>JADXDR010000010.1:192738-230854 GCA_025026875.1 Chlorella ohadii
AGAGCCGAAGGAGGGCGCAGAGGCACTGCAGGGAGGGTCGGCGGGGGGGGGGTGGGGGCTGTGGGTTGGCGGGGCTCGGGTGTTGGTGGAGCGGGCGACGGCGAGCGGTGGGTTCAAGCCGGCGCTGCCTGCCCCCGCGTGCCGCGCCCTCCGCCAGCCCTCCAGAACCAGCAGGAGTGCGGTGGGAGCAGCGGGGCGGCCAACGGGCGCCAGGGGAGCGCTGCAGCAGGCTTGCCTGGTGGAGAGCCCCCGGGGCGCCGCCTCCGGTTCCTCGGGCGCCGCGGTCGCGGGTGGCCTGGGCCTCGGACATGCCAGCGGTTTGGCCTGCGGGCGAACAGGGCAGCGGGAGGGGAGGGTCGGCGCCCGAGCAAACCCTGGGCGCGGCAACGGCCGCCGCGGCGCTGCGGGAGGCTCACCTCGCTGCTCCAGGCGCGTTCCACGGCCTTGGAGAGGCCTCCGGGTCGGCTGGCGGCCGCCACTGCCGGGGCGACCTGACTCATACTCATATAGGCTCGGAGAGCGTGGGAGACACCCACAGGCTCTTATGCGGCCATGGTGGCAGGGAAGAGAGCTCGAAACAACGGCCTAGCGGGCCAGGGCGGCGTCAACATCGTCGAGTGCGGTCATGCAGGCGAGCGGGAGAGCCGCCCCCGGCCTCCCAGCCCTGCCTCAGGGCCCTGGCACCTCCCAAGGAGCCTCCCGTGCGCAGCGGCCGGGCGTTCGCGCCGCCTACAATCCCGCCCCGCCGGCGCCCCCAGGTCAACGGTCCTGGGTCGCCGGCRGCCCTAGACCCCCAGTCTTTAGTCTTTGTGGGACACCGGCACTGCAACCAGGCCACTGGCCAACAATGGACAGAGTACGGACGAGTTGTTGGTGGCAGGGAACTTCCGTACTCCACCTCAGTGCTGCGAGGCCAGCCGCAGCTGCGCTGCAGTGTGTGGCAACGCCTCACGCCGCCCACCTGCTCCRCCCAGCATCCCAACACAGAATGCTCCRCACATCCGGCTGAACAAGCTCTCAGCACCTTCGCAACCCGCCGGCCTCTTGCCCCCTATTCCACCTTGCACGCTGGCAGCCCTGCCGGCCGTAGCACACAGCAATTTACACTCGAGCTCCCCGGAGCCCTCAGTACCTGGGCACCCCAACACCCATGTCGTCCACGCTGCCGCCGCCCACGCTGCCGCCGGCGGGTGGCCGCCCGCGCCGCAGCCGCCCTGCCGACCACGCCAGCCGCTGCGCCAGGCCGCCTGCCGCCAGCGCAAAGCGCAGGCGCTGCACCACGGTGCGTGTGGAGGCGGCTGCATCGCCCACCACCCGGGCCGTGTAGTCCAGCCGCGCCCGCTCCTGCAGCGCCGCCTCCACCTTGTCTGCAGGTGTGGGGTGTGTGGGATGTGGAGAGGGAGAAATTCAGGGAGGGCGGGGGAAGATCAGCGGTCATCCCATGTGGGGATTCTTGGTGCCCTAAGCAGCCAGGCAGGCCAGGAAAGGCTCTACATGCGATCGAGAGGACCAGCCTGGCCAGCAGCCTGCTACAGCCTATGAATGGTGTGCTGTCATTTCACAACCAATCTAAGAACTGTCAATTCACATTGGTGCCGCCATCCTCTCCTGCGCACCTTGCGCCCTGGGCAGCTGCTCCGCCACCGTGCGCCCCGCCAGGTTGCCGGCGGCGCGGATGCCCTGCTCTGCGCTGGCCAGCGCGCGGGCAGAGGCGCGCACGCCTTCCGTCAGGTCCGTGCTGGGGTCACAGTGGAGGGGCGAGTCAGGCAGATGGCGCATGTGAGAAGAAGTTTGAGAATCGTGGGCATGCCGTGCTTCGGGCCGTTGCCTTCCCACAAGTGCACCTTCGGCTGCCTGCATCACATCCCAGGCCCGATGCCCAAGTCCTGTTGGCTAGCCACAACCCCAGCACAGCCCCCTCCTTCCGCTCACCCCAGCGCGCCCATCTCGCCGATGCAGTCGGCCAGCTCCATGCCCGACAGGCGCAGCGTGGCCGCGGTGTCGGGCACCTCCGCCTCCAGCGTGGCCAGCAGCGAGGCGGCGGCGTGCGCGCTGCGTCGCAGGGCCTGCATGTGCGCATGAAAGCAGGGCAGCGCTTTATGGCTGGGTGTGGCAGGATTCTGTGCGGCAGCACCACATACACAACAGCAGATCAAGAAGCAACCAGCTGCCAGCTGAGCCAGCCCCGCCTGCTTCCCTGCCAAGCAGCGCTTACCAGCATGGTGGGGATGGCGGCCAGCAAGAAGATGGACAGCGCCACACCCAGGATGCAGGCCCCTGCCGCCAGCAGCACTGCCGAGGGGTTGGTGTTCCAGGCCTGCACCAGCGCTGGCCAGAAGGCATTGACTGCTGCCTGGGTTGCTGGTGCTGCTGCCACCGCCGCCGCCGCTGCTACAAGTTGCTGCCGACGCTCTCGCGGTACTGCCACCAGCTGCCCTCGCTGCTGTCGCAGCCGAGTGCAGCCAAGTTGCTGCTGGCATGGCAGCAGGCCTGCTGGCCGGCTGCCCAAACACGCTGACGCCGCCGCTTGCGCCGCCGCTGTTCGCCGCCGGGCGCCTGCGGCCGATGGGGGCTGGATCGCGCGCTGTACGCTTCTACAGAGCTCCATGCTGTTGTTCGGTACCGGTGAGAGTCTGTGGAGCGGAGGGGAAGCTCCAGGAGACGGCCAGC
Organism: Chlorella ohadii; assembly: GCA_025026875.1. Taxonomy (NCBI): domain Eukaryota; kingdom Viridiplantae; phylum Chlorophyta; class Trebouxiophyceae; order Chlorellales; family Chlorellaceae; genus Chlorella; species Chlorella ohadii. The sequence goes on from JADXDR010000010.1 coordinate 195,409, forward strand.
AGATGGGCAGGGCGGTGCAGGCTAATGGGAAGCCTGAGCTGCACTCTGATGAACCATCCGAGGGACGCTGATCGTGACGGCGATGGCGGGAAGGCCACAGAAGACGCTCCGTGCTTGCATGGGACGGCTCATGCTTGCTCGCTGGGTGGGTGGCCCACCCCGATTGCCTGTGGCGCCATGCATGCATCGGAAACACCCAGACTGACAGCATAAATCATAGAAGGCCACTGGCCCCGCTGAAGTGAGCCTGCAACCCGCTGCCGTGAGCCGGCGCTCTTCCCAAGCTCTTCCACGCCCTGCACAGCAGCCCAGGCGTTTTGCAAAAGCAGGCGACCATGGCGGCCGCACTGCAAGCAGCCTGCCTGCAGCGCCCGCTTGCTAGGCAGGCCNTGGGGCNTCCCAGCGGCAGCAGCAGCGCCCCTGCGCGCCCAGCAGCAGCCCTGAGGCGCCCTGCGGTTGCTGCGTCAGCCGCCAGCAGCAGCAGCAGCAGTAGCGGCAGTGCCGCCGCCGCCCAGCCGTCGGCGGCGCTGCAGGCAGCGCCTGCCCCCGCCTCCCCCGCAGCTCGCCAGCGTGCAGTGGCAGCTGCAGCTGCAGCGGCGCACCCCTCGCCCGCCTTTTCCAGCGTGAGCGAGCGCGACCTGGACCTGCCGGCGCCCGGCTTCTCCTCCATCCCCGAGGCGCTGGCGGCCATGGCGGCGGGCGAGCTGGTGGTGGTGCTGGATGACGAGGACCGCGAGAACGAGGGCGACCTCATCTGCGCAGCCGACCGCGTCACCCCCGCCGCCATGGCCTTCATGGTGCGCTACACCAGCGGCGTGGTGTGCGTGGGCATGAGCGGCGCCGAGCTGGACCGCCTGCGCATCCCACTCATGGTCTCCTCCGCCGAAAACGAGGAGGCCATGTACACAGCCTTCACAGTGACAGTCGACCTGCGCCACGGCACCAGCACCGGCATCTCGGCGGCGGACCGCGCCGCCACGCTGCGCGCGCTGGCCGACCCCGAAGCGCAGCCCTCCGACTTCAAGCGGCCGGGCCACATCTTCCCGCTGCGCGCACGAGAGGTGCGGCGGGGCAAATTGGCATGGGGCGTGTCTGCAGGGTGATGGGGTGCATGCTGGATGGGCTGTGTTCCTGGGAGGAGCCAGGCGGGGCTGTAGGTCTCAGCGTCTGCCAGGCAGTGTGGCCGCAGCTGTTGGAGCAGGGGCGCAGCAGTTGGTGCAGTGCCCTTGGCCACTGGAGCTGCCCTGCCGACTGTGCTGCTGCTGCCTGCCCACCTGGCCTGCAGGGTGGCGTGCTGCGGCGGCCGGGCCACACAGAGGCGTCTGTGGACCTGTGCCGCCTGGCCGGCTGCGCACCCGCGGGCGTGCTGTGCGAGATTGTGAGTGCAGGAGGGCATTTTGTTTTGCCATGGAGGCTGCTGAGGCCTTGCTGCAGCTCTGGTCTGCTGTAGCGGCGTCCTTCTCACCCTGCTGCTGCTGGTCTTTGGCCGATGATGCACACTGCGAGCTGGGCATGCTTTCCTCGCTGACACGCTGACTTGACTGACTTGACTGGCTGTAGGTGAACGATGACGGCACGATGGCACGCACGCCGGAGCTGCTGGCGTTTGCGGAGCAGCACAACCTGAAGTGCATCACGATTGCCGACCTGGTGCGCCCAGCCCGCTGCTGCTTTGTTACCTGGGTGGCATGGCTCAGGAACCTTTGTGCAGCTTGCAGCAAAGAGCCCGGAAGCTGTGCTCACCGCAATGTGCTGCCCGCTGGCTGCATGTGCAAGCGCTTCCTCCGTCCCAAGGCTTCCTCAGCTCATGCGGTGACACCCCTGTGTTGCACTGCTGCCCTCCAATGTGCAGGTGCGGTACCGCCTGAAGCACGACCCCCTGGTGGAGCTGAGCTACGCCACGCAGCTGCGCACGCGGTAGGTGCTGCGGGCTGCACTTGCCGCCACAAGGCGCCAGATGCATGGCGCTGAGACGACCTGCTGTGTAGCCCTGGCTGCTGTGTTATTGCCTGGCATTCACCGTGGTTGATGTTGGCTTCTGCACACCATGCTAATCACCCACACAAACCCACCCACCTGTTGCCCACCCCCTCCCGCCCCCCGCCCCCTCCCATGCCACCCGCCGCAGGTACGGCACCTTTGAGGCGCGCGCCTACCGCTCGCTGCTGGACGGCACGGAGCACCTGGCGCTGGTGCACGGCGACGTGGCGGGCGGCGCGGGCGTGCTGGCGCGCGTGCACTCCGAGTCCATGCTGGGCGACCTGCTGGGTGCTGAGCGCTGCGACAGCGGCTCCCAGCTGGACGCCTCGCTGCGCGCCATTGTGGCGGCGGGGGCGGGCGTGCTGGTCTACCTGCGCGGCCAGCAGGGGCGGGGACTGGGCCTGGCGGAGGAGCTGGAGGCGTATGCGCGCGCAGACGCCTCCCCCGCAGCCTGCGCCTCTCCCGCCGCGCTCGAGGACGGCGCGTTCCCGGTGCGCGGCAGCGGGGATGGGAGGCTTGGCGTGAGTGATGAGTGTGGGCAAGCATGCCTGAAGCGTCAGGTTGGAGCAGCGGCAGTCGCCACTGTACTGCCAACCCCAAGCTGCCGCAGCAGTATGCCCCCAGCAGCACAGCAGTTGCCCCGGCCTCACCCCCACCATCCCCTTGCTCCACGCTGCTCACCATCCCCTCCCCTCCGCACCCTCTTCCCTCCCCGCAGGTGGATGCGCGCGACTACGGCGTGGCGGCGCACATCCTGCGCGACCTGGGCGTGGGCTCCATCGCGCTGCTAACCAACAACCCAGCCAAGCACAACTGCATGCGCGCGCACGGCATCCCCGTCACTGAGTGCCTGCCGCTGGTGCCACCGCCGCAAGGCGGCAACGGCGCGCAGGGCGGCGGCCAGCAGGGCGCGTCCCCGCTGGGCAGCAGCAACGGCTCGCAGCACCACCTGGTGTGAAGCCCCTCCCTCCTGCTGCTCTGCTGCTCCCTCCTCCCATTGCTTGCCGCTCCCCCCTAGCTCACCGCCGCCGCTGCGGCTGCTCGCTGCTCTGACTCCTCCACCTCCTCTGCCTCGCTTCTCCAGTGCTCCTGTCTCGGTATCGCTCGTCACAACACTGCTGCTTTTCTTTCCCCTCATGGCACCAATACACATGCATTTTATTGCGCCGCTGCAACACAGAAGCTGCGGCCCACCCCCCACTTGCTGCCGCGCACCGGTTTTTGTTGCACGCGCGGCAGGCAGTACCCTCTTTCTTCCCCCATCTATTAGCTCGTCTCCCCTCCCCCTGCGGGCAGTCGCCAAGCTGTAAGCTTTTGCAGCTTGAAGCACAGGCAGGACAGGCCTGGCAGTAGGCAGGTTGGGACGTGGCACGACAGGTGTGGGGAGCAGCTAGCGCACCGTAGGACACGTGATGCCCTGCAGCTGTTCTGTTACCCAGGCCAACAGGCGGTCATCTGCTGTGAGCTTGCTTCCCACTGTTCAATTGCACGGTCAAGGCCTCTTACAGTTGCCGCATTGCAGGAGGCAGGCACTGGAGATGTGGGGGCACTAGCATGGCAAAGCTGGACACGAGAGACACGTGCTTTTGCAGGCTGGCAGGCAAGACGAATGATGCAGACACACGCGAATGGTCATCCTSTACTGATCATAGCAGGCTGGGTCGCCGGCACCCAGCTGGAACGTGCGTCGGCCGCTCAGCTGCTCCCCCCCGCTCAGCAGCCCGGCACCGAGGGCTTCCAGGCCGCAAGCAGCTCCACAAACGCAGTGACGAGGTCCGGCGGGAAGAAGTTCTGAAGCAGGGAAAGGAAAGATGGAGCCTGGGGTCGGTGGGTGATGGCATCGGCCATGAGATGTGAGGGCTCCCAACCGTCTTCCAGCTCACCGCCAGATCAGCTGGCCAGTGCCCTCCATAACAGCATGTGTAAGCCGGCCATACTCTATGCACACCACTGCACAGCACAATCAGCGCACCCCTGGCCCTGGCCCTGGCTGCACACGTGCATATACATGCTGCTGGCTCACGCACATGCCCCGCTCATGCCAGCCCCTGCCCACCTGCATGACCACCAGGTCGCAGACGGACACACACTCCTTGACGGGGCAGGTCAGCCCCGTCTGGATGTTGGGCTTCTCGTCGTTGATCACCTGCAGGAGCAGGGGTGAGCTTCAAGCTGGGAAGGATGCTTGGCACGAGACGGCATGAACTGGCATGGCCGCCGCCATGGCCGCCGCAAGGTGCGACGCCAGCATGGTGCCGTGACACTATCACATGACATGGATGCTCCATGGCAGGCTGACTGCAAAACACACATGCTGTCAGGGTAGGCAAGGGACACTTGAAGCAGGCTGGATGTAGTCATGAGGCTCCCGCATGGCATGGCAACATGAGCGCTGCGCTCTGCAGGCCCTGCAGCTGCAGCCCAGCAAGAGGATTCTGCCCATCCCTCTACAGGGACGCTACGCCCCTTTGACCCCATGCACGTTGCACGCACCGAGCAGTGCACGTTGCCGCTGGGCGCGGGAGCCGTGGCGATCTGGCACTCGGCAGTGAAGGCGGGCGGGATGGAGCAGGAGAAGCGGTCGCGCGCCCAGCTGTCGCCGGCGGCGGAGCAGTTGACTGGCACCTGCAGTGCGGTGCGGCATGGCAGGGGGAGTGGGTTCAAACAGTATGCATGTCATGTCAATGCGGCGCTTCAATGGCCAAGTCATGCCGCCGCAACGCTGCACTTTGGCGGGCACCCCCGCGGCCGCCGGCCGCCGCCGAGGTTGCAGCTGCCGGCGTCCACCTGCAGCAGCTGGCGCCCCTCATGGCCCACGGCTGCTGCCTGGCCAGCCGCCAGGCAGCAGGACAGGGCCAGCAGGGCCAGCAGCGTGCGAGTTGGCATAGTGACGGCTTTGCGGGAGGACACCGAGGGATGGGGATGCTTGGCTGCCGTCTACAAGAGATGCTGGGTCGGAGATCGATGGCAAATGGACGCGGGGAGCTGCCGGCCTTGAGTTCATGCGGGGTGCGCTCATGCAGTGCGGCAGCAAGCTTTTGCAGTGATGCGGCACGCTGCATTGTGCAAACAACAAGTCGCAGAAGGCATGCAGTGACAGACATGGCGCAGGAGCGGGGGTCCAGGCCCACTGTCGAAGTGCTCCTTGCGCCGGAGCTTATAGCCGCCGCGCAGGCCAGCCCGGTGAGATTTAAGCATCCTGCAAGCGTTTGCAAGCATCCGCATGTGCTGCCGGCGCTGCTGCTGCAGGGTCCGCCGCCGCCGCGGCCTGGCTGCCGCCACCTGCCATGGCACCGACAGCTGAGCACGTTGCTTTCTGCCCCTGCCGCAGGTGCTCACCCCCTCGCAGCTGCATGTGCTGCGGCAGCAGATAGAGGCGCTGCGCCGCCTCAATGTGCAGCTGAGGGTGCTCAAGTATCGTGCACGGACGGGCGCCGAACCGACGGCGCCGCGTGTGCCCAGCGGCGGTGGGCGCGGCCGTGGCCGTGGGCGTGGCGCAGCGGCATATGACAGCGGCCCGATTGTGCTGTCGGGAGGACGAGGGCGGGGCCGCGGCGGTGGGCGGGGACGGGGTGGCAAGCGTGGCAGGTCAGTGCACTGGCATGAGCTTGGGTTTGAGTGTTGGGCCAGGACCGCCGCTGCAGCCCAGGCTAGACTTCTAGTACAGACCCTGTTTGGCGTTTTTGTGCATGCGCCGTAATGTGTAAGCGCTGCAGGTGTGCCCTTCTGCACTGCTGATGCATCTCTACTGTACTCCCCCCAGCGCGCCTGCCTCCACCTGCTCCCAACCCACCCGGGCAGGGAGGACGAGAGCGAGGAGGACGATTCCATTGTGGCGCGCAGCGAGGAGGAGGAGGAGGCGGCAGAGACAGGCAGCGGCAGCAGCGAGGAGGAGGAGGGCATGCTGAGCGATGAGTACGAGTCGGCTGACACGTCAGAGAGTGAGGACGATTACAGCGTGCCGGCGGTGGCGCAGCCACGCCGCACCGGCCGCATGCGCCGCCCCTCCTCTGTGGCGTCCCAGCTGGCAGGGGTGCTGGCTGACGAGGCGGGCGAGGACGGCGGCAGCAGCAGCAGCGGCGGCAAGGAAGAGGGTCAGCAGCAGCAGCAGCAGCAGCAGCAGCAGGCGCAGCGTGGGGCGCCGGAGCCGGCCGGGCCGGATGAAGAGGGGCAGGCGGGTGGGGCAGCGCCAGCGGCGGCGAGGCAGGGCAAGGGCGGCAAGGCGGCGACAGCAGGCAGCGGCAGTGCCCAGCGGCGCGGCCTGTTCATGGTTGTGGAAGAAGACACCACCAGCGCCAGCACAGCCATCCACCTGCCGCGCCTCAAGCCGGTGCAGCCGCCCGAGCCTGGCAGGGCAGCTGCTGCTGCAGAGGACGAAGAGGAGGAGGAGGAGGACGGCGGCGCCTCTCTCAAATTGAAGGCCGGTGGGCAGCAGCAGGGGGCAGGCGAGGAGGCAGGAGAGGAGGAGGAGGTGGCGTGCGATGTGTGCGGCGACAGCGAGGCGGTGGACGGCAACGTCATCCTGCTGTGCGAGGGCAAGGGCTGCAGGTGGGGGCGCTGGGGCTGCTCTGGGTGGCAGGCAGCCTCACGGTACGCAGGGACTGCCTGTGGTTTGCACAACGCCCCACGTGTGCACATCTATCGCTGCAGCTGCAGGCAGCTGCCCCCGCCCTTCTGGCCCTGCCTGCCATGCACAGCAGCCCCCCCTTCACCCCTCCCTCACCCTGCCTTCAATACCCGCTGCAGCGTGGCGGTGCACCAGCAGTGCTACGGCGTGCACAAGGTGCCGGCGGGCAAGTGGCTGTGCGAGGCCTGCAAGGCCAAGCTGAAGCAGGGGGCCGCCAACTGCTGCGTCTGCCCCGTGGTGGGCGGCGCGCTGAAGAAGGTGGGGTGGGCCTTTCAAGGGGAGGAGCCAGGGTGGATATTTTACTGGCCAGCTTGCTGGCTGCTTTCAGGCCGTTCCAATGCGTACACACTGGGCCAGCGCGCCACCACCCGCCTGCTCACACTGATCCTGTGACTCGCAACCTTCTCCTCACTGCCCCAACCCTGCCCCCCAGGTGACCTCTCTGGGCCGAGTGGTGCCCGCCAGCGGCAGCAGCAGCGGCAGTGGCAAGGGCAAGGGCAAGGGCGGCGGCAAGGGCGCTGCGGCGCCAGCGGTCTTCTGCCACCTGGCCTGCGCGCTGTGGGTGCCGGAGATTGAGTTTGCGGACCACGAGCACATGGCGGGGGTGCGCCTGGACCGCATGACGGCGGTGCGAGCCAAGCTGCGCTGCGAGATCTGCAAGCAGGCGGGCGGCGCGGCTGTGTGAGTGTGGGGTGCGGTGGGGAGTGCGGTTTGATGGTAGGTGGGTGGGGTGTGCCGGTGTGCCCATCGCTCCACAGCATGTGCATGAGAGGTGCATGCGCAGCGCCCATGTGCACCCTCGCCCCCATGTGGTCTGATCCACCTGCACGCCCATGTGCCTGTTATCCAACCGCTGCCTCGCTCCCTCCTCCTTGCCTGGCGCAGGCAGTGCGCCTTTGGCACGTGCTGCCGCTCCTTCCACGTGCTGTGCGGCCGCGCGGCGGGGCAGCAGCTCACGTTCCGAGCCACCGATGGCGAGCCGCTGGCCTTCTGCGAGCTGCACTCCCGCCCTGCCTTTGAGAAGATGGTGAGTGGCGCAGAGGACTTGGGGATGGAGTGGGAGGAGCTCAAGGGGAGGATGCTCTCGCAAAAAATTGGCCATTGCAGGTGGGGATTTTGTTCAAAGTTCGCAAGCTGGCGGAATGAGGATGCATGCACCGCAGGCGACCCAACAGCGTCCGCTTCACCGCTGCTGCAAGACCTCGGCCTCTCCTGCAGGTGGAGGAGTATGTGGACGGCAAGCGCTCGCTGGAGCTGCGGGGCCCGCCAACGGGTGGGGATGAGGGCGACGACGACGGCGGCGGTGCAGCGAGCGGCGGCTGAGCGGCAGTTGGGCGGTGGACGCATCACATTGTTGCATTGTATTCAACCTATTTTATGTCCTTCATCTTATCGTTGCAACCGTGTTATTTTGGGTCACCAGGTGCTGCAGCAGCCCACACCAGGGGGCGCACTGCCCGCCCGGCTATTTGCTAATGCATGAGCCGCCGCATGAGCGGCCAGGTCGGGCAAGGATGAAGGCGCTTGCACGCGGCCTTCACGGCCTCAATTAGCAGCAGGGTTCCCCTGCTTCCTTTCTACGGCAGCCCGGGCCGTCTGAGCAGGCGTGGAGGCGGGGCCGAGCGCAACTCGGGGCAGCAAGCATGTGCGGCATCCTGGCGGCCTTGCTTATGCAAGGCGATGCCGAGAAAAACCGCCGCGACATCCTGAAGCTGTCCAAGCTGCTGCGGCACCGCGGGCCGGACCAGAACTCTATCTACCAGGCGCCCGATGGCCGCGCGTTCATCGCCTTCGAGCGCCTGATGATTGTGGACCCCACTGACACGGGCAGGCAAGCGGCAGCTCCCATGCCTCATGCTCGCCGCCTTGACCTAGGGCCCGCTCTCAGCCCGTCCCCCGCCCGTCCCCTGCTGCAGGCAGCCGTTCCAGATCGAGACGCCGGAGGGCAACATCGCCTGGGCGCTGTGAGAACCTTGGGGTGGCCGGGCGGAACCCGCTGTAGCTGGCGGCAGGCACCAGCCGATTGCCGCGTCTTGGGGCATCTTGGCGCAGCTTGCACGTTGCTGGCTGCTGCCAAGCAGCAGACAGCTGCTGTATCCCAATCCTGCAGCGCGTGGCCCGCGGCGCCTGCGTTTGCATTGGGTTGGCGGCTGCCCGCTGCCAGCGCCAGCAGTACGGCGGGCGCCGCCTGCCATACTTGGGCCCACACCCTCAACCCGCCTGCTGCGGTGCGCAGGAACTCGGAGATCTACAACCACCAGCAGCTGCGCGACACCAAGCTGGCGGGCGTGGACCTGCACTCCAAGTCTGACTCGGCGGTGATCGGCTACCTCTACCAGAAGTGAGGCGGGGGGCTGAGCACGGGCGCTTTGTGTGCACGTGGTGTGCCGGGCCGGATGGCAGGCGATGGCCAGCAAGCCTAGCGCCCCAGGCCCTGTGTGCTCCTGCACTGCGCCCTGTATGCTGCCTGCTCCGCGAGTGTGTGCACACCAGCCGAGCGCAGCCCATCTCCTGTTAAAATGCCGCAGGTACGGCGACAGCAACGAGCTGTGGAACAGCCTGGACGGCATCTTTGCCTGCGTGATCTGGGATGAGCGGACGGGGCACTTCACCGCGGCGCGCGACCCCATCGGCATCTGCTCCCTGTACTGGGGCCACGCCGAGGACGGCAGCGTCTGGTTTGCCAGCGAGATGAAGGCGCTGCAGACCAAGTGCAAGACCGTGTCCTACTTCCCGCCGGTGAGCGCCCTGCCGCAGCTGCAGCGACTGGGGGGAGGAGGAGGGGCTGCTGCTGCGTATCAAAAAAGGGGTGGTCTGGTAGTGGCGCCATTCTGCAGTCTGCCGCTTGGCTGAATTGACAGCACGATGGTGGAATTCGCATTTCTTGGCTGAGGCCGGCCGAGTGCAGAGGGCGACCCATCCTGCTGGCCTTGAAGCTGATAGTTGAGTGTGCGGCAGCCGCACGTTTGCACGTTGTTTGGTGGCTGCTGCGCCCACCGCTGACCGTCTGTTTGCCCCCCACACTCTGCAGGGCCACGTGTACCGCAGCAGCACGGGCAAGCTGGAGCGCTGGTTCAAGCCGGACTGGATCAGCCTGGAGCACATCCCCACCACACCTGTGGACTACCCGCAGCTCAAGGTGCGGCAGGGCAGCAGGGTTGGGATGGCGCCTGCGCAGCAGGGGGCAGCAGGGGGTGGCACGGCACACGCGGCTGCCTCCCCACTTGGCAAGCACGGGGAGCTTGAGACATCGCAGGCTGGGTGTGGCAGGCGGGCAGCAAAGCGAGCACAAGCAGTGTATGTGCTGCGCTCCTGCAGCTGCGGCTTGCCAACATGCCTGCTGCCTGTGCCCCTGGTTGCGCTCCCTGCAGCAAACCTTCATCGACGCGGTGGTGAAGCGGCTGATGTCTGACGCCCCGCTGGCCATCCTGCTGAGCGGCGGCCTGGACAGCAGCCTGGTGGCCTCCGTGGCGGTGCGTGGCGCTCGGGGGGGCAAAGGAGTGTGTGCTGCAGGAGGGCAAGCAGCAGGCAGCAGAAAGGATGGTTGGCGCTGGACTGCTTGGTTTGGGATGCAGCAGCACTGGCATGCACTGGCTGTGCCTGGCAGGCTTGTGGTGTTGGTTACCCTTGCAGCCATGCATGCTTCTAGTGGCGGTTGTTTGCAAGGTTTTACGTGGTTTGCTCCCTCTGCCGCAGGTGCGGCACATCAAGGAGGCCACCAACGCGTTTGACAAGGACCACAAGCTGCACACCTACTCCATCGGCATCAAGGGTGCGCTGCGCCCGCCGCTGCTGCCGGGAAGGAAGCGCTGAGAAGGCTACGTGGTGCAGCATGCCGCACACCGTTGCGAGCTGTGCAGCGCGGCTTGCTGGTCGAAGACGGGATGCCCAGCAGACCCACCCGGCAGACAGCAGGCAGAGGCCGAGCTGCAACTCCCAAAGCATTCACCATTGCGCCTACCGCTGCTTGCCACTGCCGCAGGCTCCCCCGACCTGATTGCGGCGCGCAAGGTGGCCGACTTCCTGGGCACCATCCACACCGAGTTCACCTTCACGGTGGGTGGGGCGGAGCTTTGGTCCAGGGCAAAGCCGCCCGGCAGGTGGCTGGGGTTGGGCGGTGCAGTGCGGGCGGCGCAAAGCGGCTGGTGCTGGTAGCACGGCCGCTGGGTGGCTGCCTGCAGGGTGGTGGCACATGCAGCTGCGGCCTCACTGCCCCGGCCAAGTCACACAGTCCCACCTCTCCGCCCGCTGCCGCGCTGCAGGTGGAGGAGGGCATTGACGCGCTGTACGACCTCATCTGGCACATTGAGTCGTACGAGCAGGTGCGGGGCCGTGGCGGCTGCTTTTATTGCACTGCTGGGATTGGCTGTGCCGAAGGCCTGCTGGTTTGCGCTTGTTGGGGTCCCATGCCCGCGCCTGGGGGCACCGTGCCAGGCCAGAGCTGCCTCGTGCTGAGCCGCCTGACATGCGCTGCCCGCGCCCCCGCCGCTGCCCCCTCCTGCAGGTGCGCGCCGCGGTGCCCATGTACCTGCTGTCCCAGCGCATCAAGGCCATGGGCATGAAGGTGGTGCTGAGCGGCGAGGGCGCCGACGAAATCTTTGGCGGCTACCTCTACTTCCACAAGGCGCCCAGCCCCGGTGAGCAGCCGGCTGGCTGGCTGGCTGGCGGCGGCAGGGAGGAGGCAGCAGTTGACCTGGCACTGCGCCGGTGGCGCACTTGCTGTCTGCTGATGGTTGGGGGCCCAGATCTGCTACGCTGCGGCGTGCTTGTCCTTGCTGCCCAGTCCTCACTGTGCCGCCCCACCACCCCCTTGTGAACACGCAGAGGAGTACCACCGCGAGTGCGTGCGCCTGGTGACACGGCTGCACCAGTGGGACGTGCTGCGCGCCAACAAGGCTCCCTTTGCCTTTGGCCTGGAGACGCGCGTGCCCTTCCTGGACAAGCAGTTCCTGCAGGTGTGGAGGGAGGGAGGGGGCTGGATGAGTGGTGGGGCGGGGCATGGGCTGGGTGCGAAGGGTGGAGCTGGGGGGCCGGTGCGCAAGCAGCAGCACAGCGGGGCCTGCCGGTCTGCCCGCTTGCCTGCCTTTCGTCTGACAATAGTTGCAGTGCCGTCGCTGCTGCTTGGCACCTTTCACAAGCTTTGGCTGACCACCCTCCAACCTCATCAACATTCACCCTCCTGCCCCCTTGCCCTGCCCTGCCCTACTGCACCAGGTGGCCATGAACATCGACCCCCGCGACAAGATGCCCAACCTGTCGGAGAAGCCCGACGGCGTGCACCCCAAGCTGGAGAAGTACATCCTGCGCAAGGTGGGGTGATGGGGTGGGGTGGGCACAATTGCGGGGTGGGGTGGGGCATGCGTTCCTGCCTGTGGTGCAGCACACCAGCGAGCAGGACGCCAGCCAGCTGCCCTGCCCACTCTAGTGCTACCCTGTGGTGCCTACGTCCCGCATTTCACCCGCCACCTCACCTGCCCACCCTCCTCCACACCCACCCGTCCCCCCCTCCCCAGGCCTTTGACACCCCCGAGCAGCCCTACCTGCCTGACGAGGTGCTGTACCGGCAGAAGGAGCAGTTCAGCGACGGCGTGGGCTACGACTGGGTGGACGGCCTCAAGGAGTACGCCGCCAAGGTGCGGGGGCTGGAGGGGGCAGAGTGGGGTGTTGGATTGGGCAGGTAGCTTTAACTGGAGGGGATGGGTTGCAGTTGAGTGGGCTGCAGATGCAAAGCTTGCTCAACTACCCGACAACTTCATCTGCTTCTCTTCACCTGCTCACCACCCTGCCACCCCACCCATCCCCCTCCCAGGTGGTGACGGACGACATGTGGGAGTCGCGGTTTGAGCGCTTCCCGGTGCACCCGCCCCGCACCCGCGAGTACTACCTGCTGCGCGCCATCTTCGAGTCGCACTTCCCCCACCCCGACGCCATCAAGACGGTGCCGCAGGTGTGTGTGCGGGGGGGAATGNATGAGTCGCAACTGGCGCCGCCAGCTCTCTGAAAGCGCTGGAGGGCGGTGATGCTGGGAGTGACGAGGGCAGCCCTTGCTTCTGTTCCCCGCCATGGCATTCCTGTGGCTGCTCCACATGCAAGCCCCCTCTCGCCGCTGTAACCCATGCCTCACGGTGCTGCCCCTGCCCCTGCCGCCCCCTCACCGCAGGGCCTGTCCATCGCCTGCTCCACGCCCGAGGCCCTCAAGTGGGACCCCGAGTGGGAGAACATGCACGAGATTAGGTGGGGGCCTGGGCAGGCTGGGTGGGTGGGTGGCAGCTGGAGGTGGGCCAGACCTGCACTGCTCCTGCACGCCTGTTGGTGGGAGGGCAGGGTGTGACTCACAGCTGTCCGCGGCAACTTGCCAGCCCAAACAGCATGGCATGGTTGAACACAGAGCGTTGCCTGCCCTTCAAGCTCACCTGTCCTCCCTCCCCCGCCCTGCGCCCCCACCATCGCAGCGGCCGCGCCATCAAGACGGTGCACGAGGCGGGCGATGGCTTCAAGCTGGAGAAGGCACCCGAAGACCAGCCCGCAGCCAACGGCGTGGCGCACTGAGAGCCACTCCGGCGGCGCTTCTGCAGTGCGGGCGCAGTGCTGCCGCCCCCTTGAAGCTGCTGCTTGCCCCACAGCCGTTGCATTGGCGGGCTGAGGGGCGGTGGGCGCTGTTTTTGTCCCGGCTGCACGCTGGCCCTGGCCAGCCCCCACGTTTCGATGACCTGACGATTCATGCACCACCTCTCCCGTCCCGTGTCCGCCCCCAGTGAGCGTCCCACCACATATTGTCACTGCCGCAGTGGCATTGCATTGCGCTGCCGTTGACCTCCCCGCCTCCCCGGCATTTCTTACTCAATTTGTGCTCGCTCTGCTGCCATGCTTGTATGCTGCTCCGTTGCTCTCATCATTGCCCTTTGCCGCCCGCCATAAACGCACCGGCCCATCTTCTCTTTTTCCACCCTGCGCGGCTCGCCCATGCCACCCCTGCCTGCGGCCGCCAGGTGTGTACACTACTGTTAGAGACTGAGAGAGTGAGGCAGTAAAGCAGTTTTGGGCAGGGCAGTGATGTCAGCCAGGGAGGGCTTCAGATTCACACGTTGAGAGGTGAGGCGATGGGCCTGCCACACCAGACAGGCACCTCAAGCAGCAACAGAGAAGACGGCCGCTCACCATGCCACACGCGGCTTCTGGCTTCCTGAATGGCTTGTAACCAGCCCCCCTGCCATTGCTCTGCCTGGCGCATGTCATAACATTGTGGCGGGCAGCAGGCCACATAAAAACATCACATCACTAGAGCATGCGGGTGTGTCATGCAAAGGCACAGTTGCCTGCACCCGGCATACACGATACACGGGTGCAGAGCATGGGCAAACAGGGGCAACTGTGTGTGGCACCTGCAAAGTGCCATCTACATGCATACAAACCTTCTTTGCAGGGCATACAGAACTAAAGTTGGTACAAAGGTCAGTACATGCGGAAGCCCCCAGAGCTGCCGCGTCCGCCCTGGCGGCGGCTGCCGCCCAGGAATGGGCTGGGCCCGCCGCCCGGCCCGCCGCCCAGCCCGCCAAACATGTGTCCGCCGCCAAACTGGCCGGGCATGCCGCCGCCGTTGGGCCCAAACTGCGGCAGGCGGTCGTAGTCTCCGCCAATGATGAAGGGGTGGTGCCCGGGGGGCGGGGCGGGGTAGAAGGGCGGCGGGCGGGGGATGCCAAAGCGCGGCACAGCGGGGACAAAGGAGCGGGAGCGGGCGCGTCGCAGCGCCTCCTCGCGCTGCCGCCGCTCGCGCCAGGCCTGGCCGTAGGCCCACTTGTAGCCGCGGGTGCGGGCCTGGGYGAGCAGGGGGAGGGAGGGAGGATGGGGTTGGAATGGGTGTGCAAGCGGGAATGCAAGCGCCTGCTGGCAAAGGTGGCAGATCCACGCTTGCACTCTCATACCGCACCCCACTATGCCAAGGTTGGGACACAACACAGCCTCACGCCGCTGCACCCTGTCTGCCTGCACCCCACTCCCACCAGCTCACTTGCTCGGCATACCACTGCGTGGCACGCGGGAACTCGCGGTCAAAGAGCGGGCGCCACAGGGCGTCCTGGGAGGCCAGGTGGCGCAGCTCGCGGCAGGCGCAGCACAGCGTGGCCAGGTCGTGCGGCTGTGCAGGCGGGGGAGGGAGGGCAAGTGGATGCGATTGTGAGTTGGCAGGCCTGGTGACAGCGAGAGAGAGAACTTGGCTTCGAACCTCAGAAAGCCAGGGTTGAGAAGTCTTCCCTGTCGCGCGTGAAGTCGCCCCGCTTCCCCCTCCTCCCTGCCCGTCCCTAACCAGTTACCACCCGCTCCTACAACCCCCACGCTCACCCCCAGCGCCTCCAGCACCCGCTGCTTCAACTCCTCTGGCAGTGCCAGCAGGCCCGCCGGCGGCGCCAGCCCCGCCTCTGCATACGCCGCCAGCAGCATGGGGAAGGCCAGCCCATCCTTCAGCCGCGTCCACAGTTGCTTGGCGGCAGCCGCGCCCAGCTGCAGGTGGCCGCCCAGCGCCAGCCCACCATCGGGCAGCAGCTGCACTGCGGAGCTGGCGCSCTGTGCTGCCGCAGCCGCCGTGCTGCTGCTGCTGCTGGTCCCGGCGCCGTCGCTGCCGGCCGCTGTGCCTCCCGCTGTTGCAGCCGGCTCCAGCGGCTGCACAAAGGCGCCTGCCTGCAGCGCCAGGTGGCGAGCATGGCGCTGCGTTGAGACGGCCAGCACCACAGCGCCGCCGCCCATGCTGCTGCACTGCAGTGTGCAGGCGGGCCCAGCCGCGGCCCCTTGCTCCGCAGCCCCTGTTCCCGAGCTTGCTGCCTCCTCTGCCTCGTCCATGGCTGAGCTGCTGCTGTCATCTCCGTTACTGGGCTGCAGCGTGTACTGGATGCGGCACACGCTGCTGGACGCCCAGCAGCTGCGCGGCACCTCGTACACGCCGCTGCCGGCCGGCCAGTGCGGCACAAACCCAGTCTCCAGCATGGCTGCGTGCGCCGCCAGCAGCAGGATGCCTGCCGGCCCGCTGGGCGGCGCCCAGCTGGCCTGCAGCGTGCGCAGCAGGTAGGCAGGCAGGCGCTGGCTGGGGGGCAGCGGCTCCAGCTCTGGCTCAGCCTCAGCCTCGCCCTGCTGCTCCACAGCCATCGCCTCTGCACCGTCGTGCTGCCCCTCGGCCGATGACATCCCCGCCACCGCCTGCTTGCCCTTGTCTGCTGGCTGCTGCGGCTGCTGCGGCTGCTGCTGCTGCTGCTGCTGCGAGGCTGGATTGCCAGCGGGTGCGTCATGTGAGTCGCGGGCCCGCTTCGCTCCTGCCTCTGCTGCCGCTGCTGGGGCTGGGGCAGCAGGCTCGGGTGGTGCGGGCGTGGGGGAGAGGAGCCACAGCAGATCGCCGCCACGCACGCCCAGCTCGCGCAGTGGGGTGTCTGCTGAGCCCACAAGCGGGTCCTGCAGTGTGTATGGGGCCAAGAATGCCAGCTGAGTCCAAAGGGCAGCCGACCAAAGGCGAGTGCACTGCGTGGGCGCCACAGTGCTCCGCACTGTGCGAGCCGCCGCCGGCGCCGCACCGCTTGCCCTCCGACCCCCCTGCGCACCTTGTTGTTGAACGACAGCCTGATCGACTCGCTGGGCGTCAATCCGAAAGCATTGGCGACGCCAGCCTGCGCCTGAGCGAGTGTTGGGGCCTCTCCTGGCAGCTCCAAGCGCTGCACGCCGCCTAGGGCGCTTTTGATCCTCAGCTTCATGACTGCAAGTAACCGGTGCTTGCCAGAGGGCCCACAGCGCTATAGCGCGCTACTTGGCGCAGCAGCACAGCATGAGCCAGATGGGCGCGCTCCCCGCNGCCCGCATCGCAGTCTGCACGCGAGCATCGCTGTCAGGTTGCCACCAGAGGAGCCGGTGAGCGCTGGTGGGCGGCGGCAGCAATGGTCGGGCCTGGCAGCCATCGCAAGGCCCGTGGTTGTGTCACAAACGGCGCAGCATGTCCAGTTGCATGCTCAGCAGCGGCGCAGTGTCCAGCAGGGGCCAATGCGCGGCAGGTCGACTCCAGCCCCGCCCGCTACAGCCCTGGAGAGCGGCCCACGCAGCCCCGGCGCAATGTACATGCAGGGCGGTCGGCGGCTGGCGGCGGATAGGGCGTTTGTGTGGTGCGCTCCCGCCGCCGCCCGACGGCAAGCGGCCAAACGAGAGTCGCCCCTCCCTTTCCCCTCTGTGCAGAGTCGCCGCAGCAGCCATGCAGGCCCTCCGCACCTCCTTCTTCGGCCAGACGTTCAAGACGTCTGTGGCGACCCAGCAGCAGCCCAGCAGCAATGCCACGCGGCAGGTCACATGCATGGCCAAGAAGAAGGTGAGCGCACTGCGGCAAATTTGGGGAGTGGAAGTGTGTCACGGCAAGGGTCAGCTGCTGCTGTGCACCGCACATGCTGCTGCGAAATATGCAGGAGTACACGGAACTCACAGCCGTCATTCTCGGCATGTCGGGCAGCTTGTGCGGCAGGCGGACGCTGTGCGCCGGCCTTCATCCAGCGCCATCCTCTGCCGACCCTGTGCCTCGCTGTGCCTCGCCCCCGCCTGCAGGGCATCCGCATGATTGTGACCCTGGAGTGCACTGAGGCGCGCGGTGAGGGCGCCACCCCCTCCCGCTACACCACCCAGAAGAACAAGAAGGTGCGGCCGGGTGGGGTGGCGGGGCCGCCAGCAGCAGGCGCTGCAGAGAGCAGCATAAAGATGAAGTGGTGATGGCAGTGTTGAAGGCAGCTCCTGCCAGATGTGGGGCAACATAGCAGTTCACCTGAGAACACGGCAGCAGCACAGGGCGGGCAGCTGGGCTGGCTGGCCGTGAGCAGAATCAGCGCCCAATCAACACTTGCCTGAACTCCTGCGCCCCTCTTGCTGTGCCCCCATGCACTTCCTATCTGCAGAACACCCCTGAGCGGCTAGAGGTCATGAAGTACAACAAGGCAAGTGTTTAGCCCCGGGGAAACATGTGCAGCAGGCGGCGGAATGGGCAGCAGCTGCGTCGCACGCCCGTCTGCCGCCACGTCGAGGGTGAATCAAGTTGCCTCAACGCAGAGTCAGGTTTGCCCTTACCTCACCAATCTTCGTCCACCCCTCCCCTTCCTGCAGTACCTCAAGCGGCACACCCTCCACAAGGAGATCAAGTAACAAGCTTGCCAGCGCTGCTGCCGCCGCCGCCGCCATTGCGGCTGGCGCGCTGTGGGTCCCCACAGCTTGCGGCAACCACCCTGCTGCTTGTTACCGCACGTCTCCGCCTCTTTCANTTTTTTAGGGTTACTCTGTAAACATGCTTTGACCACAGACAGACAGGCGGGATGGCAGGCTACTACCTGAGGCCGGTTGTTGGTTGGAGAACCACTGCGCGTGCCAGCGACGTTGCTGCCGCGGTTGCACCAGCTCAAGGCAAGCAGCCTGTGTGTACTTGTGGTCAAGGTTAGCCTTACAGCGGCGAGGGTGTAGTGCAGTGATCAGATGGGCAGTGCAGGCAACAAAGCAGTGGGCAGGAGTGGAGCAGGAATGCAAGCANGGGCAGCAAGGAGCAAACAGCCACNAAGGAGCNAACATGAAAGCAATTTCAACAGTGTGGAACACNACAACGAGAAGGCAACACAAGGCGGCGCTGCAGCGGCTAGCTGTCCTTGCGCACGCTGCCATCCAGCGCCGCCAGGTTGGCTTCGCTTTGAGCCAGCTTGCCCGGGTGCCCCCGCTGCGTGCGCATTGCAGCGAGCGCATTCACTGGCTGCGAGTAGAGCCGGAACGAGAGCGCCAGGTAGGCTGCTGCGGCGGCCAGGGCCAGCGGCTGCGCGGGGCCGAACAGCGCAAACACCCAGCGCGCGGCGCGGAAGGTGAGCAGGCAGGTGTAGGCAAAGAGGCCCAGGTTGAGCCACGTCATGCCCAGCATGGGCAGCGTGATGGACAGCGGGTAATAAGTCACCGGCTCCTGCACCTCCAGCTCCGGCAGGCCTGCAGGGGAGAGGGGCAGGGTGGGGCAGGGTGGGGAAACGTGGGACTGGGAGGCGCAGGGTGGGGCACGCTGGGCAGGTGAGGTGGGCCGTCTGCGACAACAGGGCCGCAACTGAACCGCCTGCCGCCCACATCCCAGCCACATCCGAGCCGGCAGCGGGCCACACCCCCCTGCCGCGCACCGTCCCACTCGGCGCCAAATACGGCCTGCCACTGCGCGTCCCAGGCCTCCTGGACCTTGGCCCAGAAGGACTCAAAATCGGGGAAGTCGGCGGTGATGATGGGCTCTGCGGGGGTGGGTGGAAAGTGAAGAGGCGCGGTTGGGATGGGCGCATGGTGGGGTGGACGCAAGGTAGGCAAGAGGTCGGGGAGATGGAAGTTGGTTTGGACACAGCAGGAAGCGCGGCTGGGTGTTGAAGGCATGGACAGTCAACTCAAGAGTGGCAGCCCAGCATCATGCAGCGTGGCAGGTTGGCTGGGTGGTGTGCAAAGCGCCCTTCACCACAGGCTTCACCCACCCGAGTAGCCGACCAGCGCCGTCTGGCCCAGGCGAGCGGTGCAGCGCTTCTCAGCGATGATTGCCTCCTTGTTGGCGCCAATCACAATCTGGAGGTGGGGAAGTGCGGCAGAAAGAGGGTTATGGGCCAGCAGTTGGCCGGCAAGCGGGGCGACCAAGCTGCGAGGGTTGGCAATCCACACAACCCTGACCAGTCGCCATCCCACGCAAAGGTGCAGCCGCGCTCCACGCCCACATGCCACCCCTCGCACCGCGCCCCCAGCGCACCTGCACCGGCAGCTTGCGGCTGTAGGCGTAGTGCAGCATGCCGCGCTTCAGCGGCAGCGACTCGCCCAGCGTGGAGCGGTGGCCCTGTTGCAGGGAGGTAGGTGGGCAGAAAACTTGAACACGGTTGTACCTAGGGCACTGCACAGGCACAATGGGTCCACACTAGACACTAGGCATCCGACAATTCATAGGCTGTCCTGTCTCCGCACCTCTGGGTACACCGCCAGGCCCGTCTGCGGCGACCCAGCCCGCTGCTTGTCGATCCAAGCATTGAAGCGCTGCAGGCAAGGAGGTTAGGCGGGTCGCGGAATGAGGCAGGAATGTGAGGTCAGCGTGACATGCAGCGCAGCTTGCAGCCCGGCCGCTGGTGCATTCCATTTGCACAAGCTGCCTGCCTTCCCTCGGGTTTGTCTTGAGCCTGACCCTCCCGCTTCCCTTGCTCCTCCACCCACCTCCTTGTTGGCGATGCTGCCGCGCTTGAACAGGATGATGGACTTGAGGATAACCAGGGAGTAGATGAAGGTGGGGAACACCGAAAGCACCGCCAGCCTGGGCGGCAGCAGGTGGTGGGGAGCGCAGCAGGCGCCGGACGGCTCTATACATCATAAACGTACAGAACCACGTGGTGATGCGTGCAAGCTGTCTATTCTTGTGCACTTGGCACCACTGCTGCGCTGCAATTTCTACAGAACTCCCCAGCGCCCACTGAGCCACATGTGAGCCGCCGCCCGCACCTGCTCATGAACAGCGAGCGGCCCTCGGTTACGTACTGGTCCACAATAAAGTCGCCCCTGCAGGCCAGGGGTGAGGTGGCTGAGCTGGGTTGGGTGCCAGGTGTCGCACACGGCCAGCCAATGCTGAGACGTTGCGCAGGTGGGTATTCAGCGGTACGGACCGGCCGCATCAAACATTTGCACACGCCAGTCGACAGCAGCAGAGCGCCCATCTGCTGCCCTCCAGCTAGCCCAGCACTCCAACACTCAGCACTCCGGCCCATAAACCACCCAAATAAGGGGAGCTGCCGGCGCACCAGGAGCGGTGGTTGAAGAGGTAGACGCAGGGCTGGCGGTACAGGTCGGTGGTGCCCACCTTGAGCACGCGGCAGCGCACCCACCACTTCATGCCCTCAGACCTGCGGCCAGGCGGGTGCGGTTGGTTGGGCATTGAGTATATAGCATTGCCCTGTGGCTGACGAGCGCTGCTGATGCTGCTGATGACCGCTGCAGTTGCTGAAGAGCGCTGTCTGCTCAACAAGCTGCGCCGGCCAGCGGACCCCGCCCTCACCAGGCCAGCACATCGTTGCGCCGGCCGCGCAGGCGCCACCACTTGAGGTGGCCGCTGATCGCGATGAAAGCCACCGACCAGTACAGCAGGATGATGCTGCAGGGCACGAACGGGAGAGGAGGGGCGATCAGGCGGCAGCTGGCACAGCGTCAGGCGGCGGCGGCGGCGGCAGTGCAGTCACCCTGAGGCCCGATCGGCACTCTTTGCGCTCAATCGAGCAATCTAACTGTCCTCCAAATCATTCTAAGGCACCAGGCAAGCTGCTGCAGCCTCAGAGCCGGTGCACCGATGTGCAGCGGCCACAGGAACGCCGCTGCACGCTTGCAGGCAATGGACCGCAAATCTTCATTGGCACACCTGCCCAGGAACGTAGGCCAGCGGCAGGCCTTCGCCAGAAAGTGAGGCACGCCCATTTGCGCCTGCCGGCTGCAGCTACCCGCCTTCCTGGTGCGCCACACAATCAACAGTGGCTGCCGATCGCCAATTCCCCAGCTGCAAACCCCTTGCATTTAAGTGGCTCGCCAATGCCGACATGGTCTGGGCCCAGGCGGCCTGCAAGTGTCGTGAACGCTGTTTGAAGGGGTGCAGGAGAAGCGAACAACAAGATGTCGGCCGCAGAGCAGCAGCGGCCTCCTCCAGCCGCACAAAGGTGAGCTGGGCTGGGCCGCGTCCCTAATAGCTATATGCTGGCAGGGAACAATTCAGGGGTGTTGTTTGTAGTACGTGAAGCAGCAGCCAGCCGGCACAGCTGCCAAGCTGAAGGCTGCCGCCGCCGCTGCCGCCGCCGCCGTTGGTGCCCGCCCTCATTTTCTAGTGTGTACACACGGTTCATCTTCAAGCAGCACCTTACCGAGAGGCCTATGCTTCAGCCCTTGTCTTCTCGGCCTTTCCTTTCTCTAACTCGATGACGGCATCCGGCCAATGCTCGCATGTATCCCTCGTCTGCTGTGCAGCCCCGGGGCAGGCAACAAGTCTGCGGTGCGGCAGTATGAGCAGGAGCTGGAGCAGAAGGAGCGGGCCATCAGAGAGTGAGCAGTTGGGAGTGGGGCAGCACGCTGCTGGGTGGGGGTTAGGACAGCACAGCTGCTTCTGTGGTGCAACAGCGGTACCGTTGTACCCTGCTCGAGCACCATGCCATTCGCATCCTTGGCTAAGGCTGCATGCCAAACTGCTGCTCTGCGCCCCACTGCCCATGCAGGAGCATTGCCGCGAAGATTTCCCGCATCCATGAGGTGGGTGCAGCAGCGGCCGCCGCCGTCAGCTGCACCTGCTGGAAGGAGGAGGGGCGCCCCCGGCCGTTGGTTTCGTCACAGCTGCCATGCACTTGCTTTCTGGCACAGTCTGCCGCGAGCAGCACTAAACATGGGCCTTACACGCTTGGACTGACCCCTCCTCCCCGCTCTGCAGGTGGAGCGCCAGCTGGCGGCGCTGCACAACCAGCTGCACGTGAATGTCGCTCCGCGCAAGCAGGCGCTGGAGCTGCTGCGCCACAAGATTGAGGAGGAGAACCGGCAGGTGGGAAAGAGAGGGGCATCTAGTGTACTATAAACATCTGGTGGAGGGTTGTGTGCCATGTCTTGGATAGGTTGGGAAACCCATGTTGCACAGACGTCCAGCGGCAGCCCCTTGCTGCCCACCAGACCCACCCCACAACCCCGCTGCCGCAGATCGACGTGCACCGCGCCGCATTCTCCAGGGCCAAGGCTGCCATGGAGGCGGCGACGGCGGCGCTGGCGGCCGCCGAGCAGCGCAAGTCGAAGCTGAGCGAGGAGCTGACGATGCTGGTCATGCAGAGCTCCGGGGCGCAGATGCGGGTGAGGGGAGGGGGATATGCGGGTCAGGGGAGGAGGGGTTGCGAGTCACTGGTGTGCGGTGTAGCCCGCCGGTCAACAGTTGAGCCGTTTGTGCATGCAGCCGCTGGCTAATATGGGGTGGACAGTAGTGTAGTTGGGTGCACCTGCGCCTGGAGGTGCAGAACAGCAGGTGTGCTGATGGGTGCACGGTGTTGGGGCNACCCCATTGATGGGACACCTCACTGCCTGCAGCTGCATCTTGCCACCGGTCGACCTGCTGACTGCTGCACTACTGTTGTGCATTACTCCCACCTGCAGAAGCTGGAGCAGCTGAGCGAGGAGCTGGAGCACCTCACAACCGGCCTGCCCACAGCAGCAGCGTCCGCCGCCAATGGCAGCGGCCATGCAGCCGCGGGTGGCAGCGTCGCCCCTGCTGCAGCGGGGGCCGATGCCAGGGTGCAGGTGCAAGTGGCTGCTGCCGCGGCAGGACAGCAGCAGCAGCAGCAGCAGGATGCAAAGAGTGGCGCATCACAACCAGCAGCAGCAGCAGGCTTGTCAGCAACGGATAGCTCTGCCGCAGCTGAGCAGCAAGCGCAGGAGGAGGCTAGGCGGTCGAAGCTGGAGCAGCAGCGGCAGGCGGCGGCAGCTCGAGGGCGGCACGTGCAACTGGGAGGGCGGAGAGCTGGCGGCAGCAGCGGCAGCAATGGGTCGCCAGCGGCAGCGCCCACGCGCATCCCGCAGCCGCCGGTGCCCAGGACCAGCAGCGCCGGCGGTAGCGGACGGTTCGAGGGGTTTGAGTGATGTTCACCAAAAGCTGTATGTGCCTTGTCAAAGCCTTGGTTGTATTAGTGTATTTTAAATATTGTTTCCAGTGTATTTTGAGCAAAGCGTTTTGCCTCCAATCTCATGTGGTTGTAGCCCCACGTCAGCAAGCGGAAGCACTTCCCCGGGAAGCTGGGCAGCAGCGCACATAGCTTGTGCCTGATTGCAAACGTACTGGATAATGAAAGGCTAGAGCTGCAGTGGCAGAGCGCAGCATGTGGCGATTGGCATGCATTGAACAATTTAGAATTTGAGGCCCTCCGGCAGAGGGCTCTTGCGGCGGAGCTGGCATGGCACATTTGACCCTTGAAACGAGAGCACCGCGCATTTGCATGTGCTCAGCCTGTGCAGAGCCAGTCGCTGGGTGCAAAGTGTGTGAGTTTGCCGTTTCCTGCAGTCCCACCCTGGCGACCCGGCTGCTACCTCGCTCCGTGCGCCCTGTCGCCCCTGTCTACGCCTAACTGCAAGCATCTGAGCCAGGTGAGCCACGCACGGGATGCTCGCAGGTCAGGCTTGGCGGCGGCGGCATCTCGGCAGGCCCACAATATCTACTGCAAGCAGGTAGGGACTGGCCTCCCGGAATGCAGCCATGCCTCCTTAATCAACACACTTGCCGGAAAATACCTGCACCATTACAATCAACTGTTTACGCTCAACAATGGCCAGATGTGGCTGCGGTCGCGGCCATCGCAATGCGTCTGGTCAGATTGTCTGCCGATTGCCGATTCACATTAGCATCATCCTTCCTGTCCCCGTCGCCTCACTTTACAGGCATGGTTCCGACGAAGGCTGATGCAGCTGTTGCCGGCGCGACCGTCGCGGCTGTTGCACCAGCGGCAGCGAAGACTGGCGCACTGCTGGGGCTCAACGCAGTGGGCTTCGGCTCTGCAGGCATAGTGGCGGGGTCGCCTGCCGCCAGCTTGATGTCTGCCACTGCTGTTGCCAATGGAGGCGGTGTTGCGGCAGGCGGCCGGTTCGCAGCTGCCCAGAGCTTTTCCGCGACAGCCCAAATGTTTAACCCATATGCCCTGGGTGTGGGTGTTGCTGCCGGACTGTACTTCTGGGTGCGCCGCAAGCAGCAAGGGCAATGAGACTGAACTGTGGCAACCTTGGCTCTTCCACCCCTCAGCCTCAGCATGGCTGCATGTGCACAGTCCCTGCATGCCATTGTTTGACAAGCAGCAGCACCAGATGGCTTTGCCTGCCAATCTTCGTTGTGTGGTGCTTGCCTTCTCCACTCCTTCACGCGCTCCACACAATCGCACAGCTGCCTCAACTGCCACATGCCATGTTGCCATGCCACTTTTTAGAGCTCCTCATCGGCAAGCATGTTACATTCCACCTGTGCTTCCACTTGTGTAATCACTGCTACAAGCTCAACAGCACTGGCTGCCTTCATAGCAGGTACACAACATGGCAGCCCACGCATTACTGCATGCCCAGCAGTGCAAGCATGTTTTCCAGCTCGGCAAAGGCGCTGGCCTGCGCCTGCGCCGTGGCAGCTGCTGTGTCAAGCTCCGCTTGTGCCGGCTGTTGGCCGGCTGCTGCCTCCGCTGCTGCTAGCTTCGCTGGAAGCCCTGCCTCCTGTGGAGCAGGTGTCCTCAGTTCCGCACCAGCTTGCTGGCTAGGGGGGCCGAGCGTCTGCTGTGCTGCTGCAGCTTCAAGGGCACACGCCGCAGCCTCTGCTCCACCCACTGCAGGTGGCTCGGCTGCCGCCTGACATGCCGCTGCTGGCCCGCCTGCCTGCTGCGCTGGCTTGGCTGCAGGCACAACACCTGCCTCAACCAGGCCAGGCAGCCCGAGTGTAGTGACCATGCCCTCTGCTGCCTCAAGCTGCGACAGTGCTGCATCCGCTCCTTCTTCCTCCTCCTCTGCTGCTGCTGCTACCACGACTCCTGCTGCCTCCGCCGACTGGGCCGCACCCAGCACTGCTGCCGGCTCCTCTGCTGGCCGTGCTGGAGTGGCCAGCCAGGGCATGAGCTCATCCCAGTCCTCCGCCTCATCATCGGGCTGTGCCTCTGAGGGGGTTACCGCTGCCGCTACTGCCGCTGCTGCCGCTGCTGCGACTGGTGCGTAGTGAGGCCTCGCTGCTGGCTGTGGTGGCTCTGTGTCTCCTGCCACTGCTGATGCCATTGCTACTGAGCGTGCAGCAGGTGCTGCTGCCCCTGCTGCTGCTGCTGCCTCTTCCGCCTCCTCCGCCTCCACCTCGTCAGCCCAGGAGCTGCCCGCCAGTACAAATGCATCAGCGGTTGGCCAGTACGCACGGCTGCCGCTGCTGCTCCTGCTGAGGCGCCCGCTGCGGCTTGGGGCAGGGGGCGGGGCCGCAAGCGCCTCGCCTCCTCCCCACGAAATGCTGCTGCTGCTGCTGGCGCCTGCTGCTCCAAACCCTAGCGGTGCAGAATGCACGCCGGCTGCTGCAAAGGCTGGGGGCTGGGCAGGCATGGGCGCCCAGCTGCCAAAGCCGGGAGGTGGGGCCACCTGCGCCGCCGGCCCTGCAGCTGCCCCTGCCGCTGCTGCCCCTGCCAGCGCCACAGCGCGCATTTCGGCATCAAANCTCCTCCTGCAGCCGCCTGGCCAGCTCTTCGTCTGACTGCTCCTGCTGCAGCCGCTGCGGCAGGCCTGGAGGCAGCGGCGCGCGTGGAGGCATGCTACGCACCGCTGCCGTGCCTGGTGCCGGCCCCAGCGGCACCGGCGGTGGCACCCGCATCGTGCCTGCTGCCACTGGCGGCAGCGGCGCTGGAGGCGGCACAGCCCCTCGGCCTGGAGGCGGCGGCGGGGCCAGCGTCGGGGCCAGCGCCGGCCCGCTCCTGCCGCGGCCACCCCTGCTGCCCAGAAAGGCGCTGCCGCCGCGGMCGGTGCGGCCGCCGCGGCCCCGCCCTCCCTGGCGCGCCCGCTCCACCGCCCGCCGCTGCTGGTCCAGCTTGCGCTTGTTCCAGCGCTGCAGCGTGATGGCGGCCTCGCCCTCCCGTGTGCCTGGTGTGGGCAGGTGGAGGCGGGTGGGTGGGTGCAAGGTGTGGGCAGCTGCAGCAGCACGGCTGCGCAAGGCTGCAGCTGGAGGGGCAGTTAAGATGGCTCACAAGGACTGAGACCACAGCAAGCGGATCCCTTTTGATCCATAAACCCGGCCCATCCACCCCACCTGGCAGCAAGCCGGCGGCAAAGGCGGGTGTGTCCTGCCCAGCCAGGTCCAGCGGCCAGCACAGCACCCCTGCCATCTGCCCTGCCCTCTGGCTGCCACTGTCGTCGCCCTCTGCCGCGCTCGAAGGCAGCAGCAGTGAGAGGATGCTGGCGCAGCCGGCTGCTGCATCTGGGGCATCTTCAGCCGCCGCTGCTCCGGTGTCACCCTCCCCTTGCGCAGCCTCACATGCCGCTGCCCCCGCTGCCTCTCTCTCAGCGCCACCGCCACCGCCGCCGCTGCTGCCGCTGCTGTTGCCGCGGTCCACGCGCTGCAGCAGGTGCAGCGCAAGCGGGTGACCCTCCGGCAGCAGCAGCAGCGCGGGTGCAAACTGGTTGCGGCGCCGCTCCTCCTCGCTGAGCCTGCATTCCTCGCTGCCCAGCTGTTCCCGCACAAAATCAGAGATGGCCTCCACGTCTGGGAAGGGCAGGCGCACCACGGCCTGCGGGGTTGGTAGGTGCAGGCGCAGGGCAGCCCAGTTGGGTCCCACAGCCCAGACGGCACTCCGTGACGCACAGCAGCCCCATCCACCGGAATGCACAGAATGCTGGCAAGCCTGGAGTGCCGCCTCAACCAGCTGACAACCCACCTTTGGGCGCAAAGCAGCCGAGGCAGTCAGGTGCAGTCCTGGAACCACCATCCTACAAATCAGGAAAGGAGTCGAGTGCAGCCCATAGTCCGGCCACCCACCGTGTGCGCCCACTTCTTGCCGGACAGGTCCACCAGCGCGGACACGTCCTGAGGGAACACGTCCCCTGCGGCAACCAGGTGGAGGGCGGCAGGTGACAGCAGGTGTCCAGCGGCGTGCGGGAGGTTGCTGGGGTGGTTCAGTGCTGCTGTGGATTATGTAGCAACAAGTCCTGGCACGCTCCCAGCAACTGAGGCACCGCTCAGAATGGGCATGCAGTGAGCACCCGGCGCACCTGCCTCGCTGCCATGCAGCGCGGCCAGGCCGTCGGCTGGGTCTGCCGCCGCGCGGGCCAGCAGGGGCGGCAGGCAGGTGGGCATGGAGGAGAAGGGCAGCACAGAGCAGAGCCTGCGGGGGAGGCGGGGAGGCACGGCAAGCCACAGCTCTGCCGCCGAGGATTGCACCCCAATGGACGGCTTGAAAACCGCCCGGCCCTCGGAAGCGATACACATCGCAGCATCGACCAGCCAAGCATGTGCCCCTTGCTCACTGTGCAAAGGGCTGGATGGGCGGGTGGGGGCGGCAGGCCGCCGCCGCTGTCCCTCTCAGCGCCTCCCTTCCATACTTGGCTAGGTCGGAGGCCAGTGGCGCATAGTGGTACTAGAGGCAGGACGGGAGGTGGTTAGAGGGTTGATCAACTGGGCTTGTGCTGCACAGCTTAGTCAGAACTGCATGCGCACAAAGCCCCTAAACGGACCGAAAGCCCCCTCACTTCGTAGTGCACCCGCCAAGAAGCATAGGGTGTGTCATTGCCGCTGCTGCCGCCTGCACTGCTGCCGGCCGTGCTGGGGCCCCCAGCAGGCGGCGCCCCTGCATCCGCAGCCTGTGGGCCGGGCGGCGCCACTGGCGAGCTGCCTCGGCAATAGTATGCCTAAGGGGTGAGGCAATGAAGGAGAATTTGCGCGCATGCAGTGGGAGTTTGCTCGCTCTGCCATGCAGCATGTGGCTGCTTCGATATCATACCGCAACTCACAAAACCGTGCTGGCTGCCCCCATAAACACAAAGGCTCACCAGGTTCCAGCACAGCGTGCGGCAGAAGGAGGCGCACACCCGCCGCGCCTGCGTGGCAGGCCCACACGACAGGGTGCTTGCAGTGTCAGCAGGCGAGGATTCAGTAGGACACCCAGGCTGCACAACGGGTTGACCAGCCACATCAGCGGCAGCTCCCCCAAGCCGGCGCGCCTGCTCATGCATTTGCACGGCTGCTCAGCTGGCAGGCAGGAGTGTTGCCAGCTCTGCCCCACCCGCCGCCTAGGGCTCGCACCAGCTGCTCCAGCTCAGGCCCCGAGGGTGCAGGCGCGTCAAAGCACTTGGTGTAGTACCGCCCTCGGAAGCCGGGCATCGCCAGCCGCACCTGCGGACAGACAACATGAAGAGTTAGTTGCGGTCATGCTATGGCATGAGCACAAGGCGGCGCGTACTGGATTGAACGCGCTACGTTCCCCATCCATCCAAAGTCAATAAGGCTCTCAATTACACTCTTCCAGCCAACTTCTTCCTCACTCTGCACTCGCCCACGCAGCTGCGCCTCACCGGGTCTGCCGCCATGCCCGCGTCTGCGCGGTCGCTCATGCGCTCCCGCACCCGCCGAGACAGCTCGCGCCGCAGCGCAGCAGGGTCGCCCGCAAACTGGGCTGCGGTGGGCACGTCTGGGTTGCCGCCTGCGGTGGTGGGTGGTACATAGGATAGGGAGGTGACGGCATGGAAGGGAGTCAGGGCCGCAACAAGGGAGTGGGGAGACGTGCAGGTCAAGCTGCAGGAGATGGCTTGCCCCTCCTGACCGGCACAGCGTCGCGCCACTGCAGCCACGCAGCTGCAGGCGGTCCATGCAGCTGCCGCCCCCCTCACCCCAGGCCGTGCCAGCCAGCGCCTCGTCCAGGCTCTGCCCGGGCGCCAGCTCGCCCATGCTGACCTGTGGCACGGGCAGGGCGGCGATGGTGAGGGCGGCTGCAAACTGTGGTGCCCAGCGTTTGCAGAGTAGCTTGCACGAGTGATGGATTGCTGGTGTGGTGCAAACGGTCCATCACAGGCAACTCCAAATGCCCCACAGCCCAACATGGGCTGAATGCCTGCCCTCCAACACAGCTCCTGCTCACCCAGCCGTCACCCATCCAGCTGGCGCCCGCAGGGCCGCCCTCTCGCCCGCTACCGCCTGCCGCCTCCGCCTCCTGGTGCATCTTGCGCCGCTGCTCCTGCACCTTGCGCCGCTGCACAGAGCAGGGGACGGGGTGGGAGGGTAGTCCTGGTGGGCATGGTACAGGTGCTGGGCAACTACAACTGTCCAGCCACACTGAAACATGCCGCGATGCTGACTAAATACTTGTGTGCCTAAATTGCTTCACACCCTTCCAAGTCTCATGAAAGCACAATACCGATTCCTGCCCCATACTGCACCCTGCTGACCAGGTAACTTGGGCATCACCTGAACCCCGGCTAACCCAGGCCATTGCAGCCCCTGTCCTCACCTCTCGGGCCTGGAACGTGGCCTCCTCCTCGTTCGCCAGCCGTGCAAACAGCCAGCACAGCTTGTCGGGGTCGATGCGCCCGCTGGACGTGAGGTAGCCGCGCCCGCTGGACAGCAGCTCCTGCTTCATGCGTGCGTTGGAGGGGTGGGNAGGGGACGACTAGGCGGCTGCAATCAGTGTGTCTGGGCTTTGTAGGGAGAAGGCGACTGACGAAGATGCTTCCTGAGGGAACAAACACTGTGCCAGGCAGCATGAGGCCGCTAAACACAGCCAAATGCATTCGCAAGTACCAAAGCCTCGATACTCCCTGCCCTCCTCACTTCCCTCCTTTTGCCCCCCTCCCCTCGCCTTGTATTTGTCCAGCAGCGTCTGCAGCGCGGAGGGTCGGTCATAGATGTCGAGCGACGGCAGCTGGGGCACAAAGTCGTTGCCCGCCAGGAAGGTGCATGCAACGACGTCGTCCAGGCTGCCAAGAGGAGGGGGATGGACAGGCGAGTGAAGGTCGAGGAAAGTGGGAATGGGCATATGGGGAGAGCCTGCGGAGCACAATTTTACGGCTGCTTGCTGCACTGCTCTTGAAACACGCGACATGACGGCTGGGAACAATCCCGGAAATAGTAACCTTTGACTCACACTCGCTCAAAGTCGAATCGGGCGCCGCCCTTGCCCCCACCTCCGCTGCCGCCTGCTGCTGCTGCTAGCGGCGCCACCGGGCTTTCCTGCAAGCCGGTGGGCTCAGCCTGGCCTACCTCATCCTGCTGCTGCTGCACCTGCTGTGCATGCTGCGCCTTGGCCGCCTTCTTGGCCAGGCGGCGCAGCACCGAGGGGTGCACGCGCTTCTTCTCGCCTGTAATCAAATCCACCTCCCCCTCCTCATTGCCATCCAGGCTACTGAGGMCGCTGCCCCCACCAGCCCCAGGCGCCAGGCCAGCCASTCCAGCGMGGCTGCCACCTGTGCTGTCTCCGCCGCTCGTMCTGCCGCCGACACCGCCCTCGGCCTCGCTGGCYCTGCCGGCACCAGGCCCTGCGACTACTCCCCCAGCGCCGGCAGCCTGCCCAGCCTGCCCGTGCCGCCCCTGCTGCTGCTGCCCCTGCTGCTGCTGCTCTGCGGGGTCAGCCACAAACTCGGCAAACTCGCAGCGCAAAAAGTCGCGCAGCGTGGACAGGCGCAGCAGCTCCAGCGGCTGCTGGCCCACCTGTGGCGGGCGGGCCAGGGMGGGGGGGGGCACAGGAGGGTGGTTGCACTTGTGCTTGGATTGGCTGGACCTGTTGTTTGCAGGCAAACATCCTCCACATATCAGCACCAGCAGACGCGCCACTCTTACAGGGCTCCAAAACGGCGCGTCCTCCGCCCCCTCCTCGTCCTCGGGGGCCGCCTCCAGCACCGCCTCCAGCCGCCCGCTCTCGCGCAGCAGGCAGAAGTGGGGCTCGTGCCTGCACACATGTGTATGGGTGGGGCAGGAGTGGTTGTGCCAAGAGCCCTGGTGATAGAATTGGTGGGAGACCCTGCTTCTTGCGCGCTGCCGGCACACAACACACGACCAGCTTCCAATGGCATTTCAGTCACACAGCCAGCCAACACAGGCAGGCAGGCAATCAGCTCACGAGAGCAGGCCCAGGAGTATAAGGTCCGCATCCTGCCCAAAGATGCAGTGCCGCGTGTTAGGGTCATAATCCGGCTGCGGTTCGGTGGTGGGGTGCAGATTGGTGACGTCACCACAGAAGGGAGCAGGCAGGCAGCAGTAGCGGCTAGGCTGGCACTTCCGCGCATCACACAAGCTTTTGCTGATGCCTGCCCAAGCAGCTTGCCACAGCCATCCTTCCCAGCCAGACCCGCAAGTACCCATGCAGCCCTGCCGCGCCTGCGTGCGCTGCTGGCGGATGAAGCGGAGGATCTTGTGCTCACCCTCCCCGGGCTCGCTGCTGTCGCTAAAAATGACCTGCGGTGCTTGAAGGGGGTAGCAGAATGGGTGCGCTGCTTCTGCCACGGTCAAACCGACCCACCGTGCAAGGCAGCCTTGTCATGGTGGGAAGAAGTGCGAAATGCATCCGGCATATCTGCAGCTACTGTTGTTGCTGACATGCAGCGCCGCTCACCGCCAGGTGGCGCCAGTCGGGGTCGCAGGCCAGCTTCTGCTCCAGGAACAGGCGCAGGTGCGCGCTTAGTCGCGCCATGAAGCCCGTGCCTGCGGGGTTGTGGCCAGCAGCTTACCATGGACTGGCATGTGGAGCAACGAGGCATGCACATGGTTGACCACAGCTTCCCAAACCGCAGGTCGAGGGGCCTTAACTCGCTCATCCCAGCACAAGGGTCGTTCGTGGTTCTATCAACCCACTTCCGATGCAGTCAGCCTGCAGGCCACCGCACATCCCGCCTCACCCGGCGTGATGACGTTGCCGTCAAAGGCGGGCAGCTGGAGGTCGGCAATGGCGGAGGCACCGTCCGGCCCCAGCTCAGCCGCCATCTCGCGCCGCACCTGCAGTGGCAGGGGGAGGCAAAGGGACACGACCGGGGGGGCACGAGCGGTGGGTCGCGACACCTGCTTGGTATCACGAACATTGCAATGCAAACTGCACAGCCCACGGCCAGTGCTTACCGTACGCCTGCAAGCAATGATGCCTGTGGGTCGCCATGCTCCCATAAAGCAGCCATGCACCTCCGCACCTGCGCCTCGATGTCTGCTTTCTGCCGCTCCAGGTGGGCGGCATAGAAGCGGCGGCCGCGCTGCGAAGCATGGGGTGTTGGGCGACATTGCCACGGCTGCCAGGGTCCAGCAGAGAATTGATGAGCAAGCAGATTCCACATGGCGGCTGCACGAGGTGTGCATGCTCAGAATGAGCACGTTTAGCCACAACACCTGCAATGGCAAGCACGGCTGCAACTGTCTGCACCAAGCACCATGTGTGCCTGTGCCCAGGCACCTGCTGGTTCATCTTGGCTGTGGGTGCCACTCCATCCATGGCCAGCAGCAGCAGGCGGGTGGGCCTGGCAGGAGGGGNCGGGGNAGGCAGGGGCGGATGTGAGCAGAGGAATGCAGGGTCGGGATGGAATCAAGCGCACAGGGTTGCATTTTGCACAGCAAGAGCCAGTCTCCAATGAACCCACCATGTAAACCTGACCAGCCTCAGTTTGCTCATTTGCCTGCCGAGCACTGCCCACCACTGGCGCCTGCCACCACCATGCCCTCCTGGCTCACCGCATGAGGCCCACCAGGCGGTCCAGGTAGAGGTCGATCTGGACAGGAGGGGCAAGATCAGGGGCAGAGCAGGCAAGGATATGGGCTCAATGCCGCTTCAGCATCACACAGCGCCGCTTGGGCGGCCGCGGCAAAAAACGCAGCATGGCCCGCTGCCTCTGCTGTGCTGGTGCGCCGCCGCTCAGCCCATGCTTGCCTGCAGCACCTTCCCAGTTGCCAGCAGCTCCCCCATTCGCCACTCACTTCCATGAACATCTCTTCCTCGCCGGCATGCGCCACATCGCGCCATGTGGGGTGGGTGCACGCCTGCATGGGTAGGGGCACGAGTTGAGCCACGCAACATGCAACTGCGCAGCCGCTAGCATCCCAAACAGCACAACAAGCTGCTCCGCAGGCACCAAAAAAATGCAGGGCCATGACCAACACAGCATCCTGCTGCAGCACAGCCAAAGCGCACATGTATGATGTGGTTCAGGTCGAGGTGCAGGACGTCGCACTGGCTCTCCCCCTCCGCCACCTCCTCCGGCTGCTGCGCGCATGCATCCACAATCTCCGGGTACTTGCGCCGGAAAAATGCAAAGAGGCCAGCCACGCCCATTGTGGCGGGCGGCCGTGCACAGGCTCAGCAATGAGGCAGGGTCGGGCGGTGCCTGCATAGCGGACGGCAGCGGCGGCGGCGGCAGGGTTGGCGAGTGCAGGAGCATCATGGCTGACGTTCAACATGTCGTGGTGAATCTCGGCATTACTGCAACGAGGCCAATGGGGCGCCCGAGGCTGCAGGCCGAGAAAGCCGAATCCCACTCGCGCCTCAGCCACGCCATCGCACCATCCACGCCGTCCTACATCTAACAGATCATCATCGCAACATCATAGCAAGCTCACAAGCCTGCAGGCCACGGCCTCAGCCCAGAGCCATTTCGTTGGGCTTCAGCGGAGCCCCGCTCGATCCATGTTGTCCTCCAGGCAGCTGCAKTCGAGACGAGGGTGGTGAAATTCGGCATGCGCNGATGGCCATGCTGAGTGCAGAGGCTGGGCTTTTGCCCGCCCAGTTCGCCAGCGAGGCGGCAGCCAGCGGCACTTNGGGCCCGCAGGTCTAGCNTTCAGACGTTGTGTTTCGGCCCACTGCGTCCTCTGTTGTGTTGTATTTGTTACGATGTTTTAAGTTTGGAATCCCAGCAAAATGCNATGNCATTGGGCAGCAGAGGGTACCGGCAAGGGATGGGTGGCAGTGGTGGAGTAGCAAGCAGAAGGCATGTCTGCACCGCCGTGCAGGGGCAGCAGGCAGGGGATGGTCCAGAGAGATTGTGGTTGAAGCGCTAGGGGCGGTCAACTTCGCGGCATGAACGCTACCAAGGTAGGGGCGTCATCGACTCGAACAAGAGGGGGCAGGGCACAGGAATGGGGGGNATCAAAGGGGGCAAGCAGGCATGTAATGCACGGCAATCAAAGGGGGACATGCGGGGCAGGCAGCACTGGAGCCTGCACAGTTGGGTCGAACAAGCAGGTCGGAGAAAGTGCAGTGCAGCAATGAGGGCTGCAGGAGCGGGCCTCAGGGCCGGCGTGCCGCGAGGCCTCTTCACCGGCCGCCGTCGCCGCTCTGCGCCACCACGGGTGGGCCGCCCTGCGGGATGATCTGCGAGTGCGGCAGGGTGGGCAGGTGGACACCGTTGGAGACGAATGCAATGCGGTGTGATAACGATATGACGATTACAGCAGGCTGGAAGGCACCTTGGCGCCATCCAACCTCACCACCCCACCCCATCCCATTGCTTGCCTGCAGGTCCTTGACGCAGATGGAGGCCTTGCCATCGCCCTTGTTCTCCCACTGGATCCGGTTGAGGTCGGCGGGGGAGGCCTGACGGAAGGGAGGGTGGCGCCATGGCAGGGTGCAGCAGCGTCGGCAAGAGATGGTCAGGGCTGCGTACATAGCATGANCATGGGCTGGAAGTCAATTCAGCTCTCCCTTCCAGCAGGCCCAAGTCCAGCTGCTGTTGATGATGGCCCAACTCATCCCCCTTCACCCCTCACCCCGTAGTCGCCCTTGTTGACGCAGTCAAACGCGGAGAGCGGCGCATACACGCGTGTCCAGCCGTCCTTGGTGTCCTGTGGGCAGCAGTGGGTGGGCAGCTTTTGCAGTCGGACAGCAATGCTACGCACTGGCTCGGTGGGGCCCCACTCAAGCGCCGGTGTTGTACAGCTGGCCACCAAGTTCATACGCCCTGTCTTGGCAGCAAGCGGCGGGCAGCTCACCTGGGTGGCAAAGTTGGTGAACGGGCTCTCCTTGGTGCAGGTGCGCTGCATGCGAGGGTGGGAGAGGCAGGTACACAGTGTTTCCTTGCAGTCCAGCCATTTGGAATCCAAGACTCCCTTCAGTACACCTCTCCCTCCCAAGCAGTAGCCACCCAGCATGCCTCAGCCTCACCCCGACCGTGTTGCCCAGGCGCAGGACGANGTTGGAGGGCAGGCCCGAGGCACCATCCCCAGGACGCGCCCAGAACTCGACTGCCTCGGCGCCCGCAAACACAGATGCACGAGGGGCCTGGGTCTCAAAGTAGAAGCCGCCGTACTTCTCCACGGCTGCAGCAGAAGGGGTGGAGAGACAGGGGAGGGAGGGAGGGAGGGAGGGAGGGAGGGAGTGTTGATAAAGCGGCATGTGCTGTGGT
>JADXDR010000109.1:16868-54441 GCA_025026875.1 Chlorella ohadii
GGCGCGCGCGCTGGCGCAGCAGCTGTGGGATGGAGAGGAGTTCTGTTTGCAGGTGATGGAAGCATGGGAGACGTGTTGACCTGCAAAACGAGGCTCATCCCCAGCCATGCCTGCCTGCTTGCCTGCACACATGTGCAGGCGGCAGGGCTTGCAGTTTTTGCGACTGCCATGCAGATCTTGGGCAACCCCTTTTGCTGCCGTTGGCTCACCGCCCTACTGTCTCCCCGCCTTTGCCTGCATCATTTGCCCGCAGATTGACTCCCACATGCGGTTTGTCGACGGCTGGGACACCAAGCTGCTGCGCATGCTGAGCCAGGTGCGGTGTGTGCTGCTGTGCATGCTGTGCATGGGCGCAGCCTGCTGTGAAGTGCGCTCACCATTCGCCATCATGCCATCGAGCTTGCATGCGAGTTAGTGCGCAATGCTTTGTGCGCACGTGCTCAGACTGCAGCTTGTCTACTTACCCTGCAGGCCGAGGCCGCGGCAGGGCACAGCCGAATCGTCCTGTCCACCTACCCTGCTGGCTACCAGGTACGTAAGCAGAGGCAGCGGAAATGCAGGAGCCCTTGCACCTTCCTGGCTTGGATCACCGGACAACTGCTTGCCAATGCATGGTGTTTGACGAGCTGAACATCCATGGCACATGATCTGCATGGATGGCTGGATGACGCATGCCCTGCTTGCCCCCCACCCCATCATCGCCCAATCAGGGTGAGGGCCCTGACGCTCAGCTGCCCGTCGCACCGCTGCCAACCGTGCTGTGCGCCGAGGGCTTTGGTGCGGACGGCCTGCTGCGCATCCGCGGCCGCAAGCTGAAGGAGCCGCTGGAGGCGCCCGTGCCAGCACTGTTTTGGGCGGCTGGCCTGTCTTTCAGTCGCTCCCAGCTGATCCAGGAGGTGAGGGGGGAGCCAGCAATCACTTCAGCAAGCTCCGGCTGCTCCGCTGTCTGCTGCCCACAAGCCAGGCACNAAAGGCTGCCATGGGCAACGTAAAGTTAACCCCTCCCTCACACATGCACCCTCTGCCCCCTTGCACCCCCNTGCNGCAGGCNGCCCTACCCTCGCCACCTGCCCTGGCTGTTCTTCGGCGAGGAGCTGCTGATGCTGCTGCGCATGTGGCGGGCGGGCTGGGACGTGTACACGCCCTCCGAGGCAGTTGCCTTCCACCTCTGGTGCGTGTGAATGGCAAGCATTGCTTCAAACCATGAGCATGTAATGGGCATGTTTTGCGCAATGAAGTGAGCCGCCTGTAGACTGAAGTCCAACTGTAGACTGAAGTCCAAACCTTCCACAAAGGATGCACCAAGTCGGTTTGCTGCCCCTCCTGCTGCAGGTCACGCAGCCACCGCCCAACCTTCCAGCAGGACCACCGACCAGAGGAGCAGCATGCCGAGGCGCGCCGCTGCTCGCAGCAGGCTGTGTGTGCGGCGCTGGCGGGGACGGGGCAGGAGGGTGCGGGCCGCCAGGGGGGCGGCAGCAGCGGCATTGCAGCAAGCAGCGGCAGCGGCGGCAGTGCAGCAGGCAGCGCCAAGCGCAGCAGCAGGAGCCTGGCGGCTTTCTGGGAGCACACAGGAGTGGACTTTCGGGAGCGCAGCATTAGCGCCCGGGCGCGGCAGGGCGGGCTGCCACCTGACAGCTTCCTCTCCATTCCTGAGCCTTGGGACTACCTGTGACTGAGCGTGCATTCAGTAGGTGTGCTTCACAACGTGTGACATCAATGCAGNGAAAGTGCGCTGTACATGAAAGCGATCATGCTCTAACAGTGAGGTGCAGCACACATGCTGGCTGCACTACTCGATGGCATGCGCAGCACCACGAAAAGCATCCATCCCAACCTCCAACTGCTCT
Organism: Chlorella ohadii; assembly: GCA_025026875.1. NCBI lineage: Eukaryota > Viridiplantae > Chlorophyta > Trebouxiophyceae > Chlorellales > Chlorellaceae > Chlorella > Chlorella ohadii. The sequence goes on from JADXDR010000109.1 coordinate 18,716, forward strand.
CTGCGGGCTGCTGGCTTACTGCCCACTGTTGTCCAGAGGGACTTGCAGAATCCGCCCAACTTGCTCGGCCGGTCCGTGCGGGCTATGTCGGCCTCTCACGCGCCCGCCTCTGCCTCTCCAGCCCGCGTCCCCTCCTCCACCGGTGCCTGGCCCTTCTTGGGGCTGCCCACCTGCGCATGGCATCAAGCATGAAACACGCGCTTCAGAGCAGTGCACTTCACACAGGCTGTGCTGCTCCATGTACAGCAGCCAGTCCCGTCATGGCTAGCAGCAACATGCCCATGCACACAGTGAGAGCATTGGCACTGCGCAGTGCAGAGCTGGTGCAGCTCGCAGCCAGCGTGTCTTGCACACTGTTGAAGCTCAACCGGTGCAGCTCAAAACCGGGGCAGCTCCCCCACAAGTCTTGCCTCGCTCAGCTTGTCCTGGTACGACCCCGCCTTGAAGATGTGCTCCACCTCGCTCTGCAGCGGCTGGCGGTACCCCACAATGTCTGCAGCGCAGGGCAGCAGTACCAGGGAGTCTTTGAGCGGGAGCGGCAGTGGATCTTCAGTCTGTCACTCTTGAGTAGGCAGCAGGGCGGGCTGCCAGCTGTAGCCTAGTGATCGTGCAGCTCCTCTCGCACTTTCGCTGCTGCGACATGAAACCCAAGCTAACAGGGGCGGCGACAGGGCAGGGCGCTCACCTTTGATGAGCATGTCGCGCTGGGCGTCAAACACCAGCAGGTTCAGCCCGTACATGTCGTTGTCCTGCAGGGGCAGCCGAACTACATGCCTGCCTGGAATTGAAACATGTGTGCCGTCGGGGGCAGCAGGAGGCACAGGAGATACGGCGTTGCCGTGCAACACTGTTGCACAGCGGCACAAATGTGGGCTGCACAGGCATTCGCCGCCAGCTGGTGGCTGCAGCCAGCCCCGGACCTGCTTGGTGTCCTTCTGTACGCCCTGCACATGCCACCAGATGAAAGCCTGGGTGGCGGGGAGGGGAGGGGCAGCCACAGCTTGGCACGAGGTTGACATGGAATGCGAGGCGCGCAGGGAAGCCACCGGGACAGTGCAGGCTGCCCTGGGAATGCCAGACGATACGCACGCCAATGCGCACTGCCATTCCATCTACCTTGTTGCTGGAGGGCGTCACCGCGATGTCCACCGTGTTGCTCTTCACCTGCCAAAACTGCGGGGAGTAGAAGGGAAACAGCATGGCGGGGCATCACCAGGACATGGTAGCTGCAGGGAAGGCAGCTTCAATACACGCCCCCCCTCTGAGCCCAGCGTGGTGGCGGCTCGCCAAACCCAACCACATGCAGCAGACTGCAACCAGCTTCACCCTGCCCCACCCATCCCAATGCCTGATCAGAGCGCCCTCACCCTGAACACATCCTTCAGCGTCTCCTCCCACTCCTGCCGGCTGGCCTTCTTGTCTCCAAACACGGGGTTGATGGTGTGGCAGTCGGGCGCCAGCAGGTCGTGCACAGCGGAGGGGTCGCCGGTGCGCCAGGCCTGGCAGCAACAAGGGAGCATGAGCCTCACTGAGTGTGACCATGATAGGTTGTACATGGCAGCAGCTGGTGTGCGGAAAGACGTGTGTGTGCATGGAGCCAACGCCGGCTGTCAAAGCTGTCAACGTCAGCACCCCAACTTGGGCGTATTGAAGACACATGCAGCAGCAATACCTCGTTGAAAGCCTCTGCGGCGGCGTGCATCTTGGCGATCTGCAGAACGCAAACAATGGTTGCAATACACCATCGGGATGCGTACTGCCGTATCGCTCGCCGCGCCTGCCGCCATGTGTGGCCTCCACTATCCACCTCCCCTCGCAGCGGCCCACCTGCTTCTCGCTCAGGTCAAGTGTGGGCCCCACCAGGCTCTTGGCGTGGAAGTCGCTGCATGAGAGGCAACCGCGTGATGGGGTGTGAAGTGAGCAAAGAGTGGCGGGTAATGCCATGCACGAGATTGGCAGAAGGGCGCCAGGCTGGAATGCGCAGACACGCCACATGTGCGGGGAGGCAGCAGACCCGCACGTGCATGCCTGCCCTGCCCACTCCCTTCACCTGTACAGCTGTGAGGGCCGGTAGTTGAGCTGGAGGCAGGCGGCAGGGGCAGAGCAGGGGAGAGGGTGAGGCAGCCGGTGAGCACGTGCGCTTGCTGCAGCTGGCTGCCTGCTGCGCCATGGCTTGTGCCGCAGCGGCACACCAGCCATCGGCTCCTTCCACCCTTCCTGCAAACACCAACACTGCCTCAGCTGCCCCAAAGCGCACCCTGTGCTTCTTCTCCTCGCGAGTGAGCTGGCGCAGGAACCAAATCTCCTTGACCTGCGCTCATCAAACCGTGTGAGCATGAGGCCTGATATCATGGCGGTGTCTCCTCTTCATGCCAGCGCCTGCCTCTGCACACCTGACGCACAGCGCTAGCAGACTGGGCCGCCGCAGCCTGATCTGCATATGCATGTATGCAGCCATCCGCACACCACCGGGCCGATTTAAGACCAGCCCACCTTGAGCGAGCTGTCCAGCACAAACCGCCAGATGCCTGCGCTTGGCGGGGCAGCATGGGGACATGGGCACACATCAGCATGAGGATGTATATAGGCACTGATGCCCCTTAATGCAGTGCCATGGTTTGGGCCCTGGTCCCTGCCCACCCGACAGGCTGGTCACGCTGCCGGAGGCGGGCAGCTCCTCATCGAAGCTCTCNGGGCTTCATGATCACGTCCTGCACGCATTGGGGTTGCAATTGCAGACATGGTGGCCAGCACGCANTCCCCAGTGGTGCAGCCTCGGCCGAGCAGTCCAGCACGCACGATTGAGCAGCATGCATGATGCAACAAAGGAGCGTTGAGGCCATGCAAAGCTTCTGCCCAAAGGCCGTGCTCAGCCTGAAGTGAACAGCCGCCTCACCTCGTCGTCCCACATGCAGTACACACTGTTGGTCTCTGCGTTCACCGCCCGCACCACGGGGAAGTGCTTGAACTTGTGTGCAGGAGAGGAAGGGCAAGAGGGAAGGGAGGGCGGCAGGTCAATACGTGCATGCTGTGCATGCTCTGCAAGCTGGGCGGCCCGACGCACAGAGCACCTGCTGCCGTTGTGCTCGCTGGATGGGCGGCCCCGCCTGCACTCCCAACCCGCCCCAATGCCCGCAGCAGGTGTTCAGTGCTGTTCATTTATGACTCATAATTGGCGTAGTACTTGGCGAAGAAGAGCGACACCGCCTCCGGCCCCTTCCGGTCATGATCCGTCACGATGCGGTCTGCAAGGGTTTGAACGGTGAGGGACTGAGAGCAGGTATGCCTGATCGGCTCCAGTGGCGGGGAACTGCAGTTGGCAGGCAGGCACAGCAGCCTCATTGCACTGATTGCACACACTCCATGCCTGGTTGTGCTCATGCAAGTTTGCACCATACTGCTGCACGGCACTCCAACCTCACCCGCATGCTGCACCACGTCGCCGGCCAGCAGCTTCTTGAGCGCCTCTGCAAGCAGCAAGGCATGGCAGGACATGAAGACTGGGCTGCGACTGCTCAGCGACCAGTCTAACCATTCACACGCTGGGGGGTTGCAGGCATGAGCGTAAATCCCAAGCAGCCTGTAGGAGCGCAGACCACCTGCATCCTGGTTGAAGTGTGCATCTGCAAGGGCAGGCCAAAGCATGGAGAGCAGGCTGGGTTGGCAGTGTTAAGCGTAAGCGCCTGCCATGCGACAGGCAGCAGCAGCGCTGGCTGGCTGCGGGGTGCCGGCGGTCCGAGGCGGTGGCGGTGGCGGCGGCAGTGGCTGCACAGCTTCCCAGACTACTAGCGGCCGACCACTGGCTCCTCGGCTTGCCTTCAAACGCTCCCAGAGCATCCAGCAGCTTCTGCTCCAGAGCAGACTGCCCAGCAGCGGTGTTGGCCTCCACGGCCTCCGCCATCACGATCGGAGCGTCCAAGGTGGTCTACCAATGACGTGCCTAGCTCCACAGTATGCCTGAGAAGCTGCAACTGAGGGAGTGCGGGGGCGCCGGCGCTGGGTGAGTTGGCGTGCCGCTCAGCGCCAGCGCCGCCGAAGTGCAGCACCGTTGCGGAGCCAGATCTAGCAGGGCAAGTATTCATGCCATGACCGAATGTTTGGTCAGCATGGATTTGTCAGCTAGAAGGCCATGTGGACCAAACCCAGCTCTGAGCAGCTTGCGCCGCCGGACCCCGCTCGCTGGCGCCCAAAGGCTTGCTGCTGCTTTCAGACGTTAAAGACACATTGCCTAGCAGAATCAGGGGCAAGCTTGGTCGAATGCAGCAGAATGTAAAATACTACAAAAGCATTTGGGAAGTATTCGGGGAGGCAGCATCAGTCCTTTTTTGGGGCTGCGCAGCATTAACAATGTAGGGCGGCGCAGCTTTCGCTCGTAAGAAGGTGGGCAAATCAAAGTAAATCATTAAGGTGGTGGGCTGAATGCCGCAGCGGATAATCACGGGGACTTTCCAGCAAAAACAATTGTTCTACAAGCCTTCGGCTTCCATGCGAAGCCATCTGGCTTACTCCATGACCGCTCAGCTGTCATGCAGGCGGCGCAGCGCTTCTTCCGCCGTGGGCCGGCGCAGCGGGTCGGGGCGGATGCACTCCCGAATCAGCTCCAGCACGGGCTGTTGCGGAGTGGGCGGGCAGGTAGGGAAGAAAAGCGGTACGTGGGTGTGCAGCAAAGTGGGCAGGTCTGTCGACGAAGCAGGAAGGCTCTTGCTAGGCCACTGTTCAACGCAAGCGGAGGGCACCACACCGCACCCGCCACACCTGCGGGCAGTCGTCGGGCGCGGTGGGCAGGCACAGCTGGCCGCGTGCCGCCAGCGGTCGGCCGGTGCACAGCACCGTGAGCAGCACGCCCAGGCTGTACACGTCTGCCTGGGTGGTGCAGGGCAGGCCCAGCAGCTGCTCCGGGGCTGCGGGTGGTTTGATGAGCGGTGGCAGTTGGGGTGGGAGCTGGGGTGGGCAGTTGGGTGTTGGCGGCTGGGCTCAAGAGCYSGATCCCGCGGGYTAACATGCAGTCCGCTCAAGGTCCCTTGCAMCCAAAAACCAGTCCAGCAGTCACAATACACCACACCAGGCTACACCAGCCTGCTCACTCACACACCTGCGTATTGTGTGGTGCCGCCCACCGCCTGGCGCGAGCGGCTGCCCAGGCGCTGCGCCACCCCTAGGTCGGTCAGCTTGGCACGCAGCTCGACCGTCAGCATCACGTTGCTGCGGGGAGGGGAGGAGACTGGTGGAGGAAGCTTGAGTGCTGAAACATACGGGCCGAAGTGCAGCCAAGCGGCTAGCCCAGTGCAGGGCAACGAGCAGTGCAAGGCACAACACGCTTCAGCTGCCCACCTGGGCTTCAGGTCTGCGTGCTGCACGCCGCAGCTGTGCAGGAAGGCCAGCGCTTCAGCCACGTCCAGCGCCACTTGCCGGCCCCTGTGCAGCAGCAGGATGGGTGGGTGGGTGGACAGGTGAGCACAGCATTGCAAGGCCGGCTTTGCCTCACGTAAGAAGCTCAACAGAGTGCATCCAGCCCATTCGCCCCGCTGCCCATGTCCACCATCCATGCCCCACCCACAACCTCCCTGCCCCCGCCCTGACCTGGCCGCCCAGCGCAGTGCATCGCGGATGTCGGGCCGCTGCAGCGCGCTGTGCAGGTCGCCGCCCCGCATCAGCTCCATGACCAGCATCAGCAGCTGGCCCTGCACGGGGGGTGGAGGGTGGGAAGGAGGGCGTAGGTGCTACATGGTAAGACATGCCGGCACAACCTGAACGCTGCGAGCGTCCATCAACAACCACAGATAAGTGGGGTGCGCCCCTCCCACACCAGGCACCTGGCAGGCCACGCCCAGCAAAGCCACCAGCCGGCGGTGCACACAGGTGCGCAGCAGGGACGCCTCGTCCCACACATGGCGCGAGTCCATGCCCGGGGCCAGTTCAGCAACCTACATGGGAGGACGCAGACAGACGGGATGGTCGGCTAATGTCGAAAATGGAACAGATGGCGCAGCGAGCCAGCGTCGCGACTGTTCACCGCAACTCTCAACCAACAGATACACAAATTTGGGCGCGCTGACGACACGGCAGCGCTCCACAGCTGCCCACTACTAGCACAGCTGCCGCACCTTCACAGCCACGTCCTCCTGCCCGGCCAGCCGGCCCAGAAAGACAGCCGATGAGCTGCCTTCCCCTAACAGGCACAGGGCACCATCTGGCCCGCTGAGCAGCTCAAGCTCCCCTGGCGCCAGCCGCAGCGAGTCAGTTGCCAGGCCCCACTGCCTGCTGGCGAGAGCTGAAGGCCCGGAGGAGCCTTCCTGTAGCAGGCCAGCGTTGCTGTCGCCACCGCTGCCGCTGCCAAAGCTGCTCCAGCTGTTGTGCTGCTGCCCCTCATCCACTGCCTGCAAACGGCTGTACGGCAATGAACCCAATGCCGGCAGGCTGGCTGTTGCTGCTGCTGCTGTAGGCCGGCCACCCCGCCGCAAGGAACCAACCTGGTGCGTCAGCGCTGCTGGTAGCCGCTCCAGAGGCACCAGCTCGATGCGCTGACCAGGCCGGCTCAACTGCGACCGCAGCATGCTCTCAATGCGGTGCCGCTGGCTGCAGCTGCTGCCGCTGCTGCGAGGCTTTGGCCCCTCCATCGGCTCGCTTGCTCGCCCGTCAACCAGCAAGCTGAACTCCGCTGCCTCTGCGTACTTGCCTAGCGGGGCCGCTGGCTGCCTGCCCCGCCGCCGATGGCGCACTGCGAGCCCTGCCGTGCCAGCGAGTGCTAGCAGCGCCAGCGGCACAAGCGCCAATGCTGCCCAGGCTCGGCGGTTGGCATGATGTGCCGCCTGAGCTGCCAAGCGCGAGGTGCTCATGGTTTGGTTGCCAGCATACAGTGTCAGCGCGGGCATTGCTGTGAAGGCGCATGGTGGCAGCTTAGCTTCCAATGTCGTGTTGTGGGCGTCCCTGCAGCACAGGCGGTTCAATCATGAGTGAATCTGATGCCTGCTGGATGCCCGTTAGGCTGTGCTTCATATGGTTGCATTGTGCACCACCGCATCCCGACAGGAGCAGCAGCAGCAGCCGACTTACATGATAGAGAAGACGGCGACATTGGGAGCGCTGCACCAGCTTGCGGGAATGGCGCTCGACTCAACCTGGGTCCCCGCCAAGCTGATGCCAGTTAGCGCCGGCCACGGCAGGCTGGCGGGAAGCGGCCCCGTCAGGGCGGCATTGTCATCCAGCGTCAAGTACTTGAGATGCGGCATGGCACCTGGCGCTAGCCAGGCTGCGGGGAGGAGCGGGCCCGACAGCCGGTTGCCCCGCACCGATAGCCCCTCAACGGACTGCAGGTGGGGCGGCAGAGTGATAGGGGCTTCAGGCAAGCTGGCCCGTTTGGCGCTGGGCGTAGCCAGGTGAACAGGGCGTTTGCACCATTGGAAACTTGAGCCTACCTGGGAGGCCGCCCAATCAGCCGGCAATGTGCCAGTGAGGTCGTTCATGTCGAGGCCGAGTATCTCCAAACCGAGGTGGGCCTTGAAGATGCCCTCTGGAAGGGAACCGGTCAGGGCCGAACGTGCAAGTTGCCTGCAAGGCTTTCTTTGGCATGGCAGAAAGGGCACAACATGTGACTTGCATGCAGCTGACTTAGAGAACTCCTGCTGCTCGTTTGCAAACTGCAGCCTCAACAACCACGCAACATCTCACAGCTGGGTCAGCTGAGGAAAGCCGCCCTGCTCCCAGGCCGCGGGGAAGCTGCCGGTCAGGCCCAGCCGTATCACGCTGAGCCAGCGCAGCGCTGGGAAGCCAGCTGCCCACTCAGGCGGGAGCACGTTGCCGGCAATTGGTGGCTGGGGGGCATCCGGTGGTGCCGTGATGTACAAACTTCGCAGCCGGCGGAAGCCGCGAGCCCAGGCTGCCGGCAGTGGGGGCACCACTTGCAGCACCAGCGCCAGCTCCTCAAGTGCAGGCAGCACATCGGGTCTGGCACCCCAGCTGGCCGGCAGGGCTGACCGCAAGCCGACGCCGCGCTGCACCGCTGTGCCCGTCTGATTGCCGCTACTTCCATGGGTGTGTGAGGCTGTGGGGCGCTGATCGGCGGGCGGCAGCAGGGGCAGCGTAGTCCTGTTGCTGGCTTCGATGTGCAGGCTGGTCAGCCGTGGCAGTGCGCCGGGCCACACATCAATGAGCGGACCCTCGAGCGTGGGCACTGTTACCTCAAGCCTGCGCAATGGGGACGGGTACAGGGCAAGGCAACGTGTTGCCAGTTTATAGGTGGGAGCAGACACGCCGGCACAACTCGCAACAAGCAAGGCCAGTCAGGGCAGCTTACAAGCACGGCGGTCTGTTCCCCAGCAACAACTCAGGCACCCAACAGCACCAGCACAACAATGCCACTGGACTTACTTTTCTAGGGCAGGGAAGGCGCCCGGCAGGCCCCACTGGGGCGGGATGGCGGCCACGGGAGGAGCATAATACAGGTCGAGTGTGAGCTGCCGCAGCGAGCCAAAGCGAGCCAGGTCGGGCAACAGCACCACGTGTGCTGCGCTGTGCTGGGCCTTGCTACTTGGCGGCGGCATAGTGTCCCACTCTGCAACGATACTCGTCACGTGGCCGGCGCTGCTGCACTCCACGCGCCGCCAGCTGCAGTGCGGGAGGGCGTCGCCAGGCTGCCAGCCGTGCCAACCGTCGGGCGGGACGACGGCGTCAGCCAGGCGCTGCCGCAGTGTGAGCATCACCGCCCCTGCACATGGAGGTGGAGGGGGAGCAAAGCCCTGATGCTCCACATTCCCACGTGCAGCCCCACGTGCAGCGCTGAGCGCACGCAGACAATGCCCAGAGGAATGAAAGGGACATGCAAGTACGTGGACGTGAGCAAGCAGGGCTGGCTTGCCTTCGGCTTCCACGCTCGGCGTCCCGGCGGTGCCAGCAGCCGTCTGCCGTGTCAGCAGCGCCAGCAGCAACTTCAGCAGCAGGGCTGCCACACAGCGGCATCCTGGTGACGTTTGATCGCNAGGCTTGCGAGGCCATGGGGCCAGGCCAAGGCNTTTCAGCGAGCCATCGCGTGGTTCGCCGCTCGGCAAGCGGCNAGCGGCAGCGGTGGCAGCGGCGGCTGGCGAGGGAAGACCGGGCGGCAACTGCGCGTGCTGCTGTGGAGCGTCAGGGAGGTGTGCTGTGCTGCTGCGCGTTGCGCGCCACAAGGGGCACACGCTCCGGCCTCGGGGCGCTACACGTGGGCCCCACGGGGGGATCGGCTGCTCGCTGATGGCCCTAGAGGGCCAGGCAGGTCTGTAGACAGCGGACGGGTACCAAGGAGGGTTGCTCCTGCTGCGCATGCAGCTGCAAGCCAGCTGGCCCGGTGCGGCGGCGGGCATGCCTTGTGCACCGGCAGCGGACCTCTGCCCGGGTGTACAGTCTGCTTGGCAGAGCCATCATGGGTCTCCAGGCCAGTTCTTTCAGCTTGTGCACAGCCTGTTGGAGAGCACAGCCGCTTCCGTCTCCGCTTGCTAAACTGACTCGGGGCGGCAGGTTGAGCCGCGCCTCAGGTGGCCTGACGGAAAACCCGGTCCAAAAGGTCTGCCATAGCCCAGTTGTCAAATTACTGAGCCACAATATATGCTCATCTGGAGGAAGTAAAACGGCCCTCCGAGTGGCAATGGGGTTGGCGTGAGAATCGCCGTTCCGACATGACATGCCAATGGCAGGGCGATGCCATTTCCACGCCTGACGTGCAAGTGCAAGTGCATGCTGCCAACTGCACAACCAACACCCAGCGAATAGAAGGTAGCTTGTAGATAGGACGCTTATCTGCAGCACGCATGGCCCAATGCCAAGCGCATGCGTGCTGGCTGTCATCCTGCCCCACACATTTGCCAACATCTGTGCGTGGTGCTCACGCCGACGCCGGCTCCACTGCTGCCGCTGATGAACACTGCGGTGCACGTGCCTGCATGGCACAAGTGTCTGCACAGAAGCCAAGGCATGCTACCTAGATTGAGTGCTGTGATGGAGGCCGGAGGTCGTCCAACCTTGGCATGTGGCACCACGCACATGCAAATGCCCAGCCTGCATCCAGGCCGACGGGGCGGCGGCGGCAGCGGCCCCAGGGGGCGCCAGCTGGCGCCGCTGAGACGTTTGTTTGCGCCGTGTGGGGTCCAGGACGCCATGAGGAAGCCGCAGCCCCCTCCGCGTCGCGGGGGATGGGCCGGCCCACACCACCCACACACTCGTCCTGGGCAGGCGCCAAGAACCTGCCGCAAACCGCGGTAGGGTGAGTATTTGAGCTCTCGCATTCGCCGCCTGCATTCAATCCAGTCTTCTCTTTGACAAGGGAAGCACCAGCCGCTCACACACGCCCCGCCCTTCCCGCCGCCCGTCCCCAGCCATGCGCCGCATCCTCTGCGTGCTGCTGGCCATGGCCATGTTGGCCGCGGCCCCCGTCCGCAGCCGCCAGCTCAAGGTGGGAAGAGCAACCAGGCAGCCACGTGCTTAGTTGCCACACGAGCGTTGGATGCCGCCGCTCAAACAGCCACTCAAATAGCCATCCTCTTGCCACTCAACAGGCATCCTCCCTTCCCCTGCCGCAGTTTGAGTTCCCGTCCATGGGCTCCACGCCCAAACCCAGCTCCAGCAGCATGCCAAGCGAGACGTGCGTCAGCAACTTCAATGCCATGGTGTCCAGCGGCGTGTGCGGCCAGGGCGCGTCCCTGAGCTCGTGCTGTGCCGCGCTGAGCGCCCTGGGAACCTGCCTGGATGACATTGTGGCAGCCATGGAGCAGGAGGCCGACAAATACGCCGACACCCTGGATGCCATGTGAGGCTGGGGATGTGGCAGCTCACAGCTTGGTGCATGGCGCAACAGGTTGCTGGTTGCCGCTGCTCCCATGGCCCGCAAATGCCAGCACATAAGTTTGCCCTGACCTCACGTGGCATGCCTTGCACTGCCCCGCCCAATTGTGCAGCAAGTCAAATGTCAAGCAGTGCGGCGGTGGGTCCACCCCTGGCACCGGCTCATCGTTCCAGGAGCCCGCGGCGCAGTGTGTTGCTGACTTCAACGCCATTGTGACCGGCACGGGCCCATGTGCCAACACCCCCAGCTTCTCAGCCACCCAGTGCTGCGCCGCGCTCAAGAGCCTGGGCAGCTGCTTGAGCGACATCGTGTCCGCGATGGCTCACCAGCAGGACAAGTATGCCGACCAGCTGAAGTGGCTGTGAGTAGACCCTCCTGATGTTTGTGCCTGGCGAGCAGCGTGCCCGCATGCACTTTGCCGCCGCCGCCGCTGTGGCTGCTGCTGCTGTGCAATGCAGCACGGCGCCTGATGTCCTGGAGGATGCCATCAAGCAGCGGGATGCCGTGTGCGCCACCTGGCTGTGTGCCCTACATTGCATGCCCACCACAGCTGACGTGCCACCTTGTGCCACCCTTTGCTGCCTGGTTGCAGTGAGATGATGGCGACGCAGTGCGGCACCGGTGCTACCAGCCCCTCTGGCCCCAGCACCAACTCCGGCATGGACGAGCAGTGCCTCCAGGGGCTGATGGGCACCTTTGACAACGGCGGCGCTTGCGCCAGCTCCTCTGCAACCGCGTGCTGCAACAGCCTGGACAACCTGGGCAAGGGGTGAGTGGCGCAGTGTTGGGAGGTGCCATGGAAGGGCAGGGCAGAGCGGGCAGGGCACACCATGCTCTCGACAGTGCTTCCTGGCGAGCAACTCGCTGGCCCCATGCCTGGATGCCATGCCCTCCAACTGGCCCACCCCCTGCCTGCCCCCTACCCTCTGCAGCTGCCTGGAGTCTTTCCTGGCGTACGCCAAGCAGACCGACACCAAGGTTCACGATGGCTTCATCATGCTGCTCCAGTCGTGCGGCTGGTGAGCCCCTGTGCTTGCCTGCATGTTGTGGCTGACAGGCTGCCGCACCGCATGTGCCAGCCAAGCGGGGCTTTCTGCATGTGGCGCACTGCATGAAGCTTGCCACCCAGTTGGCCAGCTGGAGAGGCGCTTGCACTTGCTGTAGGGCTCCAGCAGCCAGGCATCACCCTGCAGTGCTTCCACAACGCTGACCGCCTGCTGTCGCTCCCGCCACTACTTCTGCAGGACCATCACCAGCTCCAACAGCGGCACCCGTGCTGCCCCCGAGGTCACCACCCAGGCCATGGTGCGCCTGCAGGAGGTCGGCGCCGCCAAGCTGGCCACCGCCCCCAAGGAGGCCCGCCGCGCACTGGGCCAGTCCGCCGGGGTCGACCTGGAGTGGCCTGTTGCCAAGGTGGCGGCCACTGCCATGTCCAAGTTCGTCGTTTGAGCGCAGCAGCGCCGGCGCCTGCAGCTCTTGCGCGAGTCTTTATTTCTCCACCCTCCTTCCACCCTCGTTCCACATGCCATCAGAAACGCCAATACTATATATCAACATATTATCAAACATAAAGCAATGCATGAAGCATGCCCTCTGTATATCCCGATGAATCACTCATCATCTCGGTTTCAGACTTCGGTATCAGTCCCTCTGTTTCAGATTCCTGCATGCGGCTAGCAGTTGATATTGCTGTGCTGCCGCGATTCAGTGCAATCCTTCCATTCTTCAACCCGACTGGCTCGCCGTCCTCGTGTCAGGTTCAATACATGTGCACGGTTGATGTAATATAAGGCGCCTCATTCACAGAGCCCTGGCACCCAGATGCACATGCACAGATGCGTCAACCAATCCCTCTTTTACTGTTTTTGGGCAGGCAGCTGACCATAGATCCAGGTAGGCAGCAGCTGTCACCCACAATACAGATGCACAATGTGATGCCTGCTTTGGTCGCTCCCTGTTGGGGCTGCTGTCTCCATGCACCAGTCAGCCCGGTGACGCTCTCCTGCGGTATGCCACAGAGGAATTGATCTGCTAAAGGCCTGAAGTGCAAGTCATATGATGGAGAGCACCGGCCTGGCTGGCATGGAGCATGGGTCGTGTTGCGCCGCGCTGGCGTCGAGTCCCGCCGCTCAGCGCGGCGGCGGGACGGGGGTGTGGAGGGGGTGGCCTCGAGTGCCTCCGTTGCCTTTGATCGCATCCCTATGGCAGTGCAACGCGATGGGACTGCTGGGCAAGCTGCAGAAGCACAAGGGGAAGGCCAAGACGGCCTGGACGGCCTGCGTGGTTGTGCACACCCTCGCGCCCTTCCCCGGGGGGCAGGGCCCATTGTGTGTCACCTATGAGCGCGGCAGCCACTCCGGAGCGACGCAGCCCGCGAACCCCTCCCGAGGCAGCGCTGCGTACGTTTTCGAGCAGCAGCTGGTGGTTTCCGTGACGCTGTATCAGCACCAGGTGCGGGTGGAGGGGCCGGCGGATGCCGCCGCCCTGCTTGCTGCCGCCGCCGCCAGCCGCCTGCCTGCAACCGCCGCCGCCGTTATAGAGTGACCTGGCCGGCTCCCCGCTGCTGCTTTGCAGGATGCGAAGCGGGGCGGCGCCCGGGGCGGCGGCGCTTTTGAGCGCAAGGAGCTGACGCTCGCGGTGGTGCCCGCTGATGCCCGCGGCCGGCCGGCGGGTGCCCCCCTGGGCACAGTTGTGCTTCACCTTGCAGACTATGCGTCGGCCGAGGGGCGGCCCATGCAGCAGGCGTTCACTGTGGTGCCGGCGGGCGGGCGCAACCTGGGAGGGGCCAAGCTGCTGCTGACCATCCGGTGCGCACCGGTCAACGCCCTGCATTGCGGTGTGGGCCAGTGGGTGCTGCCGCATGTCCTCTTGCTGACCCGCAGCTCCCCGCCCTGCTTGTTGCCCATGCCCATTATGCCCGGTACTAGCAGCCGGCCTTGCTAAGCCTCACACCTTGACCGGCCCACTGCCCAGGTGCCAAGAGGGGCATATCAGCGGCGGCGGCGGCCCAGCCGTGAACCGCTCACTGTCCAGCCTCGAGTCTGCGGCTGCGGCAGAGGCGCTGGCGGCTGCTGACGAGGGCGAGCTGCCCACCACACTCAGCTCAGACGATGAGGGTGGGCCGGATGAGGGTGGGCTGCCGGCTGCGGGCGCTGACACAGGCTGAAGGACAATGCGGCTGTCAAGGTCTCAGCCGTTGTGCCTGGTGCTGCTGCTGCTGGCTAGGACAGTGCTCTTTCTGGTTCCGCGTTTAGGCATGCTGCGGCGGCTGACCCTGCCTTGTCTTGCTTGTCTTGCACTCAGGTAGCCGTCCGTCCTCCCGCGCAACAAGCAGCCGGCCCGGCAGCCGCGCAGACGCTGCACTGGGGCCCCGCGCCGACCGTGGGCTGGCCGCTGTGCCTGAGGATGCGGCAGCTGCGGCGGGCAAGCCGGCGCTTGGCAGCTGGAGGCAGGCGGCTGCAGCCACAACAGCTGCAGCAGCGGAGCAGTCGGCAGGGGCGGCAGCGCAGGAGTCCGGCCTGCATGATGAAGACGGCTTCCTCCTTGACAGCTCAGTGGATGCCAGCCTGGAGCAGGAGGCCGAGGTGCGTTATGGATGCAGTTGGAGGCTGACTGCTGTTGTTGCTGTGCCGTGGCACTGTCCTTTGGCTGGGAGGACAGCTCAGCCAGGAAGGGCAGCTGTGTGCAGGGCACTCGTTGTGATGGCTGCTGCCCCGTGTTGACTGTGACTGCTGCGCCACACAACTGCCATGCAGGCCAGCGCCAGTGTGCGGCGCAACCTGGGCTCCGCCCTTGAACGCGCCGAGGCATCAGAAGCCAGCCGGCCGGCGGAGGCAGAGGCAGCCAGCCGGCTGCGGGCGGCTCCTGAGGTGCAGAGCCAGCTGAGCAGCAGCAGCAGCCTCCCGCGGCAAAGCAGCTCTAACGGGGCTGCTCGGCTGGGCAGCAGCAGCAGCTTCCCAAGGGCTGCCGGCGACGAGGCGGATGCAGCACCCGCCGGCCCCTCGCCCTTCCTTCCAGCGGCAGGCAGCCTTGAGCGGGCGGGCAGCGCAGCGCGATTGCAGGCGCCGCTGCCTGTGTCTGTGCTTGCCCCCGGGTCAGAGGGCGAGTCGGGAGAGCTGCAGTCTCCAGATGCCTGCAGTGCGGGCCAGCTGTCCAGCCTGTCGGCGGCGGGCGACCCAGCCATGCCCTTCTCCGTACCGCCCAGCACGCAGCGCCGCTTTGCGCGGCACGGCGAGGAGGGCGCGGCGGCCGGCCGCCGATGGGCCTGGCGGCGTGACGGCGGCAGGCCTGGCTCTGCCGCGGCAGGCGGCTCCATGTTCCAGCGTGCCCGCATCGCGTCTGTCACCCGGCAGGAGTCGTCAGATGGCGGGCCAGCGGGTGCAGCAGTGGAGGCATCTGCTCGTTCAGCCGCCAGCTCGAGTGCGCCCAGCGTGGAGCNTGTCCTCCCGCCGCACCACCTCTGAGGAGCCAGCCGGACCGGCAGCTCAGCCGGGTGGCTTTGCAGCTCGGCAGGGGCCTTGCCCCGTGGCACTGCCGCCGGAGCAGCAGCTGGGCGAGGGGCCGTCCACGGCAGGCGCCTCAGCTGCGGCAGCCACCACTGTTCCACCGGGATCAGGCGGCAGCCACCCAGGCTCTGCAGAGCGTGGTGCCCCAGCCTTGCAGCGCCCCAGTGCGGATGCAGCAGCGGCTGCGCTGGCGGGGGCGCAGCGCCAGCGCTCCCTGCTGGCCGGCAGCGGCATGCTGCGGCCAGCCATCTCCCTGCTGGACTCCCTGGCGCTTCCCAGCCCTGTGGAGCAGCTGTCTCCTTCCCCGTACGGCAACAATCCAGTGGCAGATGTGCTTGCGCGTGAGCTGCGCACCTTGGCAGCCCTGGAGGTGAGCTGCCCAGCATTGCCGGCTTGGGGGAGGCCAGACAGCGGTAGCAAAGCCGCAACAGCACTGCCTGCTTCGTTGTTTGCTCAACTCTGCTGTTTGAGCATAGAAACACGCTAAGTAAATTGTGCCTGAGCATGCAGCCCATCTGCCCCCTGTGCTGCAGTCTGCGGTGTACCTGGCTGGCGGGCGCCGGGGCTTTGCTGGCGCCAGTAGCGGTGCTGCGGGCTTCAGCCGCCAGCTCCACACACCCGCCCGCCGCCTGGCCCGCACGATCCTCAGCCTGGGGCCGCAGGAGGGGATGGCGTTTGGGCTACAGGCCATCCGTGCCATCGAGGCCACAGCCGGAGCCGCGTCTGGCGACCTGCACAGGTGGGACATCGCAGTGATAGCGTACTTTTGAGGCTCCATAGCCTGAGCTGCCTCGTGTGCTTTCCCCCTGCAAAGCATGCACTACCTTGCCTGCTCAGCTTGCGCCCTTCACAGCCACAAGCACGAGCTGTGGGCTTTCTGCCCTTCCATTTGCGCCTTGCTGATGTATCCTGTTACTTGCCTTGCAGGCTGACCTTCTGGTGGAGCAACATCCTGCAGCTGCGGTGGATGTTTTGGGCGCTGGGCCAGGGCCCCGACGCCGCAGTGGCAGCGGCTGCCGGCGGCGACGGCGGCAGCTCTTGGCCGCCGCCTGCAGCAGCGACGGCAAGCGGCAGTGCCGGCGGCAGGGTGGATGAGCTGGCGGATCAGCAGGGCAGCGGGGCGTATTGGTCGCCGCGTGCAGCGCTGGCGGCCGCTGGCACCAAGCATGGGCTGGACTGGATGCAGGCAAGCGGTGCTGAGGTGTTGTGTGTTGCTGGCGGGGACCAGTGTTGCAGTGCGCACCTGTGTGGATGCAGTCGTTGCAATGATGTGGTGCTGTGTGCTGCTTGCTGGGTCACAATGCACCCGGCATGGGGCATGCAGCTACGGCGCTGCACATTTTGCTGTGCATATAGCACAGTTGCATTACTTACCTGTCTCTCACCCTGCACATTTCTTGTTGTTCCGCTCCACCGCCGCAGCTGCTGCTGGCGCCGCTGCGAGACCTGGAGGGCTGGCTGTTCTCGGAAATGCTCAAGCACCTGTGGTGGCGGGTGCTGCTGCAAGAGATTGCCGCACTGCAGCCCGGTAGCAGCAGCAGCAGCCTCGCCAAGGCCTCACCCCTGGCATCCAGTGCAGCTGCGCTGCGGGCTGGGGAGGGCAGCAACGGCGTAGCGGCGCGCTCCGCCCAGTCAGCGCCACACCTGGCGGCTGGCATTGTGCGGGGCAGCAGCGATGGGCAGGGCGCGGCATCCCTGCAGGGCACTCCCCGCAGCTTTGAGACGCCGGAGGTGCGCGGGGATTTTTTGCGGCAGTGCTGGGAAGTGAGGACAGCTGTGCAGCTGGGCTAGCAGTTGGGGGCTAACGCATGTGATGCATGCAGTGAAGCAGCAGGGCTTGTTTCCCTGGTGCCTCCTGGAGCTGCTTGAGTGGCTCACATGTGCACCACTGGTTCCCTGTGCAGGAGGAGGCGGTGCAGCGCTGGGTGGTGGCCCTGGGGAGTGTAGAGCGCGTGCTGCGGCAGCAGCACCGCCCGCCGCCTGCGCCACGACCCCACCTGGCCTTGCTGCACCGCCAGCTCATCGTGGCGCTGCTGCACCGCTTGGACACGCTGCTGTTCAGGTGTGCTTGCAGCAGGGGAGGTGGGGCCGACAGCTATGGTGTTGTGGCTGCTTCTTGCAGAGCATACCATGGTGCATCTCGCTGGGCAGACGGCTGCTGGAGTGTTTTTAAGTGCATGGAACTGGGGGCCTTCTTGCATCATCTCTGCACAATGCTTCAATTGTGACTCGCCTCCTGCCCACCCTGCAGGAAGCTGCTGCTGGACGAGGGCGAGGTGCCGGTGCTGCGCCTGCCCAGCATGAATGGGCGGGACGCCTTCAGCCGCAGGTGCGTGAGGGCACATGAGCATGCGACATTAAGCAGGCGGGCCAGGCTGCAAAGCCCCCAGGAAGGTTGGTGTTCGCTCTGCCCCGTCAATGCATTTTGTTTGCTTGGCTTGTCCATCCGTCTTCTGCCAGGCTCGCCTTCTGCCCGCCCGCTGTCTCACTATGCATGTCTGACTTTGTAAACGCCGTCTTTGCCACCCCGCAGCGCTGAGGCGGATGAGGTGCTGGGCAGCGCCGGCGCCGAGGCCGCGGCGGTGGGGCTGCTGGAGCCCTCGGTGCTGCCGTTCCAGCGGTGAGGGGGCACACTGCTCCTGCTTGTTAGTTAGGCGGCATCGTTTCACCCCACCCTGGGGGTATCTGCGCCTCCCTTTCCCGCTTGCCTAACACCTTACTTGCCCTGATCTTTGTGGTGCCTGGGCTGCAGGGGAGCGGTGACCTTTGGGACGGGCGTGAACCTCAAGATGGCGGTCAGCCGGCTCACTGGCTGGGCAGCCGACTGCGGCGTCAAGGAGGACCGGCTGCCGCAGGTGAGTGGGGCAGGGGCAGGGCGGGCAGCGGTGGGATGTAGAGGGAATTTGGAGAATATGCGCAATGCATGACAACACACCAATCTGCCTACCCAACTGCACCCCGATCTGCCCCGCCCATCTTCATCCACTCATCCACTGCTTGCTCCCTGCGCCTCACCGTTGCCCCCAGCAGGCCGCCCGCAGCACGGACATGAGCGACTACCGCCTGTTCCCCTGCCTGCGCGCCACCGCCGACCTGCTCATGATGCCCAAGGAGGTGCGCTCAGGCGGGGCTGGTGGCGAGTGGGGCGCTTTGGGCGGACGAGGAGTAGGAGGATGCATAGAGCTTGCCCTCAACAACCGCCGTCGACAGAATGCACTCTTTGGGGCACCTGTTGGCTTGGCTGGATGTACATGCACCCTTCACCTCCTGCTGTGCCCCACACCCCACCCCTCCGCCGCCGCAGGTGCTGACCGATCCCTCCATCCGGCGCGAGGTGGTTCCGGGCCTGCCGCTGCACCGCGTGTGCCAGCTGCTGGAGCGCTTCCAGCCCGACGACTGCGCACCCGACCCGCTGCCGCCGGGTGGGTCAGGGCGTGGGAGGCCGTTTGGGGGCTGCGCTGGTTGGTTGGAGCGCTCCTAGCGGCATGTGGGACAGCGGCTGCGGTTTGAACCGATTGTTGTTTTGTCTTGCAAGCCTGGATGGGCATGAAGACATTCTTAACCCTCTGTCTCACTGTCGTTGGAATGCCGCCCGATGCCCCTGTGCCCCATGCGCAAGCCTGCTGGAGGCGCTGCAGAGCTTGAAGCTACTCCCCTGTCTGTCTCACTGCCGTTGGAATGCCGCTCCATGCGCAGGCCTGCTGGAGGCGCTGCAGAGCGAGAGCCCACGCAGCGACGGCTCCACCCCNTCCCCCACCTCCAAGGCGGAGGACGAGTATGCGCCGCCCCCAGAGGCCTCGCTGCTGGCCGACGGTGAGGAGGAGGAACTGCTTTTGCCTGGCATGTGTTGGATGAGAAGTTTTGTGGGTGTGGTGCTGTTCTAGGCCTGCCGGTGGATGCTAAAATGACATGCTGGCCGGCTGCCTCTCAGTTCTCCGCAGCAATGCACCTTGCATTGCCGTCGACCAGCCTTGCCTACATGTCCCACCTCCCTGGCAGGTGTGATTGAGCCGCTGAGCCTGGAGCTGGATGAGGAGAGCGAGGACGAGCTGGAGTCGCTGGCCGGCGCGCCGCTACACCCCCGTGCTGCTGTTGCCTCTGGCGGCTTGGGCTCAGGGCCGCTGGACGACCAGCGCGCGCAGCGCTTTGTGCTGCTGCGGGAGCTGTGGGCCGCGGCGCCGCGGTGATGGCAGCCAGCTGGCGGTATTTGCTGAATGAACCGTCCTGATTGATTCCGATGCCCGTTGAACATGGAGATGCAAGGCGCTATCCGGCCATGGCTGGGGTTGCTTCAGCAGCTGGTTGTGTCTGTGTAACCCAGCCTGAGGGGCGATACGCACAGTGGGTATGCGCCTGGCGGCCATACAAGCTGCCTGCACAGTCGGCATGCGCATGGCGCTAGAGAGGCAATGCGCATAGTGGGTATGTGCATGCCGGCCTGAGGGGCGACGCGCACAGTGGGTATGCGGATGGCTGCCTGAGGGCGATACGCACAGTGGGTGTGCGCATGGTGGGTATGCGCATGGCGGCTGGAGAGGCAAGCTGCACAGTGGGTATGCGCATGGCGGCTGGAAAGGCTGCCCGCATAGTGCTGTGCTGTGCTGCGCTGCGCTGTGCTTGGGGGGAAGCAAGGTGCTTCATGCGGTGGCAAGCTGCTTGCATCAGCTGACACAATGCCACTGTGGCAGCTTCTGGCCCACTATGCCCCAGGCGAGTCGGTCAGCGCCGACAGCTGCATCCTCCGTTAGCTACCCCGCCCATGCGCCGCCGTTCATGGCGGCTGTCGCAGACAATTTGCTCAAGCGCTCTTTTTTTGCAAATTTGCAAAAAAATATTGTTTGGCCGATTGATTTGTGGCCATGTGTGTGACTTTTTGGCAGAAGTGGCTGCTCGAGCTGGCTGCACTGCAGCCATGGCTGACCGGGCACCCCGGTGCGCCCTCGCGGCGGCGCCACCACCTGGCCCATGCCACAACGCTCCGCGCCCTGCAATTGCGATCAACCTTCGCAGCCCCGATCCAATCACCCCCTGCCTTGCCCCTGCCCTGCCAGCCCCTGCCTTCCTGGTCGCCCCTGCCGGCGGCGCCTCGCGAGCTGGCTCGCCTCGGCCGCCGCCCCAAGCGGCGCAGCAGCGCTACTGCAGCCGGTTTAGCGCCCCTGCGGGCCTGCCGAGGCAGCAGCCAGGCGGCGGCGCTCGCCGCACCTTCGCGGCGGCAGCGCCGCCGCCGCGGCAGGCGCCAGCATGCCGCTCCGCCTGTTCTGGAGCTCAGCGCGA
Organism: Chlorella ohadii; assembly: GCA_025026875.1. Lineage (NCBI taxonomy): Eukaryota > Viridiplantae > Chlorophyta > Trebouxiophyceae > Chlorellales > Chlorellaceae > Chlorella > Chlorella ohadii. The sequence goes on from JADXDR010000109.1 coordinate 39,305, forward strand.
AAGGGCGTGACCTACCTGCATGGGAGGCCTTCCCCATGGCATGCGATGACTCCAAAGAAGGTGAGGAAGGAGTTCAGACTCGCCGGCGCCCAAGGGGTGGCTGGACTTTTGCAGCTGGGTTGCATTCTTGGTTCGAACGATTCTCGATACCATCGACTCTCCATCCCATTCCGCTGGAGTGCAGATCGGGCAGAAAACCAAGTCATGCGCCACCGAGGCTGATGCTGTGAAGTTCATAGATGACCAGCTGCAGGAGGCAGTCGGCAGGGGCTTCTTTGACCCAGTGGCAGCAGCAGCGTACCGCACGCCCCGTGCCAGCCTCTTGGTGGGCGTGTCGTACAGCGTCAGCCGGCGCCGCTGGCTGGCCGAGCGTGGCACCTCCACCAAGCCGCGGCCGCACGGGCTGCCGTCCTTCATTCGGCAGTTTTCCTCGCAGCAGGACGCCGAGCTCTGCATATTCAACGCCTACCAGGAGGAGCTGCGCCTGGAGGCAGCGGCGGCCAGCAGCAGCGGTGCTGGGCAGCATGACGACGCCAGCAGCCAGCAGCAGCGGCGCCTGCGCCCCCGCGACCTCATGTCCCTGCTGCCGCAGCATGTGGACCAGGCTTTGCAGCGGGCCCGCTCAGCAGCTGAGGCGGCAGCTACCGAGGAGCTGAGCCCTGAAGAGCTGCGAGCAGAGGGCGCCAGCACTGAAGAGGTGGAGGTGCAGCGCCGGTTCCGCAGCTACGACCGCCGCTTTGCCTGGCAGAGCGTGCTGCAGCCCGGCATCCGTGGGCAGCCAGTGCCGCAGCTGGAGCACCTGCTCCGCGGCCTCAGCCGCCAGGAGGCGGCAGCCTGGCTGCGGCACTTGATAGAGGGCCACCCCTGGCTGCGCTGGCACCTGGACCACCAGCCTCCGCTGGCGCTGAGCGACGGCGCCGCTGATCCCATGAGCGCCCTTGCCCTGGAGCATGTCGTGCCTACGCCGCCGTGAGCCGAGGGGGCTGGGGTGGGAAGGCTGGTGCAGCCTGCGCATGCCAGCAGAGCGCCTGCGGTGGAGGGGCCAGCTGGATGAGCATGAGTGGGATTGGCTCGACAGACATGGGATACCTGCAGATGCAGGCAGCTTCCTCGTCCCCCGCACCTGCTGGGCAGCAGATTGCGAACTTCAGCACCAAGAAAGTCTGCTTTTGCCACCTGCAATCAACAGGGTGTCCCTTTCCTGCACCCTTTTTTCCCACCAATGCAGTGAAGAGAACATGAGCAAGGGCTCGTACGGCGGGCGCGCTGAGCAGGTGGCGGGCGGCTGGGGCGGCGGCCCCCCGCCCTCGATCGTGCTGGTTGCGCAGCCCGACGTGGTGGTGTCTGCGGGCGACCCGCGCTACCACGTGCGGCGGGGCAGAGAGAGGGCTGTGCCTGTTTGCATGTCGGCGGTGGATGCTGCGGCATGCAAGCAATTCGGCGGTTGCTTTTGCATGCGACGTCGGTAGCAGCGCTGTGCTGGCGCCCTCTTCTCGGCACCAACTTCCAGCCCGCAGGGCAATATACCTTCCCACCTCGCCTAACCTTCTGCTCGCCATGCCGCCACCCCACGCTGCAGGGGATGGCGGAGCACTGGCAGGCAGACGAGGATCGGGCAGAGGAGCGGCGGCGGCAGCTGCCAGAGCGGCCCTGCCCGTGCAGCCCATGCCGCTTGGAGCGCTGCGACCCGCTGGAGGCGCGCGACGTGTCCAACCTGGTTCACCGCCTGATGCGCGAGCTGTACACGTACTTTGTGGAGGCGGCGCGGAAGAAGGGTGAGTTGGTGGGCGTGGCTGGGCGGCGTCTGAGCTAAGCCTGCTCTGTGGCGGCCCGGTGCTCGTGGCATGGGGCTGCAACTGTTCTGTGGCAGCTTGTCGGCTGGCTGGATTGAGAGTGCGGCTTGGCAGGAGCTGTGCTACAGTTCGCTGGCCTGGAGCAACTGGCTGGCTGTCACCTTCGTCGGTTGGCCACCCCTCCCACCCTCCTGCAGCCAAGGACCAGCGGCGCTGGTCGCTGGCGCAGGCGCGATTCCTGGGCGCGCTGGGCCGCCGTGAGGAGTACGTGCCCGCCAGCCTGCCGCCCGTGCGCTGGCAAGCCGCCGAGGATGCTGACGATGCTGAGGATGACGGCGACAGCTGGCAGCCAGAGGTGGGCGGGCGGACAGGGCTTGGGGCGCAGCATCATGTGGGCAAGGTCTCAAAGCAGCTTGCAGTCTGGCTGCCGCCAAGCTGTGCTGCGCTGTGCTGTGCTGTGCTGTGCTGTGCTGCGCTGCGCCGCACTGCGCTACACTGTGCTTGGAGGGAAGCAAGGTGCAGCAGGAGGTTGCAAGCTGCTTGCGGCCGCCGATCAGCAGCTGCCTCGCCGCCGCTGAGCTGTGCTGCAATTGGCAATCACTCACAATGCCCCACTCTGTGTCCCCCTTTCAACCTCAGGGCGAGGCGCCGCCGCGCGGCTTCCCCAGCGCCGCCACGGTGCAGTGCCTGGCCGAGGAGGCGGCCAAGCGCTTCGTCGCTGACCTGCCTGAGGACGAGCGGCCGGACTGGCGCCCGGCAGCGGCGGCCCTGTGCGCCTGGATGGGCGCAGCGCAGAAGGCGCCGGAGGCCCCGCAGGCGGCAGCGCAGCCAGCTGAGGACCAGCGGCAGCAGCAGCAGCAGCAGGCGGCAGCTCCGCCCGCTGGGGAGCAGCAGGAGCAGCGGCCGGCTGAGGAGCAGCAGACGGCAGCGCAGCCGGCTGAGGAGCAGCAGGCGCAGCAGGCGCAGCAGCCGGCCGAGGCGGCGCAGCCGGCAAAGCGGCTCAAGGTGGTCAACTCGGGGCTCTCCTATCCCTACACGCCCTATCTCTTCGAGCGCAGGAAGGCGGCAATGAAGAGGGAGGAGGACGCTCGGCTGCGCAGGGCAGAGGAGGCAGCAGCGGCAGCAGTGGAGGCGGTCGCGGCGGCGATTGCAGCACAGTAGGCAGCAGCGCCAGCAGGCGGCGGCGGAGAGTGAGGTCTTTTGTGCTTCAGCAGGGGCGGCCACCACAGCGATGGCTGCCGCTGCTGGCGGCGGCAGGGGGTGACAGAATGAATGTGACGTGCTCTGCAGACGTTTGTGTATGTGTGTGGATGCGAAACGCAGTTGCAGAATGGGCAACCACGGCTTGCATTGGGCAAAACTCATAGAAGCTCAGCGCTCTATCCATTGAGCTAAGCCGACAGGTAGCTGTTGAGGTTGTGGGTCAACACAGAATCGTCGACTACGGGGGTCGAACCCGTAACCTCTGAGTCTATTCTACGTTGATTCCTACGCGGGCCCAGCATGGGGGCCCGGTGACAAATTTTGCTTGTGCGCGCTTCATGTGGCTTCCGGGGTGCAAGGTTCTGGCGTCAGTTGATGACCGAGAGGTCGTGGGTTCGATCCGCGTGGATATCAGTGTAATGCTTTGTAGTTCATTGGGCTTGCATGTGTGGATTATCACACTGTGGATCTTTGCATGGTTGTGGCTTTTCAGTCTGCCTGTGCCCTTTGGACACGGTGCCCCTTGAGGCCCTGTGATCCAAGCACGCGTCGGCTAATGGTACTAGACTAGACGAGCCAGCGGCTACAGGTGCTGCTTTCTGTTGATGGCATGTGTTAGCAACTTTCTTACTTGTTGACAAGGTGGCAGGCTGGCGTTTTGAAGGCCGCCGCCGGCTTGCCCCATCAAGAAAGACACTGGCCGCTTCATGCCGGCGGCTGGTGCGGTCGTTGAGCCAAATTCCGGCAACCAGGTCAGGCTCGTTGTGGTGAATCTCTCTGAAACACAACCGTCGTCTAGTGGATCATGCGCCTCCGGGTAYTGCCGAGGTTGCGGGTTCGAACCCTGCCGACYTACTAGCAGGTCCGGGTGCGCCATGCGCGACCGGGACGGCTTGCGGCGTTTGGCGGCGATTCCGGCGCACCACTGTGCTCATATCCGGGCCCCCTAACGGCGCTTACGGCCAGAGTCGTGATCGCGGCCAGACCCGGCACAAGGCGGCGTTGGGGATGCATTGGCAGCAAGTGTACTTGCGGTTCCCCTTGTGTAACACACACACACACACAACCGTCGTCTCAGTCAGTCAGTCACAACCGTCGTCTGGTCCGGTCTCGATATAGCCACCAGGCTCGGCAGAGCCACCACACCCACGACCAACGGTCGCAAAATGCGCCCGCCCGCGTGGCGGCTGGCGGCGCGGCCGCAGTTCAAACCTGCGGCTCCCCCGCGCCGCTCTGCGCGCACAGCCATCGTCGCGATCACTGTCGCTCCAATTTCACCGCACCGCCGCCTGCAAGCACACGCCAGCGAGCAGCTGCGGCCACATGGTGGTGAGCACGCGCAAGCGGGCGGCGGCTGAGGCTGTTCAGCCGGCAGCACGTGCGACCCCCAAGCGCCTGAAGGCCGGCGGCAGCCCTGCAGCGGCGGGAGGCTCGACACCGCAGCCGCGCGGCCTCCACGGCTCGCCCGCGACCACACCCGCTAAGAACACCGGCACATCCGTGCCGAAGAAAGGTGGGTCGGCGGTCGGCAGCTTCGATGGTCTGCACATGCCCCGCGGCGCCGCCGCTCCCGCCATGTCCGCCGACCGAGGCTCGAGGCTCGGCCAACCGAGCCGCCCTCACCTCCCTTGCGCAGGCAGCCGTGGTGCCGCCTTCCTAGCCGCTGCGGGCATTGCCATGCCTGCTGCACCTGCCGCCGATGCGCCGCCCAAGCTGTCCACCAAGAAAGAGAGCGCGGCCAAGGCGCGGCGCGTGGCAGCGCACGAGGACGCGGCTGCCACCAAGCCCGCCTCGCCGCGTCGCAACCCGCTGCTGCAGCAGGCGCTGCCGCGCAAGCTGCAGGTGCTGGTGGACATGTTTGGTGAGTGGGAGGATGGGCCCTGGGGTTGTGCTGCCAGTTGAGGTTAGATGCGGGGCGGGCGGTTGGCCGTCGGTTGGCGCCACAACCGACCTTCCTGCCGGCCTGGCCAGTTTGCCCCCCGCCTTGCCTCGCTGTCTGCACCTGTCATCTCGCTCACACACTCCTCCTGCCTTGTTCGCATCGCTGTTCTGCAGCCGGCCTGCAGACGGTATATGAGGTGATGCGGAAGCGCGGGCAGCGCACCACCTTCCAAAACATGCGGCAGGCGGTGGAGGAGGCCAGCAGCCGGCGATTCCTGGTGAGCAGCGGCAGTGCCTGCATATTGCAAGTGCCGGCTGCTGGCAGGGCAGAGGGTGCCGGGCGGCTGTCCGGCTGCATGGCTGGCGGCAGCTGCAATCGCCATGGAGCAGGGCTCCAGCGGATGGTGTGCGGGCATCAACCACCTAGCCCACCAACCTGCCCTGCCCTGCCCTCCCCCTGCCCTGCCACCCCGCAGATGTCGCACGTGGCGCAGCTCAAGCACCTGCTGCCTGAGGCGATTGAGCTGGAGTGGGTCAAGCTGCCCGTGGCTGCCCACGCCAGCCGCACCGAGGCGCACCTGCTGATCACGCTCAATGGTGTGGCGGCCGGTGAGGCGGCGGCGGCCGAGGGCGCTGCGCCACGCGGCGGCGAGCTGCAGGCGGCCCGCCACCTGCTGCACTGCCGGCTGGCAGGACACCTGCTGGACAGCTACCGAGGCCACCTGGGCAGCCGGGCGGCCGAGGCGCGGGAGGCGGGCGATGTGGCGGCGGCGGCAGATCTGGAGACGGCGTGCGCAGCAGCGGAGCGGCCACCGGTGGAACAGTGGGTGGAGCCTTATCCAGAGGGTGCAGCTGACGTGCCGCAGCAGGTGCTGCCCCCGCGGCCAGAGGCTGCCACACCCTCCTCTCGTGCTGCCAGCCCAAGTGTGCTGGGCGGCGCAGCAGCGGCAGCAGCAGGCGCAGCGCAGGTGGGGCTGCCACGCACACCCGGCACCGGCGTCAAGACGCAGGCCGCAACTGCCAGTGAGTTGCTTCGGACTGCCTGGTTGTTGGATTGACTGTGTGCATTGCGAGCGCTGCAGCATGCGTGCCTGCCTGCACCGGCCTGTGGAACCATGAGAGTGGCAAACAGGGGGTGAACACCTGCCAAGCGACGGAGCGAGGTGCAGGGCCATGTCTCATCATCGCGCTGCCACTCCACTGCTGCCTCCTTGCAGGCCGCACTGGGCGGCCGCCGGTGCACCCCAACACTGTGGACCGGCGCCGCGGGCAGCAGCGCCGCCTCTCCTTTGGCGGCGCAGACTCGTTCGCAGTGGCCACCGCAAGCGCGGCCGCGGCAGCGCGCCCCACACCTAGTGAGCAGCGGCGGACGTCTGGTGCCAGCACTCCTCTGGACAAGCTGAGCAGCGAGCTGGACAGCGCTGCGCGGCGGGAGCAGCGGCAGCAGCAGCGGGAGCAGCAGGCACAGCAGGAGCAGCAGGTGCACCCCTCGCAGTCGGCGCTGGCTGCCAGCCTGGCGGACGCCGGCGAGCTCGACTTTGGGGGCGCCGAGCGGCTGCTGTCGGAGCAGGATGCAGATGCAGAGCTGCTGGCCTCCATGCCGGAGCAGCTGCGCCGCATGTCCACTGATGGCATCATCTCCATGGACACGCTGCGGGTGGGTTGGGCCTTTGGTGCCTTTGGTTGTGTGATGCCGTGTGCGTTGTGCTGTGGAATGTTCAGGCAGGGGCAGGCCCTGGTGCACTTAAGCAAAGGCTGTCGTGCCGCCCCGCGTGGTGCAGCTCCTATCACGTTGTATTTTCAAGGCCAGTCCGCCTGCCAGGCAGCCCTACCGTCTCCCCGCTCCTCCTCACCTGCCCTGCCGCATCCCAAACTTGCCAACCCGCCGCAGAAGCTGGATGCGGCAGAGCAGCAGCACCGGCGGCTGAGCAGCAAGGAGGCGGTGGCGGAGCGCGAGGCGAGCGGCGCCCTGGCGCAGCTGCCAAAAACCCTCATGCGCCTGCAACGTATATTTGGGTTCCAGGTGCGTGTCGGCAGAGTGGAGGCAGCTGCTTGTAGGGCTTACAGAAGGCTTTTCCACGGAGCTGTTGACGGGGTTGCTGGGCTGTCTGCATTCAGCTGAGGCAGCGCAGTTGCAACCGCCACTGCGCTGGGGTGCCAGCCGCCCCAGCTGCCTCGTGCGCGTTGATGAGCCGCCTTGCACCTTGGGCCCAGCCATCGCGACTCCCGCTCTCTCCTCACAAACACGCACATCGCCTGCCTGCAGGGGCCCAATGCCATTAAGCTGAAGGAGGTGGTGCAGCGCATCAAGCAGGGCGCGGAAACCACGAGCGAGGCACAGATCGAGGCTCAGCTGCGCACGCTGGCTGAGCACGCCCCAGAGTACCTCAGCCTAAAGCCCTTTGGTGCATGCGGCACCCCCGCGCTGTGGATCAACCGCAGCGCCAATGCCAATGCGGTCATGGCAAAGCTGCGGGATGCGGCGGAGGGCGGCAGCCGGCGCAGCAGCGCGGCCGGCCTGTGAGGCGGCCGCTGGCGGCTGGCCGGCGTCACTAGGCCCCCTGGGCGCAGCCCCCAGGCGAAGCCCCAAACGCATGCCTTCTGTAGCCCTGTAGCAAATCGCAAATGTACCGATTCACTCCCATGCTGACTGACTGACTTGCACATACCACGTTTGGACCATGCACCGTTCTCCCCATCTCAATTGTTTGTTGCCATTGCGAGCTGGCCCAAACCAGCCCCTCCTTTTGCTGCACACGCTTGTGCAAGTAAGTTTACACAAGGTCATGTGTGTGTGCGTAAGCGGGATCAGTACTTAGCGGAAGAGAGACAGCGTTGGAACAGGAAACACACAGCACGGGGTTGCATTCAGCACAGCGCAGCGGCAGCCGCCGAGGCAGCGTCAGCATGCCAAGGGAGCACGGCGGGCTGCCGCTTGCAAAGCGCGCTGCTGCGCAGCCCCAGGCCCCTAGGCTAGCGTGTGGCAACAGCAGCCGAGCGGGGGCGGCCGAGGCAAGAGGGCAGCGCTCAGGGCAGGTGGCGCTCGTACGGCTTGCCAGCGCCCAGAGCCAGGCGCTCGTCCGACTCCAGCTTCACCAGCTGCAGAGCACAGGGACAGGGGCGGGCGGGATAATGATGTCAAGCTTGGCATCATCTGTGCGGGGCGCCAGCAAGGAGCGCCTGAGTGGGGGCTCAGCGAGCGCATGCGTGTGCAGGTTCGCAAGAGCTGCGCCAAGCAGCGGCATGCAACTGTGCCACCTGGTGCAGACGTTTCCGTTTGATTCAACCAAGCAGCGGTTGAGCAGCAACTGCAACAGCAGCTCACATCCAGCGTGTCCTTCATGTAGAACTCAAAGGGCGTCTGCAGCTGCTGCAGGTCCTTGGGCAGCTCAGAGTGCTGCGACAGGGCAGAGGGGTGGGCAGGAGGGAAATTTGTCAATTGGTTAGAGTGCCACCTCACAGCAGGCTGCTGTCCGCTGCACGGCAGCGCGCCCGGTGGCGCAGCCGCATTGAAGATGTCCAGCTCCGCCCCACAGCAGCGCAAAGCCAGCCAGGGTTGCCTGCCGCCGCCACCCAGCTAGCTCCACTGCTGGCGAGCTGGGGCGCCCACAGCCCAACAACTGCGCACTGCGCTGCACAGCACAGCACAGCGCAGCACACAGCGCAGCGCAGCACAGCACAGCGCAGCACACAGTACAGCACAGCGCACCTTCATGTTGATGTCGCACGCGCGCTTCAGCCGCTGGTTGCGCGCATCCACCACGTCCTGGGGCAGGCGCTTCAGGGCCTCATCAACGTCCTGCAAACGAGAGGATGGAGTGAGCGCGTCAGCTAGGAGCATAGAACAGATGTGTGGCAGCAACACATTGCGGGGCAGGCGCTTTGGAGCCTCGTCCACATCCTGCCATGGGGGCAACAAAGGAGCTAGCGAGGTGCGTCAGCCGAATACGACGCAAAACATGCGCAGCAGGCTCCTAAGCGGAAGCAGCAGCAGCAGCAGCAGCAGCACCAGCACCAGCAGCAGGTAACAGATGCCAAACAAGGCGGCTGCAGGACCCTGCCGCATGGCCAGTGGCACCCAAGCAGTCAGTAGCCAGCCAGCTGGCCCTGCAGCACTGCTGCGTGCAGCCGGTGCCTGTTCTGCTAGCCGGTCCTACTGTGGTCGCCACCGCCGGTGCTGCCTCTGCTGCTCACGGTCATTACCCCTGCTGCTGCTGCTGAATTTGCTTGGCCTGGCTGTTCAGTTTTCTGCCCGGTGCTGCATTGATGCAGCACCGCTGCACCAAAGCAGCAACACGCGGCCAACTGAACAGCCGAGCCAAGCAAATCCGGCAGCAGCAGCAGAGCACGGCAGCAGGCGCAACAGCCTTGACCACAGGTCAGCTCAACCACTTGCACAGCCGGTTTCAAACCCGCCAACTAAGGCGCACAGCGTGCAAGTAGAGAGCAGCAGCAGCAGCAGCAACAGCACCAATTGCTCACCAGGTCCAGCTGCGGGTCGTACAGGTCCTCGTACCGCAGCCCGTACTTGCGCAGCTCCGCGCCCACCACCGCCTGGTAGCGCGGCGCCATCCAGGCGACCAGCGGGTCAAACAGCTTGGCCAGGGCCTGAGGCAGGGCAGGGTGGGAGAGCGGCGGCGGAGGGCGCGGGGAAGCGCACCGGGTCAGGCATGCGGGGGCTCCAGCAGGTGGGCAGCGTCTTGCTAGGGAGCTGCTGACAGCAGTGGGCTGCCAGCTGCAACAGTTTCCCGTGCCCAGCTGCACGTTTGAGTGCCATGATCTGCCGCAAAGCACGGCTGCGATGTGCGTTGCCCGGCGCCGCCGCTCGTCGACGGCGCCCCCGCTGCAGCCTGCCCAGGCGGCCCAGCGCCGCTCCGCTCACCCTTCCGGACATGGTAAGAGCTGCTGCCGCGGTCGAGGCCTGCGAGAGAGCGCTGGGGTGAGGGTTCAGGCAGAACGGGAGTGGAGCTGCGGCTGTGGGCCCCTTGCAGGGCGGCCAGCGGGGTGTCAGAAAACTTTGAAGACTGTGGATGTGTGTAATCGTCAGCGACAAGCGCCTCGGTCAGCGTGCTCTTCATGCACCGAGCTTGGCCTGGCCAGTGCCCGCGGGGCGGGCACCTGGCGCGCCGGGGCGCGCCGGGAGGCGTTCCAAGGTGGCCCCGATCCCATCCCACGCACCTGGGAGGCTCAGGCGCTTGGGGTTGGAGTCTGCTGGCGCCCAGTCGAGCGGTGCAACGCTGGGCCCTCGCCACTGCCGTTCCACTCCGGTGTCTGATCGCTGGGCGGTGTCCTGAAGGCGCCATCGCCGGTGTTAGGCCCGCGTGAGGTGGCTGCCAGCTGGCGGTCCCCGAAAGTTGGGCCAATCGCGGGCCGGACGAGCTTGATGTGCCGCCACATCGGTTGCGAAACGCGTGGCATAGCGCCCCGAACCTGCAGGCGCCTACAGCCCGCTAGGGCTCTCTGTCCTCGCCCAAATGGCGCTGAGGGGCTTTGCGCACAAGTCCCTAGCAGCTTCTTGGGGCCTACCATCCCTGGGCAGCGCGCTGTGCCGAGCCCTGCACTACACCAGCGCCTCTGCCGCCCCGCAGGCGAGCGCTGCCGCCGCCTGTTGCGACCGACCGAAGCCCTTGCACGCGGCTCAGCCTCAGGCTGGCTCGGGTGCTCGTGGCCCGCTGGCCCTGTACACTGTTGCCACGTCGTCAACTCATGCATCAATGCAGGACACGGCTGATGTGTTGATAGTGGGCGCGGGCCACAACGGCCTGGTGAGGGAGCCCTTCGCTGCCGCTCTTTGTTTCCCTTGCGACAGCTAGCCGGCCTCTGCACTGCCTTTCCGCTTGGCATTTCTAGAAAACATCAAGTCTTGTTTATACACTCTAGCTGGTACTGGCTCTGCGGACTGCTGTTACTGATTGCTGCTGACTGCTGTTGACTACTGCCGTGCCCCCTCCGCCCTCCTGCCAGGTAGCAGCCACGCTGCTGGCCAAGCAGGGCTTGCGAGTGCAGGTGCTGGAAGAGAAAGACATTGTGGGCGGGGCCTGCCGGACGGAGTACCCGTTTTCCAAGGCCCCCGGCCTGCCGCAGAGCACAGGTGGGCGGGTATGAGGCCCAGGCGGGCACAGCAGTGGGCAGCAGAGGCCGCACCGTGCTGCCGCCGGCCAGCTGGATGCAGTGCCAAGCGCACGTGCCTCAATACCAACTCCCGCTTCTCCTGTCAGGGTGCTGAAGCACAACATTCAATTCCCTCTCTGCTTGCACAAGCTTGAGCTTGCACAGCACGCCTGTCTCCACCGCATGCTGCCTCTCGTATCGTCTGCCTTCTCAAGCCTGCCATCCAGGCCTTTTTGTTTATGACGCAGGCGCCTACCTGCTGGGCGTGATGCCGCCCGAGCTGCTGCAGCTGCTAGAGCTTGACCTGCCGCTGCGCCGCCGCGCCCCGCACTACTTCCTGCCCACCACGGGAGACAAGTGAGGCGGCAAGGCTGACTGCACATCTGCACACTTGTGTGCTCGCCCTGGTGGCGGGCACAGCTGCGGTTCTTGCCAATTTGAAGCTGCTTGTATACCAGCTGATCGTCACCTCACTGCCGTCAATCAAACACCAACCGCCCGCAGGTACCTGCTGCTGGGGGGAGATGCTGACGACAGCCGGCGCCAGTTCCAGCGCTTCTTCTCCCTGGTGAGCTGGCCAGCTGTCAAGCGTTTTGCCGCCTGCTGCCCAAGGTATTGCTGCATGCACCACAACATGCCTGGCAAAAGTCTGCTGCTGCGTCTTCTTCTCCCTGGTGAGCTGGCCAGCTGGAGGGACTGGGGAGCTGTCGAGGATTTCGCCGCATGCACCATGGCCGCCAGGCGGCTCTGTTGCTGCCGCTGCTCTTCTGCTGCCCCACCTCAGACTGCTGCTACAACCAGGTAGGTAAGTGGCATTCACAGCTGTTGGCTGTGCCCTGCCATCCTGCCGCTGCCCGCAGGAGGACTGGCGGGCCAACGAGGCGATGCAGGCTGAGCTGGCGGCGCTCAGAGAGGACCTGGCACCTGCTTGGCTCCAGGTGTGCTTCCTCACATGACGCACTAAGATCATGCCAGTGGGGAGCGAGAAGGTGGTTGTCCTGCTATCACGAGCATTTGACTTTCAGCTATCTATGTATCTCCCACGTGCCTTCTTGCTGCCTGCAGGAGCCGCTGAGCGTGGAAGAGACGGCGGAGCAGCATGTGCGGCCAGCGCTGCGCCAAGCGTTTGTGGACTTGTGCCGCGGCAGCGTGGGCGCTTACCTGGAGCGCTTTGGGTTCAGGAGCAACCTGCTGAAGGCCATGTACGCGGTGCGTGCTTTTTTTGCTGAGCTTGCTGGCTGGCAGGGAAGACCGCAGGCGACAGTGCTGGCAAGTCATGCGATGGGTGGCGCGGCTGGAAACACGCTGTGCACGCTGACCTGCAGTTTATCCTCCCTGCCTGCCTGCTCCCTGGTGCATGCAGACCACTGATGGGTTCAGCGGCCTGAACGGCGGCTGGGACACAGCAGGCAGTGGGCACAACTTGCTGGTACACAACATGTGCCGGCTGCCGGGCGCTGATGGCACGTGGATGGTGGTGGCAGGCGGCATGGGAACTGTCACCCAGCGCCTGGCGGCGGCCGCCATGCAGGCAGGCGCCAAGATTCACACCGGCCGGCCAGTGGAGAGGTGGGCTGGGTGCGGCCGCGGGCTAGTCGTGGCGGGCTTGTGCCGCAGGGCACATGGGCAGCTGATGGTGCGCATGCAGCTCGTGAGGCCTGCTCATTGGCCTGGCACAGCTGGCTTCCCTGCTCTGACCAGTCAGTAGAGCCCTGCTGGTGTGCCAGCTGGCCTTAACAACTGAAAGACAGCGTCTGTCGTGTGCAGGGTGCTTGTGGAGGATGGCACCGCATGTGGCGTCCAAGCCGCCGATGGCCGCGAGCTGCGAGCCAAGGCAGTGATGGTCAATGCTGACCCCTTCCGCCTGCGCCAGCTGGCGGGCGGGCCGGCGGTGCTCCCTACCGACTTCAATGCTCGACTGGACAGCATGCGCAAGGATGGCACAACTATGAAGGCAAGGTGCAGGGGTGATGGGCTTGCTGCTGTGTTGCCATTGGGGGATTGCGCCTCCCAGTGACGCTTGCAAGCAGCCGCGTGGCCACGAACGAACTTCCTTTTGCTTGCAATTCTAGCTTGCTGCCGAGCTAGTAGCCACGCCCAACCTGCCATTGCCGCCCGCCCCAACTGCCAACAGGTGAACATGGCGCTCAAAGCCCTGCCCACCTTTGCGTGCCTGCCTGAGGAGCGCGGCCAGCACCGCACCACCACCCACCTGCTGCCTGGAGACGAGCAGACGGTGCTGAGCGACATCCAGCGCGCGTATGCGGATGCGTCCGCGGGGCGGCTGCCGGAGTTCCCTACCATCGAGGCAAGGCACAGCGGTTGGATGCTGAATAGGCTGCTTGCGGTCCATGATGCGTGCCTAATCTGAAGCCGTCGATCCTGCCCCTGTGTCCTGCCCAATGCCTCCTCTGCAGATTTACTGGGCGACCACAGTGGACCCTACTCTGACCGATGCTGAGGGCCGCTACAGCGCAGCGCTTTTTGTTCAGTGTAAGGCTTGCAGGCGGGTGGGCGGGCAGAATGCCGCTGGCTGAGTGAGCTGCATGCTTGGCCACCTGGCACTGTGCCAGCCTGGCACACATGCAGCACAACACTCCATGTAGCAGCGAGCGGCCGCACAGAAGACAGGAGCAGGACCTTGCATTTCTGTGTGCCGCCAGCCAGCCTGTGTACCTGTCTTGCAGGGGTGCCATACGAGCTGGCGGGCAGCAGCTGGGAGGCGGAGGAGGAGCGGTACGTGCAGCACCTGATCGGCCTGCTGGACCACTTTGCGCCAGGTGGGGCGGTGCGTCTTAGTAGTGGGAATTTAGATCAGCCAAGTCAGCTGCTTGCTTCTGGGAGAGATCTGAGACCTTTCTGCGTGTGCATGCCTGCCTGCAAATGCCCTATGCCTGGGGGTGTGCGCGCAGCAGGCCATGCCCCCTTTCACAACCGGGCCGGCGCGCAAATCGCTTCCCTGCTCATCATCTTTCCCATGTGTGTGGCGCAGGCGCCGCCGACCTAGTGGTGGATACATTTACGCTCACGCCGCCAGGCATTGAGAAGTGAGAAAGTTGCAGTGCAGCTTGCGGTGGCAGCCCAACCTGGCAGGTGGTCGCCACACAGCACCAGGTCGCTCGGCAGTCCATTGAAGCTGCATTTCCCCTGGCTCCTGCTCCAGGTACTTTGGCATAACGGGCGGTCACATACATCATGTGGACAATAGTTTTGCCTTCGCCGACCGCTTTGCGTACCGAACACCCATCCAGGTGGGTCATGGATGTGGAGAGCAAGCTGCTGCCGCTGCCGCCGCTGCTTGCATTGGCACCTCACAGCTTGCATGCATGCCTAGCTGCAGCTGCTGCCTCGCAATGCGTGTATTGCAGTGCAATTGACTCGCCTCTGGTGACTGAGCCACACATTGCCACCAGGCTCTCTGCACCTGCATCCCCCATTTTGCAGGGCCTGTACGCCTGCTCGGCGGGGTGCCACCCGGCGGGCTCTGTGATTGGCTGCGCTGGCCACAACGCAGCGGCAGCCCTGATTCGCGACCTGGGCCTGGCGCAGTGGTGGCGCACGCCAGTGGGTCAGTGACATCATGCAGCTGAGCTTGTTGACAGCATGCAGCAGCGAGCTGCGCTCGGCGCGGGAGGGCGGCAGACATGCGGCCCCGCCACCGCCGCCGCCTTGCGTGGGCGGCACTTGAGCTAAGGTGGCCCCTTTGCTCTGCCCGCTGTCCACAGCTGCCTCAATGCATCAATTCGCAGTGTGCAAACTACTTGTGAAGCGCGCAGGGCGGCGCGAGGAAATATGCCAGGCAGCCTTGTGCAGTTGTGGCCCAGCGGCGCCCGGATCGCGGCCCTGCAGGCCCGCCCTTGGCGTTTTGATGCAGTCCTGTCCCTCAGCCAAGGCGCTCTGAGCGCCCGGCAGCCCCACGTCTTGCTCGCATGCATCACGGTTTAGGCAATTGCTCCAGGGCTGCATGACGCACAGGCCCGTCGCAAATCACAACACCAGCAAGGCCACTCGCTCAGCCCAGGTACTGCGCACGGTGCACGTGCGGCGCCGCCGGCTCCCTGTGCAACCCCAACCCCCCTCCAGCGCCGCCCACCAGCGCCTGGATCACGGAACGCGAGAATGCGGGCGTAGAACGCAGCTTGCACGCCC
>JADXDR010000109.1:54624-109625 GCA_025026875.1 Chlorella ohadii
CTGCGGCCAAGCGGCTTGGCTGAGCTATCCCGACGCCTGTCGTCCACGCCGTTCCGTGCTGCAGGAGCAGCGAGGGCAGCCGGCACGCGCGGGCGGCCTCCGAGCGCTCCCACAGGCCGGCGCATGGCCCCGGCTACGGCCCGTCCGGGTCCGCGGGCGGGTCGGCGCGAGGCCAGTCGGTGCGCGGCGGCTCCGCCCACTCCTCCGCCCATGGCTACACCCCTGGCCAGCAGCAGCCCCACCGACAGCTGCCGGTGCACCGGGACGGCACCATCAGCCTGATGGATGCGGCGAGAGACCTGCAGGAGCGGCGGTGGGGCCCGCAGGGGCCACGCGTCCCGGAGCGCCCAGCACAGTCCAACACAGGCCACCCTACCACCGGCGGCTCTGAGGCGGCGCATGCAGCCGCCGCCCTGGCAGCGCCCGCCCTCCCAGCCTCGCCAGAGCTGTGCAGCAGCAGCCGGCTGGTGCCGGCGGGCGGTGCGCCAGCCCAGCAGCAGCGGCGGCAGCACAACGGGGTGCCAGGGGCACCTGTATCGCCCGACCCTTCTGTGCCCCCCTCGCTGAGGCGCGTGAGCAGCCAGCCACCCACGGCCCTGCCGTCAGGCAGCGGCTGCTCAATGGCCACAGGAAGCACGCCGGTGCATGCTTCAGGCGGCGACAGCACAAGCCTGGAGGGCAGCCGCAGCAGCCGGCACTCGAGCACCACCGGTGCCGCTGGCACACCGGCGCTGCAGCATGGTCAGGCGCCCACGCTGGCGGCAGTGGCAGCAGCAGCCGCTGCCAGGCCTGCAGCGACGCAGCGGCAGGCAGGTGCAGCGGCCGAGCAGCCGGGCAGCGGGCAGGTGCAGTCGCCGCCGCCACCCATGCGCTGGCACCCCGCGCTCAGCGGCGCACGGCAGCCAGACGATGCGGTGCCAGCAGCAGCGCCAATGGCTCGCCAGCCCAGCAGCCGAGCCGTGCACGACATGCAGCTCCCCTCAGCGTCAATTCTGGCTGCGCACAACGGGCAGCCGCCCGTGTCACACCTGCCCGTCTCTCTGGTGTCGGTTGCAGCAGCAGCAGCGGCGGCGGCGGCAGACGAGGATGAAGATTGCCTGATGAGCCCCACCGCCACCCTGCAGCGCTCGGGGTCGGCGCAGAGCGTGTCGCTGCTCACCTTCATGCTCAAGGGCCCCTCGGCAGCTTCCAGCCTGGCCACCTCCCGAGAAGCGTCGCTGCGCTCTGGCATGGCGCGCTCTCGCGAGGCCTCCACCCGCTCAGTCAGCCGCCGGTGAGCCGCTGGCTGAGTTCAATGGAGTTTTGGCTGGGGTTTGTGTTTGCCTGGTAGCACCTAAGGTGCTGGTGGTGGCAATTCTGCGTAACGCTAGTGTTGGGCATCCAGCGGCAGACGAATCACCCGGAACAGCTGGTCGCTTCTGCTTGCTGTTTGTTTTGGCCCCACTTGCTCTGGCTGACCACAAGCTCTGCCCCTCCTGCACTGGCCCCTCGCTGCTGCAGCACCCCTGTGGGAGGCCTGACCCTGGCTCTGTCCCGGGAGAATTCGGTCAAGGGCGGCCAGCAGGCTGCCTGCCCCAGCCGGGAGCGCAGCGTGCGGGACGGCAGCGTGCGCAGCGTGCGCAGCAGCAGCGGGCGGCCCCCCTCCACCAGCCCACTGAAGCGCTCCATCAGCGCCGGCCAGCGCACGTATCATGGCCTGCAGCTGGCGGACAACCGCCCCACCGAGCCGCACCACCACCTGCGCCGGCTGGAGGAGGCATTCGGCTGTGGCAGCGCTGAGTGGATGGGCGACCCGCCAGTTGCCCGCCTCGCGGACATGGTGAGAGGCTTGCTTTGGGCTGTTTTGACGTGTGCGCAGCAGGGTGCACACGGCAGCAGCGGGGCGCTGGTTTATGCCACTAGCTGCCATGCTGCGATTGTACATGAAGCTGCGCACCTGCTTGCCTGCCAACCTGGCTCCCTCTGCCCCTCCGACTTGCCATCCCCGCAGCTGGACAGCTGCGAGCACCCCGCTGCGCCTGCAGCACCTGGGGCCGCCTTGCAAGATCTGTTTGCCCAGAGCACCTCCCTGGGCGGTGGTAGCGGCTCGCACCTCTCCAGCCAGCCTGCCACGTGCCGCCCCTCTGAGGCCATCCCAGAGGAGGAGCGGCAGGAGCTGTTTGACATCCAGCCGCAAGAGGTGGGCGCTTTGACTTTCAAGGGGAAACTCTGGAAAACTGCATGGGGGAGATGTGCAGTGTGGGCCTCAGGCGTGTTGCAGCTGAAGCAGCCTGCAGCGTGCCCGCGGCAGCCTGTGGTCGCTGGAATGTAGCGAAACACTGCCACTGCTCTTGCCCAACCATCCCTGCAGGTGGGCTCCTGGGCCAAGCGCGTCACCACGTTTGCCAACGCCAAGCAGCCGCTGTCCGAAGCGCCAGCTGCACCGCACTGCGGGTGCGTTGCAGGGCGTGGCCTGTGCAGATTGGGAGGTCCAGTGCGACCACTGATCAAGCAGCCTGGTCAAAGTAGCGGGCCTGCCACATGCTTAGCGACAGCTGAATTGATGCTGGCCAAGTGTTTTGACCTTTTTCCNTTCTCCTCCTGCCCATCTCCTGTGCCCCAGGCCCGANCCGCTGCTGCTCACGGCTGCTCTCGAGGCGCTGGCTGCGGCGCCGCCCTGCCCTGGCTCCGGCCCCGATGCCCGCCAGATGCTGGTTGGNCGACTCTGCTCTGGCCACCACCACAGACCTCAGCGCTGAGCTGCAGGCTGCCAACATGGCCGGCCAGCACCACCCGCACCTGCACGGCGCCAGCTGGCACGCCGGCTGCTCCGACTCTGCTTCTGGAGGAGGCAGCTCTGGGCCANGATGCCCTGCCAGGCCCCAAGGACGCAGTGCACCTGCTGTCCAGCAGCTGGGATGTGGCAGATGCAGCTCTGGCCCATGATCCCATGCCGATGGTGCAGCTGGGCGGCAGCGCGCCCACAGCACCACCGGGCAGCTCGCCGCCGCCTAGCAAGCACGGCTCAGCCTCCGCACTGCACCGCCTCGGGGGCTCCCAGGTGCGAGACCATGCTGCGCCCGCTGGGCGGTGGGCCAGGGCTCCCAGTAGACTCATGTCTCGCGCTTTGGTGGGCTGCTTGCTGCCCGCCTGTCCCCCGGCCTGCACGTGCAGCCAACCGCTTGCTGAACCGTTTTGCACGGCCCGCCCCTGCAGCCGCTGCCCCCGCTGACCGCTGGGGATGTGGAGTGGAACCGAGCCTTCATGCGGCGCTGGCGCACCGTCAAGAAGCGCGCCTACCTGCAGGTCAGGCTTGGCTTTTGCGTTCTGTCAGGCGAAAAGCGCTGCAAATAGTGCTGCCCATGCTGGAGAGGAATGCGGCACGCACTGCCTGCCCACCAGCCACCAGTGCCACCTGCCCCACCTGCTCAGCATGCCTGCCTAATCCCCGCTGCCTCCTTGCCCCTTTCTCTGTGCAGGCGCTGGGCCTGCGCGCGCTGTGGCGAGTGCACAGCCCCTCCGACCGCCACGAGCCCCTGGAGCTGCTGACCAATGACCTGCCCCAGGTGCGCATGGGTTGGGACACCTGCTGGTAGCAATGGGTACCTCCCAAGCACCTTTGTTGAAGCTGTGGGCGGTAAGGGGATGCGGCCAACACCCTTGCAGCGGGGAGCCACATCTGTAAATCACATGCGTATGGTGGCACCATCTTACCTTGCCCGTCAGCGTGCCCCTTTGCCCAATCACCTGCAGCACGACAACGGCATGCGGCGTGCCTACGCCGGCATCCCAGCCGCGCACCTGCCCAGCGGCAGCGCCCCGGGCGCCTCTGCGGCGCGGCCCATGCTGCGCCGGCCGTCGTCTGGCAACTTCCACAAGGACCCTTCTCTGGCCACCCTGCTGCTGGGGGAGGTGGCAGAGGTCTGCTAAGCAGAGGTCTGATAAGCAGCACTAGCTCCGCAGTACGCTCGCCTGCGCTCCTCCGACTGCGCACCCAGGCCCAGGCGGGCCACGTTTGCAATCCCTCATTCCTTTGTTGCCTGCTCCCTCTCCACTGCACTTCATTCTTGCCCCCGCCTCCCGATCGGGGCCTCTTCCTTCTTACCGCCCTAACACACGATTGCCCCGGAGCACCCCTTTCTCTCGATGCGTGCGTCGCCATGCCATGCTGTGCATGCATTTTCCAACTGCATAAAGCCCTACCATTGCGTGCGCTCTCCAACCCACACCAAGCATGGCCCCTTTCCTCAGCCATGCCAAAAACAGCCCATTTCGTTTCTCTCTCTTTGCCGCCACTGTGCCCAAACAGCCGGACTTTTGCTCTCTAATAGCCAACCTGGTCATTGATTTTTGCAGAATCCCAAACCCACGTTTGCCGCGGGCCGGAGCGCAGTGCCGATTACCCCCCCGGCTGCTGCCTCTCACCGCTTCTTTTCAGGACACCATGGCGTCATGCACACRCCCTTTGCTCTTCATCATACACACACCCTGGGAAACCCGTCCCGCCCAACGCATGCMCCCTCMCGTTGCTACACCTCCCCCCMCCCTCCGCTCCCCMCCCTCCGCCCTCCACTCCTCCCACACTGCCTGGTTCATGGCCCCGTTCACGCYTTTACTAGCTCCCAAGCAGCACCCCATGCCGTGCGCTGCCGCAGCGCTGCACATGAGCAGCGCCGGCGGCCGGCACACCCTCTCTTCTTCTTGCAGAGTGCCCAACTGCAGCAGCCGGTGACATTTTATTTTCTCAGCTGCACTCTGGCCATACGCCTGATTACGCCCTGCCTCGGCAGCGAGGCTTTCGTACCCTTCATGCGTTTAGCTGCGCGAGTCAAGACCGGAAATCCCTTCTTACCAGTGGCCGCCCGGCCACGCAGCCCTTGCGCAGCCTGCGCGGTTCTTTGCAAGCAGTGTACGCCTTGCGCATTCATACCCCCTGCACCGCTTTTCCTCTGGCACTGCCCCCATTTTTGCAAGTCGCATCGGGGTTCCCACGGGGAGCCCGGCAACACAGGCGCCGCTGCCGCCCCCCTGCTCTAGTATTGGCGTGGCATTCTTCTGAGTATAAGACGTGCATGTAAGCCTCAAACAGTCAAGCAAGGCCCGCAGGCGACGCCCCCAGCAGCCTGCTGAGGCGGGAAGAGTGGCGGGCGCAGCCGGGAGCGGCGCCGAGTGGCGGCGAGGGCGGGCATGCCGCACCAGCGAGCCTGAGCGGCCAGGCGGCCCCTGCTGTCACTCCTTGCATAACACGGATGCTTTTCAAGCCGGACCGGGCCTCACAGACGCCTGCTGGTGAACTCCGTGCGCTCGGGCCGGCGGCTGCGGCGCATCGGGCGGCTGCATCGTGATTTCAACAGACTTGCATAGCTTCTAGGGTGACTAGGAATTGAAGGGGAGCAGAGCGGAAATCGGCCGCGCGAGAAGCAGCGGCGGCGCTGCGCTGCCTGGCCTCTGGTGAGGAACGAGGGATGCAGAGCGATGTCGTGTTTGCAGGGCGGCAGCCCGATGGTGCGCGCCTGCAGTTGTGGCTGCCGCCGCTGCCTGCCGCTGCCGCCGCCTGCCGCCTCCCGGCTCGTCGACGCAGCTGATGCCTCCCCTTGCAGCCCCGCTGGTGCAGGCAGCGCGTACGGAATTGGGACCATGGAGGAGCTGGAGGGAGCGGTGCGCAGCCTGTCGTTGGAGCGTGATTTGAGCGGAATTATGGACAGCCCACTGGGGCGGCGCGGCGCACGCCGCAGCCTGCGGTCCGAGCCATTCTTTATTGGAGTGGCGGGAGGAACAGCATCCGGTGAGGCAGGAGAACAGGCGTGCGGCGCAATGCATGGTTGAGCAATGGCAGCTGGTGTTGATTAAACTAGCAGATGCGGCTGGATGCGAAGGTTGGCGACTGCTTGAAATGGCTGGGTGGCTCAACCGACCGCTTTAACCACCGCTGTGTGCCCCGCTTGCCTTCTTGGCTGCAGGCAAGACGACTGGTGAGCATGGGCACTGAGCCGAGGGAACGTACCGCAAGCCAGTGCCGCTTTCAGTGCTTAGCTGCCGTGCACTGGTGCCTGTGCACGCATGGAGCGCTGCGGACCATCACATGCGTTGCTGCTGCTGCTGAGCAGGAGTGCCGAGCCATGTAGTGTGTGCCAACGAAAACCCACCCACCTGCACCAGCAGGAAGCGCTTCTGCCGCTCCTCAGCCTGCTGCTNCTGCTGCTGCTGCTGCTGCCGCTGCTGCCGCTGCTGCCGCTGGTGCCGCCCTGGGCCCACATGCTCTGCCTCAACACCTGCGATTGTGCTTCGTCCTCCCCTCCCTTCCTGGCAGTGTGCGACCTGATCATTCAGCGGCTGCAAGAGCAGAGCGTGGTCATGCTGGCGCAGGTGAGCATGAGGGGGCGGCTGCTGCCACTTGGCGGGCCGCTGTTCACCCCTGCGTTGCCAAAGCCTGCAGCTTGTTGTGATAAGGAGCATGGCTCAGCTTGCTTTGGTATTGACGCACAGCTTGGGTGCATGAGTGCTGCTGTTTTCCAACAGAACGGCAGTTGGGCAGCCCACTAGCTTCGCTACCCTGCACTGCGCTGCCCGCAGGACTCGTTCTACAAGCCGCTCAGTCCGGAGGAGCGGGCCAGCGTGAAATGTGAGGTTGGCCTGCACTGGGGCTGCTCAGCTGCTGTGGTTTGCTTCGCCTGATGGCGTGCCGCTCCCGGCGCAACCTTTTGATGGAGATGAATCACAGCACAGCCTTCGCTTCAACCACTCCAATCCCTCGCCAATCCGCAGCCTACAACTTTGACAAGCCGGAAGCGTTTGACACCGAGGCGCTGCTGGAGTGCATGCTGGAGCTCAAGGCGGGGCGGCCCTACGATGTGCCCATCTACGACTTTGCCACCCACAGCCGCAGGTGAGTGGACCGGTGGTAGGTAACAGGCATTACCTCGCCATGCAGGGCTGCATGCGGCAGGGGCCCAGTGGCTGGCCTGGGTCGGCATGGCCGCGACGCCGGTGGCTGCCTGCTGCTGCGGGTTGCCAGCAGTTGTTGGCGTGGCGCCCAGTCGAGTGCTGCTTGGAACACCGCCAGCGAATCTCGGCGAGCACTTTGTGTCACATGCAGAGCGCACCTGCAGCAAACGTCTGCCCCTGCTGACTTTGGGTGCAGCTCCGAGACGCGGCGGGTGATGCCGGCAGACGTGGTTGTACTGGAGGGCATCCTGGTGCTGCACATGGAGGAGATCCGGGAGATGCTCAACATGAAGGTGGGGGCTGAGTGATAGGGGGTTGTATGGCGTGGGGCTGCGGGGGTGGGGTGGGCAGCGAACTGGAGCCGTGCCGAGTGGTCAGCATCGCACTGCATGGCCGCTGCTGCTGCTGCCGCCGCCGCGGCGGCTGCCGCTCTAATTGCAGGTCCTTTCCTTGCACCTGCGCAGGTGTATGTGGATACAGACGACGATGTGCGGCTGGCGCGCAGGTAGGCTGTTGCTCTGATTGGGATTTTTTGGAGGCACTTAAGAGGGCCAACAGAAAATGGCACGCAGGCCAGCTGCTCTGCACATCCCTTGGTGTCAACCCCAGCTCACCCCCAACACGTACACCTCCAGGATCCAGCGGGACGTGGCGGTGCGGGGGCGGGATGTGGCGGGCGTGATTGAGCAGTACACCAAGTTTGTGAAGCCTGCGTTCGACCAGTACGTGGCGCCCTCCCGCAAGTTTGCAGATGTGATCATCCCTTGGGCCAGGTGGGCGGTGCGGCTGTAGAGCTGGAGGATTCAGTTGACTGGGGAGCAGGGTCTGCGGACTTGCAGCTTGGCCTGCACGGTTCTGTGGTGGCCGAGCTGGCACTGGTCCTGCCTGGTTGTTATCCCCATGGTCGCTTCTCAGCCCTTCCACATCATGTGGCATCCGGTTTGCGCAGGGGCGACAATGTGGTAGCTATCGACCTGATCACGGAGCACATCCGCATGAAGCTGCAGCAGCCGGACCTGCGCCGCATCTACCCAAACCTGGAGGTGTGTGTGATGATTGCCTGGCTGACCAGCACATGCTTGTTCAGTTGTGCTTGCAAGCCATGGGCAGCTGCCACAGGCCAAAACACGGCTGGCTCCCCGCTGACACCCTGCTGTCATCAACGCTTCCTTCTACCCACCCCACCTTCTCCTACTCCCGCAGGTCATCCCCTCCAACTTCCAGATCCGCGGCATGCACACCATCATCCGGGACCACACCACGCACCACGCCGACTTTGTGTTCTACGCCGACAGACTGCTGCGGCTGGTGAGTTTGAGTTCCTATGCTTGATCGGCTGCTGCAGCTGGTGCGTGCGCTTCGCATTGATGAGCGAGCAAATTCAGGCTCGGTTGCGTGCTGCGCCTGGCCCAAGTGACCTGCCACCTGAATCTCCATTCCTTGCATCCATCCGCCATACTTGCATCAGACGACAGCTGCCATGGCACTGAACCCCCGGCTTGCAGGTTGTGGAGGCAGGCCTGGGCTACCTGCCGTTCTCGGAGAAGATCGTGGTCACGCCCACCGGCCACCAGTGCGTCCGCCTGTGCATGGCATGCCTTGTGCTGCCTGGTAGTTTGCTCGTGATGCCTCAAGCCTACGGAATGCGCAGCAATTNGTGTGGTGCTTGATGGCCATCAGTGCTGCACATGCTGAGGTGCACTTGATCGTGCCGCCTCGATTCTCAACCTGTTGCCCTTACGTGATCCTTCTCCCTGATGTCCCATCGCAGGTACGTGGGCGTGGACTTTGCCAAGAAGCTGTGCGGCGTGAGCATCATCCGCAGTGGGGAGAGCATGGAGAACGCGCTGCGCGCCTGCTGCAAGGGCATCAAGATCGGCAAGATCCTGGTGCACAGGTGTGGTGGGGCGTGGGGTGGGGCAGTGTGGGGTGGCAGTGTGTGGTGGGTATGCCTGCTGCGCACGGTACAGGCACATCAGGATGCACAGGACCGGCCAGTCAACAACCAGCAGCAGGCACGCTCGATTGCCAACAAGTCCCCCTGTCCCACCCATCTCTCTCAACTGCTCTTCAGGGAGAAGGTGTGGTCGCAGATGCCGCGCGTGGCCAGTGACCCAAAACTGGCTCCCAGCAAGTCGGCCCCAGTACACCTGGAGGCCAACGGCACAGCTGCGGCAGCCGATGCGGGGCCGGCGCTCTCGCCGTTGGGTCCCTCGCGGCGTACCACTGCAGCAGAGGAAGCACCTGCTGATGGCAGCCGCGCAGAGGGCAGCACCAGCAACAGCGGCAGCAACAGCGGCAGCCCCGCACGGCTGCCGCCGCTGCCTGCTGGGGAGCACCGACGGACCAGCAGCAGCGGAGTGGTGGCAGCCGGGGAGGGCGGTACGCCCTGGCTGGGCCGCCGGCCCAGCAGCGGGGTGGTGACGGGGCAGCAGCGGCAGATAGAACAAGAGCTGATTTACGAGAAGCTCCCGTCAGACATTGCGGAGCGGTGAGTTGAGGGAGATGGTGGCATTGTGTGAGTTGGATGGCAGTGCTGGTGCTAAATGGCTGGTGCTGCTGTTTACGGCCGCTAGGCCTGGGACCTCCTGGCTGGAGGTTCGCTGCCCCATCACATCCAATGCATTTTCGNTCGCCCTGCCTCCGCAGGTTTNTGCTGCTGATGGACCCCGTNCTGGGCACCGGCCGGTCGGCTTCCCGCGCCATCCAGGTGGGGATGCAGCCGCCGTAAACTTCCCCAGCGTTACACGTGCCGGCCTGCAGCTGACACATCCTTGTGTGGATGACAGCAGCACGCTCACGGTCATGTGCTGCCTTGCATTGCTCACCTTCGTTTGCTGCCTTGCATCTCTCACCCCACCCTTCAGGTGCTGCTGGACAAGGGTGTGGAGGAAAGCAAGATCCTGTTCCTAACAGTGATCGCTGCACCCGAGGGTATCCGCCGCATTTGCGGCGCCTACCCCCGCCTGCGCGTGCTGACCAGCGAAATCGACGAGGGCATGGAGGACCTGCACATCGTGCCGGGTGAGGATGGCTGTGGATGAAAGACTGGGTGGTGTGGGAGGAAAGAGTGGGCGGCGGTGGGCAGGGTGCATACTGCGCCGGGCTGCGACGCCCGACGTGCGGCGGCGCGTCCAGGTGGCAACCGCTGCTCCTCTGCATCTTCCCCTGCGTGCAGGCGTTGGAGAATGGGGAGACAGCTATTTCGCATCTTGAGAACTTTTTTCCAGCGCACCACCGCCGCTCCGCTGGCCACCCTGGCAGCAGCAACATCTCCTGATTCACTCATGCACCCCATGCTGGCATGCACCTCATGCAAATGTAATGCGGAGGCAAACTGTAGACCCCGAGGGGCAGGCTGGCGGGAATAGGTGCTGAATGGCTCCCTTCAAGATGTGCTGGCCCACCGATGCATGCAGCTTCTGCAGCTAGTGGAAGCAGCTGTGCTTGCATGTTACATTTTGGATCGAACCTCAGGGTTGCATTGGCCAGCCGCTGCTGCAATAGCTGGGGATTCAAAGGAGTTGCAAGCAAGGATGACATGCAGCTATCTACAGCAAGCAAAGCAGTCAAAGAAAAAGCTACAGTTGATGGCGCCTCCAGATCTGCTGCCCCAGCTGTGCCGCCCGCACAGCCTGGTCCCCCAGGCGCTACTATGTGTGCTGCCGCTGTATGTGCTGTGATCAGCCGGATGCCGGTCAGCGCCCGCTCAGCGCAATGTCGCCGGGCACAACACCCCTGGATCAAGTGCCCCGCAAGCAAACATGTTACAGGATGAAGCAACACGTTGAGTTGGTGGGTGTGATCAGCTCGGCTGCGGCGCAGAAGCTGATGAAGGGTTCTTCAAACGTACATCAAAAGAGAGACATTGGTATGTGAGCAAGATGAAAGCTATCCTAACACGGGGCTACTAATGCTGCATGGTGCCACAAGCAAGTGCACACGCAAGCAAGGACGACAGGCACAAGTGCAAACATGCTAGCTACAATGCAAGCGGCCGAAAAGCAAGCTGCGGTTTGGTAGCGACTGCAGCGCCTCCGTGGAGTCCAGATCTGCTGCCCCAGCTGTGCCGCCCGCTCAGCGTGGTCCCCTCCCGGCCGCTGCTGCTGTGTGTGCTGTGCCTGCGGCATCTGCAGCTGCTGAGCCTGTTTTGGCCCCCTGGAAAAAAATCAGGCTGTGCCGAAATACTTGTCGCCGAACTGCATTGCAGCGGGGAAGCAGGGGGATGCAGGAAGCTGTGTGAGCTTGTCAGCCATCGCACACGGGCGGCGGCAGCGGCGGCGGCGGCGGCACGACGACAACAGCTGTCCAGCCCAGGTGAACTACACTCCCAACTCAATCTGAGCTCAGTATCACACCGGCATTGCCTTAATCAGGCAACCTGCACAACCTGGCTTCCAAGACCTGCACTCGACCTGCCTCCTTGCAAATCACACTGACATATGTCCACTCCCCTCCTGCGCATGTGCCGCCTCGGCCATGCAAACCCCCAGCTCCTCACTTACCTCGATGGCACAGTAACGCTGAGGCACTGAACTGACACAATACTGCAAAAGTAGCGTGCGACATGGCATAACACGAACCATTGCACCAACTCCACCGCCCGCCGCCCCCCGCCTCACGTTGCCTATCCCCGGCACCACTTTGAAGTCGGGGTCGATGCCCTCGTCAATCTCGCTGGTGATGACCTGATAATGTGGGAAGTGGGGGAGACGGAGAAAATACGATGATGAGCAAGGACGCACTTCAGAGCCTGTTTCATCTGATCTTGACAGTGCGCCCTCAAGCACCAACCACGGCGACGGCGCACAGCCAACCCTTGCTGATGTTGCCAAGATTCACCTTGATGCGGGGAAACTTCTTGCACAAGACGTGGATGCCCTCAGGCGCCGCAATCAGGCTGCATGGGGCGGGGCGGGAGGCCGGCAAGGTTTGTGCCAAAGCGTGCCTCTTCCGGGCGCACAATGGAGCAAGCATGGGAGACACGGCAGTTTCGGCTGTTGGCACAGGCTGAAACACTGTCGGGCCACTCGGTGCGTGGTATGCCAAGGGCATGATTCTGACCGCGACAGGCGATCAGTTCGGCTTACCTGAGGAACAGGATCTTGCCCTCGTCCACCCCCTTGTCCAGCAGCACCTGTTTGAAATTGGAATGGCAGGGCAGCAACCGAACATGAGCGCAATGACGTTGAGGAACAGGTTCTGCTCTCCTCCACCCCCTTGTCCAGCAGCACCAGATGGGACAAAGATGCAAGGCATTTAACAACTACACACAAAGTAATGGCNGTTGCTTCCACCTTTGTCATTCAGAGTCGGAGCAGGCGCGTGAGTCTAAGGGTGCTCAWGGCACACAGGNGGATGTGCAGCCTGAGCCCCACACACCATCTGGTCCCTCACCTTGACCGCTCGTGCCGCCGAGCCGCCGGTGCCCAGGATGGGATCCATCACAAACACGTACCTGCAGGAATGAATTGACATGTGCAGCCACAATAAGTCATCCGCAGCACAGCAAGCAGCAGCATCCGTAAGCAGAGCAAGTGAGGTGCCGCACATTCCTGGCATGCCAACTTTCAGAAGTCCTGCTCACCGATCCGCAATGTCCGCAGGGAGCTTTTCATAAACAATCTCCTGCTCCATCACTCGGTCCTCTATCCTGCAACCCAGACAAGTGAGAGTTAGAGGAGCACAGGTGGGGGCNAGACGGAACGAGCTCGGGCCACCATCAGCTAGCACAGAGTGGTAGCACGCATGTGAGGCAGCATGATGGCCACCCTCCAGCCAAAGCAAGGCTGGCTGTTGCAGCGGCTGAACCTCTCAGCGCCAGCAGGCCTGCCACTTTCCAGACCCGCGTATCCCCCACCATACCCTACCCCACCCCTCGCACCTGTGCACCAGTATCTTGCCGATCTTGATGCCCTTGCAGCAGGCGCGCAGCGCGTTCTCCATGCTCTCCCCGCTGCGGATGATGCTCACGCCGCACAGCTTCTTGGCAAAGTCCACGCCCACGTACTGGTGCCCCGTGGGAGTCACCACCACCCGCTCTCTGCAGCAGAGGGTGGTCGGAAGTGGGGCGGGTCAGGCGGGTGAAGGTTCAGGGACAAGAGGCGGTCTGCCTGTCCACCAGCTGCAATACCTGCGAAAGCCAGTTGCAGCTGCAAATGCATTCACCGGGCAGATTCCCAGCCTCACTGACCGCCCAAGCACCACACCCAAGTCCACTCAAACCCCCGCCTGGCCCACCCCCCGCACCGGAAGGGCAGGTGCCCCAGGCTGGCCTCCACCACCAGCCGCAGCAGTCGGTCCGAGTAGAACACAAAGTCTGGGGTGGAGGTCTCCCTGTCCCGGATGATGGTGTGCATGCCGCGGATCTGGAAGTTGGAGGGGATGACCTGCGGGGCTTGTAGGGGGTTGGAGGGGATGGGGTGAGGTGGGGTGGGGTGAAGGATGAGGTGAACTCGACAGATTATGGGGAGAAAACTTGACGTATGGCATGCCCAGCTGCACAGCATCAACTGCCATCGCGCCCCTCAGCTTGCCTCCAGGTTGGGGTAGATGCGGCGGAGGTCGTGCTGCTGCAGCTTCATGCGAATGTGCTCTGTAATCAAATCGATGGCAACCACGTTGTCGCCCCTGCAGCAAGGACGAGGGGCACCCAGCCCAGAGGGCATGTTGTGCAAAGAACAACAGCGCACCGAGAGGCCTCTGCGGCCCAGGCAGCGCAGCTTGCCACGCAGACAGTCCACTTGCGCCCTGCTTGCCATTACCAGTGACTGCTGAACACAACGCAACCCCGTCCTTCCGCCCCAAACAAGCCCCTCAGCGGGACTCACGCTGCATCGCAGCGGTGCCAGGGAATGATGATATCCGCAAACTTGCGGGAGGGCGCCACGTACTGGTCGAAGGCGGGCTTCACAAACTTGGTGTACTGCTCAATCACGCCCGCCACGTCCCGCCCCCGCACCGCCACGTCCCGCTGGATCCTGTGGGTTGAGGATAGCAAAGTGACTGCAAGTTGCTGGGATGCCATGGCAGTGCATAGCTGGCACTGTTGCCATGTTCATTTGGCCTTGTTGATCGGCTATCGGCTCGCACAGGTCCCACAGGCAGAGCAACCACGTACCGGCGCGCCAGCCGCACATCGTCGTCCGTGTCCACATACACCTGCACGGGTGGAAGGAACGGAACTGCAGTCAGAGCCGCAGCAGCGGCAGCGACGGTGGCAGCCCTGCACTGCGATGCCAGTCACTTGGCATGGGTACCTCCATCGGCGACACCCCTTCTTAGCCAACGAAAGCACTCCCCGCCATCCCCAACCAGCACCCCCACCTTCATGTTGAGCATCTCCCGGATCTCCTCCATGTGCAGCACCAGGATGCCCTCTATGATCACCACATCCGCTGGGGGCACCTGCGGTATGCAGGCATTGATGGTGCGATAATGGGGTGAGCAGACAGGGTGCGACTGGCAAGGCATCGACCAGCGGGCGACGACACCCACGTGTGGCCAAGCACGCTGCTGCTGAAGGCTGCATCAGCCACAGCCAGCAGCTGCAGCAGCAAGTGACAGCAGCAGCGGCAGCGCACCCGCCGCGTCTCGCTGCTGCGCTGGTGCGTGGTGAAGTCGTACACCGGCACATCCACTATCCGCATCTCCTGCAACAACAGCGCAATAGGTTCAATCAACCCACTGCATTGCAGCACAATGCCTCGCGCTGCGGTGGGCAGCCGGAATGCGTCAAGGTCCCATGGTACATCCAGCAATCAAAGCCACAGTCCCGCAGGCTGCCACCAGCACGTGCCTTATCAATGCGCACACGGATGGGGCACGCCACCCACCTTCAGCTCCCGCAGGCACTTGAGGATGGACTCCTTGTCAAAGGCCTCTGGTGCATCAAAGTTGTAGTCTGCGGTATCAAAGGGAGGCAGGGGGCAGGCTCATGCAGCCTTTCCAGCGGCAGCAGCAGCAGCAGCAGCAGCAGCAGCAGCAGCAGCAGCAGCCGCAGCCGCAGCCGCAGCCGCAGCCGCAGCCGCAGCCGAGCAGCAGAAACATTGCTGCACACATGCAGCTGCACACATGTAGCGAGTACCCCGCAGCTGTGACAATACACCTCACGATGCCCCTCAGCGCCTCACGCTTCACATCCTTCAGCTCCTCCTCCGTCAGGTTGCGGTAGAACGAGTCCTGGCTGAGCATCACCACGCACTGGTCTGCGGCAGCACAGGGTGTGTGACAGCGTGACAGCAGCCAGGGTTGCGATATCAAGCCATGCAGTGGGGCAACAAGACGCGTGCATGTGCGCATGGAAGCAGCACATCGTGCATTGGACAGCATCGACGCACAGCAACACGAGCAGGCAAGCTGTGGCACGACAAGGCGGGCAAGTAGCTCCTCCAGCATCAGAAGCACCCACCGTGTAGTCGCTGGATGATCTGGTCACACACCGTCGTCTTGCCTGCAGCCAGGAAAGTGATCGCAGCGGCCTCAGCGCCCGGGTTCAGCTGCATGGCGAGATCTGCACAAGTGGAGCCGCTAAGGGCCGGCAGTCCCACCTGACGCAGTGCCGCCAGCGACTCCTATAAAGAACGGCTCATTCCTGCGGGGTGCAGAAAGCGTGTTAGGCCGCGGTGGTGCTGACGGGAGGGCCAGCTGCCGCCAGGCACCTAGCCCGCCTGCCGCCGGCGCCGCGCTGCCGCCTCACCTGTGGCCGCGCCCGGCGCCCCGGTGCGGGCTGCCGCCYGAGCAGATGCTGTCTCCATCGTGCCACGTCTGGCTGAGCTCCCGGGAGAGCCGCAGAGAGCTGGGGCWCCTCCCCGTGCTGACCACCAGCSGAGACAGGTCTCCGCTGCCCGATCGCGAGTTGCCAGGCTGCTGCAGGTGCCAGTCAAACGACATTGCGCCAAGGGGGTGGCTCACAGGCGGCCCATGGCCCAAAGCAACTTGGCGGCGCAAGGAGAGACAGCGGCGCTGCTTGCAATTGACGGAGATCGCGATCTCAAAGCGCTGGGAGCTAAAGCAGAGCGGGGCCTGCTCCACATGCGCTGKCCTGCCTGCCGTGCCGCCGCCGGGCGGCATCAACGGCAAGGTGCCCCTCTGCACGTCTTCCCCACCCCAGCGGCATCAACAAGTGCCAGATCAGGGTACATCAAAGAATAATCAAGCAGCAGAGCCACCAGATTAACAAATGAAGCCAGCAAAAGTGCAGTGAGCTGCCGCCCGCCGGCCGGTCGATGCCGTGCTGTGCTGCATTGATGCACAGCGCATGAATGGCACGTTGATAGTTCACCATCTTCAACGCTTAGTGCAGCGGAAACAGGAACTTGGAAATTCACATTTACATTGCTTTGCGATGAATGTGGTTTCCGGCTGCTTTCACATCCAGGCCATCCAGCCCTCCCACATGCGGGCCAAGTTGTCATCGCTGGTGGCCGCCGCAATCAGCTGCTCCACCTCCTCCGCCACCTCAGACTCTGCTCCTGCTTCTGCCTGTACTGCGCCTGCCTCATCCGCCGCAGCTGCRCTCTGGCCCCGCAGCTTGGCTTGGAAGCGCCGCAGCACCGAGGCTGCATACCGCTGCCGCTCGCCTGCCTCCTGCTGCGGCGGGCGCTCTGTGAGCAGCAGGCTGCCGCTCAGCGCTCTGCCGCTGCCACTGGACCTGCCGCTGGGCACAGCAGCTGCGCCTGAAGCGGCAGGCTGGCCGCCTGGCGCCGTGCCCGTTTGCCGCTCCACCAGCTGCTGCAGCCCGTGCAAGCTGAAGCCGTGTCGACTCTGCAGGGCCGATGCCTGGTCGCCGGCTTGGGAGGCAAGGCCTTGCAGGCTGGCAGGCAGAGCGGCCAGGCATTGCTGCAGCCGCTCGGCTTGCTCCAGCTGCAAGGAGTGAGCAAGGAAGGGTGGAAGTGGGTCGAACTTCAATCGTGTTCGAAATCTAGGCCAGATCTGGCGGCAGCATGAGCAGCATCAGAAGCATCAGCAGCAATCTAAGTACTTGACTCAGCAACACGTGCACCGCCCCTGGGCCCACCCATCGCACCTGTGGCTGCAGCTCCGTCACAGCTGCGCTGAGCGCGTCGACAACATCAGCCGCTTGCTGCTGCGCCGCCGCCTCGCCCCGCCCGCCCGCCAGCAGCCGATTCCGCACAGGCAGCAGCGCAGCCTGCAGCTGCTGCACCGCCGCTGGCAGCTGGCGTGCACAAGCCGNCGCAGACGCTAGCTGCTCCGNCGCTGCTGCTGCTGCCTTGCCCACCCCGCTGCCATCGTCGTCTGCAGCGGCGGCGGCAAGCTCCGCAGCCCAGCGCTGCGACTGTGCCAGCTGCTCTGACCACTCTGTGGCACCTGCCAGCCGGGGCAGCAGCTGAGCCATGCCTGTCGGCAGCTGCTGGGTAGCTCTGACAAGCGGCAGCACCGAGGCTGCAAAAGCTGCTGCTGCGCTGCCGCCCGCTTCCTCCGCCGACTGTGCGATGGCTGTAGCTTCCTGCCGGCGCAGCGCCAGCTGCTGCAGCTCCCCAGCGGCCGCAGCAACGCCCCGGTCTGCGGCAGTGTACGCGCCATGCAGCTGCTGCATTTGCTGCAGCAGGGCTGAGTAGCGCTGCCACCCCTCCCGCTGCTCTGCGCTATAGCGATCTGCCCGCTGGGCCCCTGCCGCCGCCGCCTGCTGCTGCTGCTGCTCTGGGCCGGCTGCTGCTGCGTCGGCACTGCGAGACGCCTCTAGCTGCAGCACCGCCTGCGCAACCTCCAACAGATTGGCAGTGTGGGCGGCAGCCGCCGTCAGCCACTGCTGCTGCTGGCCCAGCGCTTGCTGGAGATCACCACCAGCAAACGGCATGGCGGCGGCCACTTCGTCGCACAACTGCCGGTTCACAGCTGCCAGCGATCGCTGCCACTGTTGCAGCGGCGCCTCCAAACTGAGCAGCGTGGCAGCACCCGCCTCGAGCAGCTGCAGCACCTGCTGCCGGCTGCTGCACAGCACCCAGCCTGCCACTGCCGCATGCACTGGCGGCAGAGCGGCGCCCGCTGCCGCCGCCGCTGATGCGCTGAGTGTAACGCCGGGCAGCAGGGCAGCTGCTGCTGCTGCCGCCTCTGCCGGCAGAAGGTGCTCGCTGGCCCACTGGCATGCCGCCAGCTCAGCGCAGTGCTGCTGCCGCAGCTGCTGCGCCTGCTGCAGCGCCAACCCTGAGACATACTGCACAGCATCGACGGCAGCCAGCGCCCCGCTGGCATCGGCTGCCGCCGCCAGCAGCACCGCCAGCTGCCGCCAGCTGAGGCTGGTGCCAGCCGCTTGGCTGCTAATGCCGCCCTCCCACTCATCAGACCTCTGACTCAGGCTGCTGCCGGCGCCCGGCTGAGACAGCTGCGGCTGGCTGCCAGCTGGGGAGGCGCCCTCAAAGTCAGGGGCACCTGCTGGCTCCAGAGACTCCAGCAAGTCGCCTGCTTCATGTTGGGAGGGTTGCAGGGAAGTGTGATTAGGGTAGTTCAGGGTTTGGACATGCCATGCGGCCGCAAGTGCCCCACTGCCACTATGGGCGCCTCACAAGGTGCGCATTCAGCCATACCCCCCACACACAGACAGACACCCACGATATATAAACCTAACACTAGCGCACCTGTGCCGGCCAGGCTTTCATCAAAGTCCAGGAATGGCACGAGCTCAGCTGTGCCGGCTGGCTGCTGATCGGCTCCAGCAGGGCTGCCCACAGACCCCAGTTCATCCTCCAAGCTGCCAAGCAGCTCGCCAGCACCTGGCAGTTCGTCATCAAATGCTGTGAACGGCACCAGTTCGGGTGCTGCACTGCCTGCAGCGCCCGTGGCGCCGCCCGCTGCCTGGGCTGCCACAGCCGCTTCCAGGCCTGCCCGGCGGGCCAGGCTGGGTGCCGCCGCACGCAGCTGCTGCGCTGTGGCTGCCAACGCGGCGGCCAGCGACGGCAGCAGGTGCTGCTCGGCCTCTGCTGCAATTGCTGTTGCCAGCACAGCGCTGCACTGCTGCCATAGGGAGTTGCTGGTCGCGGCTGCGCCGCTGCCTGCTGCTGGGCTGTCTGGTGCAGCCTGCTCCCCCTTCTCAGCTGCATCCTCCACAGCCTCCTCCAAGCCCTGCCAAACAGCCACGGCCGCCCCAGCCAGCAGCAGCTGCAGCTGCGCCAATGAGGGCTGCTGCTCGGCCGGCAGCAGCAGCTGTGCCGCTGCTTGCGCCCGCTGCAGGCACTGCAGCAGCGCACTCAGAGGCGGGTGCTGCCCAGCTGCCTCCAGTAGAGGCTGCATGGCTGCCGCTGCCGCCGCCTCCTCGACATCTGCTGTCACCCCCAGCTGCTCAGCTGCGCTTGCGACTGCAGCCGACACCTCGCCTGCCGCCTGCTCCGAGTGCAGCAGTGCCAGCAGCTGCGGCAGCAGAAGCTGCGCCTCGGCCGCTGCCGTGCTCAGGCTGTCGACCGCCTGCACCGCCTGGGCCAGCCAGCCCAGCATGTTGCTGCCATCTGGCGCGCTGAACAGCTCCTCTGAGGTGGCATCACGCACTGCAACTGCCACACTGGCATAGCCCAAGACCATCCGCTGCACGCCCTCCAGCACAGCAGGCGCATCGTCTGCCGCTACGCCCGCCTCCTCCTCCCCATCTGCGCCGCCCACCCGCTGCAGCTGCTGCACGGCAGCCGCCTGCTCCTCGCTGAGAGCTGCAAACGCGAGCGCCAGAGCGGCTGCGCCGTTCTCTGCAGCCTGGCCGCCACCAGCCGCAGCTGCCCAGCAGCCGTCTGCGGCCTCGAGCAGGCGCTGCTTTGCATCGTCTGCGGCAAGTGCCAAATCAACTCGTTCTAGCTGCAGGGCTGCCGCTGTGCTGTACAGCTGCTCAGCCAGGCCAGAGGCTGCCGTTGCAGCGGCTGCAACCGGCCGCCAGGCCGCCAGCACAGTGGCTGGGTCAGGCAGCCTCGGCGCAAGTTGAGCTGCCCGCTCAAAACCCTGCAAGCGGTGGGTGGAGTGTACATGGCATGGGCGGTCAGCGCAACGCAAACTGCGCACGCAGGATGCACGGCTTGCTTGTTAGATCATTACCTGCCCAGCATTGATACATCAACACGTGTGCATCACCAGCCAAGCTTGCCAACCCCAACTTGCCTGGGGCACAGGCAGCTCCATGGCAGCTTGGAAGGCCGCCAGCCAGTGGGCATGCTGGCTGGTGCCGGCGTAGCGAGGCCCGCCCAGCAGGCACGCCGCCGCCGCGCCAAAATCCTGCAGCGCAGCTGCCAGCTGCGCGGCCGCGGCGGCTCGTTCGTGCAGCAGCTGCTGGCCCTGGCTGTCCACAGCTGCTGCTTGGAGCAGCAGGCTGGCAGACAGAGGTGCCTGGGAGGGCAGCATGCCCAGCGCGCTGTGCAGTAGGCTGCCGGTGCCGACATCGCTGCTGCCGCCGCTTGCTGAGGATACAAGCAACAGCGGGGGGGCTGCACCTGCTGCCGCGGCCGCTACGGGGTCCCAGGCGGGGGCGCCAATCAGCAACGCAGCTGGAGGGTTGCCCAGCACCAGCGGCGGGAGTGCCTCGTGCCGCTGCTGCCATGCCTGCACAGCATGGGCAGCGTGAGGAAGGTGAGTAGGTTGAGAGCCTACTGCTGTGGGCGTTCTGCGTTCATGCATGCCATGGAGGCAGTCTGAAAGCGGCAGTAGATATGGCAAGCGTGTCAGAAAGGCAAACAGTTTGGCCATCGCCCCTGCCCCACCTGGCACTCTTGAAGGGCCGCCAACACCTGCGCCGCCACCGGCTGTGCCTCCGCCAGCACAGCGGCCAGTGCAGCGCGGCCCTGCTGCTCCTGCCCTGCCAGCTGCTGCTCCTGAGCAGCGGCCGTGTCGAGCGTGGCACTGCAGCGCTGCAGCAGGGCGTGCGACTCGGCCGCTGAAGCGGCGGTGCGTGCCACTGCAAGGAACTGCCGCACATAGCCGGCCAGCGCGGCATTGGCGGCGGACAGCGCATTGCCTGCTGCGCCTGCTGCGGATGCCAGCTCAGCGGCGGCGCCAGCGTGGCGCAGGGCAAACAGCTGCAGCGCCACCGCCCAGGTGAAGGCCTGCAGGTCCGGAGGGAAGTGCAGTTTGCCTGGGCTGTTGTGAGAGTTGGATCGATCGCAGAGCGAGTGACAAGCCCATTCGAGCGTGCGGCAATGCTGTAGGCACGGTGAGGTGAACTGTACAGCGCTGGTAGGGCAAGCAGCGGCTTTGCAGGCCCACCTTGCTGGCCGCCTTGGCCGCCGCCTCTGCGTCCCAGTCCACTCCTGCGTCCTGTAGGGCAGCCTCCAGCAGGGCAACCAGCTGCGCTGCATTGGCACGCAGCGTGCGCAGCGTGCGTTCGCAGCCCAGCCGGAAGCGTCCCTCGGGGCCTGTGGGTGAGGGGGCAGGGGATGGAAGGGTGTGGCGTGGGTCTGGTGCAGGCGGTAGCTGCCATGGGAGATTCCTCACGAGCTACACGGCGAGCGCCTCTGTGCTTCAGCACTCTTTGCAAACGCCATGGCGCAGGATACGCCAGCGCTACGTACGCACCCGCAATGCCCAAGGCCTCCACCAGCGTTTGGGTGAGGCGGAAGGGCACCACCTCCGGCACCTTGAGCTGGAGGCCCCTGCACAGGGGAAACAGCAAGAGAGCCACGCATGGTGTGGCTGCAAGCCGGCCGCGCATGTACTGATGTCACTGCAGATGCCGCAGACACGCTAGCAGTAGGCAAGCCGGCATTGCGCCTCCCACAGCCTCCTGGCTCAGACCAGCTGGCGCCAACACCAACCACACCACCGCCACCCACCTCTCAAAGACGACGCTAAAGTCAATGTGCACCAAGTGGCCGCCGCGGCTGTGCAGCAGCATGTTGTCCAGGTGGCGGTCGCCAAGACCCAGCAGGTGGCCCACCTGCAGCGCGGCGGGGRGAGGRAGCGGGGGCGTGAGAGGAGTGGTCCCCGCCACTGACTGGTCGCGGCGCCGCCAGGTGGGCGGCATGGGGAGCACGGGGATCCCGCGTGACGAGTGGCGCGCGCCATCCGCGGCGCGTTAACCCACGTCTGTTAAAGAGCACCGCAGGCAGCCTGTTCACGCCATAGAGACGCCG
Organism: Chlorella ohadii; assembly: GCA_025026875.1. Taxonomy (NCBI): domain Eukaryota; kingdom Viridiplantae; phylum Chlorophyta; class Trebouxiophyceae; order Chlorellales; family Chlorellaceae; genus Chlorella; species Chlorella ohadii. The sequence continues at coordinate 76,608 of JADXDR010000109.1, forward strand.
CCCGCGACCCGACCCTTCCCAACGACGCTGCCCGCGGCGCCACGCCATGTGAGTGGAATGCGCGCCATCTACGCGTTGTGGTTTGACTGTTTGGAGGCGTCCCAGGCCAGGCCTCCGCGTTCGCCGGAGCGAGCGGCAGGGGTTCCCTCTGGCAACGCCCAGCCGGGGCGGAGAGGCATGGTGAAGAACTAGTGGACCAGACGCAACGGCGTAGGGAGTGTGCGCCAGCCGGAAATCGCACCGCCGCCGCCGCCGCCGCTGCCGCCGCCAGCCGTTGGCTGTCTCCAACAGCGGCAGGGGATAAGAGCAGGCCTGGGCACCCAGGCAACCTGCCATATTGGCGTTGCAATGTGATGGCAACATGCTGCTTTTTCCTCTGGAAACAGCGGCACTGCCAGGGGCAGCGCCGCGGCCGCCAGCGGCACGCTCTCAACTTTTTTGCTGCGGTGCCCGTCGTTCAGGGCGCTGCTGGAGAGCTTTCGGCGCGCCGACCTGAAGGCGCAGGCCTCTTTCAAGGACCACAAACTAGATGAGCAGACGGAGAGGACGCTGTTCGAGTCGGTGGGCACCGGCCTGAAGAAGGGCTCCCTCAAAATCTCGACCGCGGTGACCGATGGCGCCGAGAAAATCGGCGATTTCTTCATGTGAGGCCCCGCTGCCTGGGCAGCTGCTGCCAGACTTTATGTGTTGTAACCGAGATTGTTGCAGAGTGCTGTGAGCAGTTGTTGCTAGCGTTGGCAGCAGCACAGCCGGCAGCAGTGCTCTAGTGCAGCTGCTGGTGGCCAAGCACAGCCGCAACACTCCGCCTGCTTCCCCCCTGCCCCCGCTCCCCATGCACAGCCAGCTGGCCAGCTTTGGCAGCAGAAAGGGGGTGCCGCCGCCCAACCTGCCGCCGGATGTGGTGCCGCACAGCGACAGCAGCGACAGCATGCAGGTAACTGGCTGCCTTCAGGCCTGTAGCTGCACCAGACTGGCCTCCTGAGCGGTGGGATTGTTGTCACGCAGCTTGCCAGCAGGGTGGCGGGTGTTTACTCCTGCTTGGCTGCCGCTGCACGTCTCCTGCTAACTGCTGCTGTTCACCTCTCTCTCGGCACGTGCAGGCTCCCAGCACGGTAGAGGGCAGCGAGCCCAGCGGCGTGCAGCGCAGCGCGCTGTCAGGCGTGTACCGAGTGGATTATCAGGTGTGTGCAGCTGAGGGCTGGTTCTGGCCGACTCTTCCAATACCAGTTGGAAGAGCGGCAGATGCACGGCTGTAAAAATCAGGCTGATGTGGAGGTCGGTGACACACCTCACCCACCCGCTGGTGCTTTCTGTGCCACCGCCTCTGGCTTGCCCAGCCCCACCTGCCCCTCACCCATCTGCCCCCCTCTGCAAGACCTCCCTTCCCTCCACGACCTCCCTCCCCGCAGAAGTACCCCATCAGCGGCTACATCCGGCTGCCGGCGGCGCTGCAGCCGTTTGTGAACCTGCCCATCATGGACCACGTGGTGGTGGTGGCCAAGCCCACCGGCGACATCAGCGGCGGGCTGGAGCACTACCGAGAGGTGCGCACACACCCCAAGGGTGTTGGATGGCATTGGCGACAACGCCGTGGCTCGGCGCCACCGTGCAGTGCAGCACCGATGCTGTGTGTTGCTGGCGACCAACCGCCCCCCTGCCGCTGATGCCCTCGCAGGCGCTGTCTAAGGACGAGCGGCGGGGCGCGCCCATCTTTGCGGTGATTGACCAGCCAGACAAGCACATTAAGGACAAGGGCTACCTGTGGATCGAGGTGAGGCCGCCTGGGGGCCCTGCGGCACGCATGTGCGGGGATGCCATGCCTCTCCGAGGCAGCAAGTGCGCGGCCAGAGTGTACTTCTAGGCGACTGGCCATGTCGCCAGCGCACCCATGGCAACGTGCAACACACCGTGCGCCGCAGATCCCGCTGTCCGACATCTTCAAGCTGAATGTGGGCGACATGAAGTCGGTTGACGACTACATGAAGGTGGGATGGTGCTGCCGTGCGGCAGAGCTGGTGTTGTGCATCATCTGCTGCGCCAAACACGACAGCGCCGGCCTGTTGTTGCTGCCGACCCAGTCAGAGAGGTGTGCATTGCTACCCGTCAGCAGCATAGCTGGGGTGCAGGCGGCAGGCAGCTGGAAACTCGGCCGCTGCTCGACTCCGCGTTTGACGCAGGTGCTGAGCAAGAAGGGGCGGTGGAACTACAAGGACCGGCAGAAGAAGTGAGGCGGAGGAGGCCGGCTCAGCAGTACGGCGTGCAGCCTTCTTGTCCGAGGATGAAGCATGCGCCACATCCAGCGTGCTGGCTTGCAACTCGGGCTGCATGGTGAGCATCCTCATAACCACGACTGCTTCTTATTCCTGCCCGCAGGTTTGCGGCGGGCTGCACCTGCGAGTACGTGCCGCTGAAGCTGGGGGACAAGGAGATGGTGGACACGCTCTGGCCGCTGTACAAAAAGTGAGTGGCAGCCTGTGGGAGGRAGTTTGATGGGCCCATGAGGGCGGGAGCATGCCCGCCGCACTGCGGCGGGCTCAGCGGTGGGCCTCAGCCAGCTACATTGGAGCACCGCACCCACGTCGGACATCACGACCCGCTGCTCCTCTCCCATCCATCCCATCACCAGCACGGGCGAGCGCAACGGCTTCACAGTGCTGACCGAGGCGGAGTTTTACGACTTCCACCTCACCACGCCCGACCTCACAGTCATGCTGATGCGGGTGCGTGCAGCCTGGTGCTGGCACGATGCCATGCCTGTGATGGCATGTGTGCTGTTGGCCACGGCCCTTTGCAGCTGGGTTGGGTTGGGCAAAGCCGTGCCCTAGCAGCCGCAGATGGGCCATGCCAGGTGTGCAGTAACTGCAGCAGCAGCAGCAGCAAGCGCGGTGCTGCAAACCGCCTCTGTGAGCACGCTGCCCTCCGCAGGACAAGGACGACGGGCGCATCATCACCTTCTGCACCGGCGTGCGGGCGGGCGACACGCTCATGCCCATGTGGTGCGCGCTGCTGCCCTGTGCTCAGCCAGGCACTGCTCCACTACTGTGGCAGCTGTAGACATCAGCGGGTGTGGCCAGATTGCAGTGGTGGGCTGCATTCGAAGCCAGCCTTGCAGCCTATCTAGTTTCCAGGCAGCAAATGCCGATTGCTTGCCTCCGCCTCTCCCAGGTGCGGCACGGACTACGAAAACGAGAAGAGCCGCTCCTGCTCCACCTACTTCAACATGCTGTACGAGGTGCGGGCGCTTTGTGTGGCGGCATCCCACATCTTTTGCACACAGGCCGCAGGGTGTCATGAGCAGGCGAGCGCAGCAGCTGAGCGCAGCAGGCAAGCGGCAGGCAGGCGGCGGCGCCACACTTGCAGGCGCAGCCGTATTGCCAACCCTCACTGCGCGCCACAGCCCCACTTGGCTGCCCTCCCTCGGTCCCCTCCCTTGATCAATTGCAGTACGTGAAAATCGGCATTGCCGACCCCGCCATCAACTGGATTGACCTGGGCGCCTCCCGCCGCTCCGCCAAAACCGCCATTGGCTTCACGGGCTACCCCGTCAGGTGGGGCTCCATGCGCCACTTGCAGTTGGCTTGGGAGGTTGGCGCGAGGCGGGCCAGCACCAATATATAGGCGGCAGTCAGCAGGCACCCTGCCATACATCGCCCTCACGTTTCGCCACCAATCCTCCCTTTCCCTCCCCACCGCCCCTGCAGCATCTACATCCGCTGCAAGAACAGCGTGCAGGAGGCGCTGTACAGCCAGATGATGGCCATCTACTTCAAGGCAAGAAAAGCGGGGCGGCAGCTCCCTCTGATTGCCCTGTTTACAGGCATTTCAGGAGCGGCAGAGGGGCTGGTTAAGTGTTTACTGCCTGCATTCCTTGCTGCCTCAAGGCTGCCCATCGCCACCCAACTAACTCTCCGCACATGCACGGCATCCTTTGCTTGCCGCAGAAGGACGAGCTGATCAACGACCCTTGAAGCCTCAACGGACATCATTCAATGGCACAGCCCCGACGGCAAGCCAGACCTTGCTGCTGGCTGGTGCCCGGGGCTTGCGCACAGCCGCCTTTCTAACACACTGGTCAATGGTATGTTGTGACCTGTACACTCTTTTCACGTATTCCAACTTGCTATGGGAACTGTCGGCAACATGCACCCTGTCCCTCCAAACTGCCCCTCTACATCAGCTCTCTTGTCCCCTTGTTTATTTGACCGTCTTGATCCCACCGCCTCTCGTTTCTCTCTGTGCAACTAACTGCACACGAGCATGTAAGTGTGCCATGGACAGCAGTACCGTGCATCGCATGGGAGCAGCTGCGAAGCGGTAGCGATCACAGCGCCAACAAGAGCCGCTCCCAACACATCCGGAGTCAAAACGCACCCCTTACCAGCGGAATCACTCACCATTTCAATGCTACCACTGACGAGGTACCACGCACACATTTTCGATCCCAAAACACTTGACCCAAGCTCACCATGCTCATGACTGCCGCCGGAGAGGCAAACCAAGAGCTACTTCCACCCAACAAACTCGACAAGCCGAGCCCACCATGCTCATGGCCGCTGCCGAGGAGGCAAAGCTGCGCTGGCGTGCCCACCAGTCCGCTGCGCCGCCAGACCCCAGCCACAGCTCCCGCCACAACAGCTGGCAGTCCACTGCAAGAACAACAGAAGCGGGGCAGGATGGCAGTGGCTCACATGAGCAGCACAGCTTCGACCAGGCCTTGTTGCTATGCAACATGGCGACTTTTTTTGNCCCCCTCCAATCACCACATGCCCACTCAATGCCGTCCCGCGACGCTCACCCGACTGCTGCATGCTGCGCAGCACGCGGACGAGCTTGGGCAGGGGCCAGGTGTGGCGCGGGGAGGCGGGGTCAATGCCCACCTCCTGCAGGCACGGCAGGAAGGCTCGCATTGCATGCTAAGTGGCTTGCTGTGCCTTATGCACTTGCCTCTTGAGACAGCAGGCATGACGCATAGGAGAGGGCAGCTTGACAAGGGACATGCAGCAACAGGGCACACCCACCTTGAGTTTGGCATAAAACATGTCAATAGGCCGCAGATGCTGCTGCTGCTGCTGTGCCATCGCCGGCCGCTGCCCTGCCCCAGCTGCCGCCGCCGCTCCACCCGCCCTAGATGCGACAAGCACCCTCCCACTGCGGCCTGCCTGGGCACCTGACGCACCCGCCGGCTGCTTCTGCGGCTGTGCTGCAGATGTCGCAGCCGCAGCAGCCAGCCAGCGCTGGCGCTGCGCCCGCGCCTGCTGCCAGCCGGTGTAAAGCTCGTACAATGGCACAGCGCCCTCCACCCACTGTGGGGGGAACATCGATGCGGCAGGTCAGCACAGCGCTTTGGTCAGTCAGCTGGCTGCAACCTTGCTGGCCAGCGGGATGCATCACAAGCCGCTGGGAACCACCAGTCGGCGCAGCAACAGCCTGCAGCGCTCCGCGCAACCCACCCACCCACCATTTGAACCACACAACCGGGCCGCACCTGCACCAGGCCCAGCCGGCTGCCCAGCGGCGTGATCTCAAAGCAGTGCACCGCCAAATCTGCACCGCCGCCACTGCCGCTACCGGCACAGCTGGCGCCGGGGGCTTGCAGCGCGGCGTTGCAGGCACGCAGCATGTGCATGAGGCGGGCGTCTGCACGCAGATCCTCCCGGCCCTGCAGAGAGTGGAGGGATGAGGAGGAGGGCAGTGTTATTACCCCTGGAGGGCAGTGTAGTTGGCCCTCCCGGCCCTGAAGAGTGGAGGGGATGAGGAGGAGGGCAGTGCAGTAAGCCAGGCATGTGGACTGGACAAACTCCACGTGTTGGTACCTAGCCGTGTCAGCGCACCAATACACCCGGTGGCAACAAACGACTAGCCAGCACCACCAAACAGCCCATCAACCACCTCGCAGCCAAGCAGCGCACCTTGAGCAGGAATGCATGCTCCTGGCCATCGCTGCCCAAGAAGCGCATGCGCTTGGGGCGTGTCTTAGTGGCCAGAACCGCCACCTCAGCGGCCACCCCAGCCAGCTCCGGCACGCCAGCAGGGCCTGGGGCGGCGCCTGGAATGGGAATTTGGGTGTCACACAGGCTTGCCAGCGCCGGTGCCACGTCAGCAAGTGCCAGCTGCCGCTGCCGCAGCGCTGCGCCCATCTCAGCAGCGGCTGCCCGCAGCAGCGCCACTGCCCCCTGCGGCTGCTGGCTGCCGGGTCCGCCGGCCCCGGCTGCCGCCTGCTCTCCTAGCTGCTGCACCAGTTGATGCAGCTTGGGCAGCTGCTGCTGCTGGAAGCGGCGTTCGTGCGGGGTCTCTGGTGCCGCCGCCACGGCCGCCTCGAGCTGCTGCCGCAGGCACAGCAGCACAGGGGCCACGGCGGCGAAGCGGGCGGCACCGTCGTGCTCGCCTGCTGCTGCCTCCCCTGCCTCGCGCTGCTGCTGCTGCTTCTGCTGCTGCAGGCGCCTGGCAGCCGTTGCTGCCGCTTCCTGCAGCACAGTGTGCCAGTGTTCCTCCGGCAGAACCGCCAGCCTGGAGGCTTCGCCCGTCAGCACGGACAGCTGCTGCGCCAGCTGCGGCTGCTGCTGCCTGAGAGAGCTCAGCAGCTGCTGCAGGGCTGCCGCAGCTGCGCTCGAGGCCTCTGCCACCACCAGGGCTGGCAGCAGCACTTGGAAGGGTGCTGCAGCTGCAATGTGCAGCAACAGGCTCAAGGCTGGTTGCTCCGAGGCCGCACTGCAGGACGGGTCGGACACAGCCGACAGCAGGTGCGGCACCACGGGCAGCCAAACGCCAGCTGGCACTGCGGCGAGCTGCGCTGCTGCGTCTGCTGGCAGGCTGCTGCCTGGCTGGGACAGCTGCCGCAGGATGTTCAGCAGGATGGGCAGCGCGGCATACCCAGATGTGGACAACACGCTGCCATGGCTGCTGGCACCGGCCAAGGCGAGGGCCCGGCAGCTTGCAGTGAAGGCTGCTGCGCCCGCTGCTGAGGCCAGCCCGCCACCTGCTGACTGCTGCTGCTGCTGCAAGCCAGTCAACCAGGCAGCCCAATGCCACCAGTTGCTGGCTGCACCCGGCACGGCTGCCACCGCCAGCTTGAGTGCTGCATACTCTGCTGCTTGTGACAGCTGGCACTCAGGCTGCCCTGCCAGCAGCTGTTGCTCCAGTGCTGCAACAGCGGCTGTGCCGCCGGCGTCAAGGGCTGGCAGCTGGCAGGACTGGAGAAGGCCAGCCAGCTCCGCTGCCGACAAGGCCACCTGCGGGCCTGCCTGCTGCACCTGCCGCGACGCCAGCAGCTGGGCGGCTGCTGGCGCAACCACACGTGCTGCTGCTGCATCGCTGCTGCGCGCCGCCAGCAGCAGCTGCCAGGCCTGTGCACTGCTGGCTTCCGCAGGGTGTGCTTGCAGGCGTAGCAGGCTCAGCATGAGATGAGCGCTTCTGCTGTCGCCGCTGGCGCTCTCCGCTGGCAGCAGAACCTCTGCCCGAGCAAGCAGACGTTCCGCGCAGGCGGTGTTGCCGGCAGCTGTAGCCGCCTGCGCCGCGGCCAGCAACAGCGGCTGGCGCTGCTCTCCTGCAAAGGCTGCCTTGCTGAGCAGCTGCAGCAGGGCGGGGAGCTGTTGCGGGCTGCATGGTGCTGCTGCGTCAGGCGCCCGCCAGGCAAAAAAGGCCGCGACCTGCCCCAGCTTGCCGCCACCAAGGCTGTCCGCGACTGCATTGAACAACTGCTCAGCAGGCAGCTGCAGCTGGAGCCGCATCCGCTGCTGCATTTGGTCGCCACGGCCAGCTGCCGCAGTTAGCTCCGCCAAGTGTGCAGCTGCTGCTGGAAGTGGCGCGCTGTTGGCTGGAGCGGAGGGGTCAACGGCTGCCAGCTGCAGCTGCAGCAGCAACGGACCCTCGCCGGAGCTGCCGCCAGGCGGTGCCTGCTCGCCCACAGCCTCCCAGCTGGCCAGCTGCAGGCAGCGAGCCGCAGCCTCCTGGGGCAGCCTGCTGCCAAGCTTGCCCTGCAGAGGTTGGACGAAATACGCACCAACGTTACCAGTCAGAGGAGCTGGAGTTCCAGCTTGTTCGAGCTGCTGTTTGTACGCCCTGCAAGCAGTGTTATCCATTCTGCCAGCCCCAGCTCCTGCTCACCTGCAGCCATGACGCCAGGCCCTCGCTGTCTCCAACTGCTGCGTATGCTTCGGCAGCCAGGCGCGCCAGCACCGCCGCCGGCACGCACTGCATGCCAGGCTGGGCCTCCGGGCCAAACAGCCCCATGTATTGCTGGGCTGCTGCCTTGTACAGCCCGGCCGCCTGTTGCTGCACCGCGGCCAGCCAGTCCCAGGCCGCCGCTGCTGCTGCTGCTGCTGCTGCTGCTGCTGCCTCAGACGTGTCAGCATCACTGCTGGCTGGTCCCGCCTCCGGCTCTGCCCTCGCCAAGCCCTGAAGCCGTAACAGCAGCGGCTGGAAGGCTTGCCTGCAGTAGGCCTGCAGCCCTGCGACCGCATCTGCATCCCCTAGCGCACAGAGGGCTGATGCCGCAGTCGCCGCCACATCTGCTACCTTAGCTGCTGCTGATTGCAGCTGTTGCCTGCTGAGCTGGCGGTCACGGGCCGCTGCAGCAGGGGAGCCCGGCTCTGCCTGTGTGCCCAGCTGCTGCCGCAGAGCCACGTCGGGGCTGCCGCGCGTGGCTGCGAGGAGCGCTGCTGCTGGGTTTGCTGCCTCACTGCCGACCGGCTGGCCAGCAGACAGGCGCCGCTCTTGCTTCCCTGCCAGCGGCGTCTCTGGAGGCACCGGGGAAGCCTCCTGCCCAGGCGCTGCTGCTGTCTGAGCGGTGGCGTCGCCGCCTGCGCCGCCAGCTGGTGTACTTGCAGCAGGCAAGAGGGCTGCCAACTGCTGCCGGAGGTCTTGGAGGCGCCGCAGGGCATGGTAGGCTGCCAGCTCGTGCAGCCCAGCAGCGGCGGCCGCCCTGGCAAGGGGCAGGCGCAGGCGGGCAAACCACGCCTCGCACACCTGCAAGCAGTGGGAGAATTGCAGCAAAATGTTGGTATAGTATCAGGAGGGTGGGAAAGGCCAAACATCCAGCATGTCGGTTGCCCAGCTAGAGGGCTTGGATGGAAAGGAGCCAGGGCTGCGCACCTTGGAATTGGCTGTGAAGAAGGTTGCGGCGGGTTGGGGCGCCTCTGCCCTGCTGCTGCCGCCGCCTGCCGCTGCGCAGCTGATGCCCTGCTCCAGTGCGTGCACGAACAGCAGCAGCAGCACAGCGGCCTGCTGCTTGCCGGACGGCGCATGAGCTCCGCCTCCCTCCGGCTGCAGCCGGCCGGCTGCTGCCTGCACAGCGCGCTCCAGCGCTGCAAGCGTCTGTGCCGGGCCGCCATGGTGTGTGCGCAGCCGGACGGCGACCAGCTGCTTGGCTGCCTCCTGCACCGCCCACCAGGCGACTTGAGGCAGGCAGCTGGGCAGGCGCCTGCATGTACAATTGGGGGCAAGCACCGAAAACTTGCGGGCGCATCAGCATCAGCCAGATGCCGGACTCTTTGCAATGTGCTGCGGTGCCGGGCGTGCAAGGTGTGAGCACAGCACCCGGCAAGTCTGTTTCCCCGGCTCACCAGGCCAAAGGGTCGAGCGCTGGGCCGCTGCCCTGCTCTCCAGGCGGCGGCACTGCCCGCATGCAGTGCAACATGCGCGGCAGCCACTGCTGCAGCGGCGGCGCCGCCTGTTCGCCAGCGCCCGTCAGCACCGCTGTGGGGCCGTCGCTGCCCTCCAGGTAGTCAAGCCACTGCCGCAGCTGCGCAGGCCTGAAGCCAAGCTGCTGCTGCTGTAGAGCCACCTTGACGGCCTCTCCAGCTGTGCCTATGCTGCTGACAGTGCTGCTGGGGGCCGCAGCCGACGCACCACTGAGCGCAAGCGGGGCCGCAGCGGCCACAAGCAGCTGCTCCGCTGCGGCAGCGGTGGGTGGATGGAGGTCTGACGAGTGCAGCAGGGCTGCTCGGAACACAGCTGCAGCCGCCGATGCGTCGCTCAGCAGCAAGCTGCTGCCAAGAGTCCCGTCCACCCATGCCCGCAAAGCCGTCAAGGCAGCTGCCCTGACATCTGCCTGCTGCGCCTCGCAGCACGCGATTGCGGCCTGCAGAGCTGCTGCCGCCGCTTCCCTGCAGCTGGGAGTGGTGCCGGGCTGCTCCACAGCCGCTGCTACAGGCCAGGCGGCGGCTTGCTGCAGCCACTGCAACGCATGCAGCAGCACTGGCTCTGGTGCTGCAGCATGCTGGCCCAGCAGGCTCGCCAGCAAGGCCAGTGTCACCTGCTGCATGCTGGCTGCCGCCTGCTGGCTGCTGTCGACAAGACGCTGTGCAGCAGCCTGCAGCAATGCCAGCAGCGCCAGCCACAGGCAGTGCGGCGCCTGATCTGGCTGGCCTGCTGGAGCAGCCGCCAGGGGTGTGCCCGGCTGTGCCAGCGGCAGCAGCTGCTGCCACACCGCAGTCAGCGAGGCGATGGGCAGCTGGCCGACTGCAGCCTGTAACAGTTGCAGGTCAAATCGTAGGGCTGTTGCTGCCGCAGCTGCCGCGCTTGCCGCTGCGGCGCCTGGCGATGGCTCGTCTGCTGCGCCTGCTTGTTTGCGGCTTTCAGTGCTGCGCAGCTGGGCTGCCTGCACCTCAACATCAGCCAGCAGGGCCTCTGCTGCAGCGGGCGAGTGCTGCAGCAAGAGGACCAGCAACTGTGCCGTCTGCAGCACCACTTCCCTGCTGCCATAGCTGTGCAGCTCCAACAGCCAGCCGCCGCCCGCCGGCAGCAGCAGCTCGGCTGCTGGTGGGAGCAGAATGGGCTGTGCGGCCAGCATCTGCAACCAGCTGCGCAGCGCGCCCAGCAGGGCCAGCACAGCAGCCGGCTGCGCCAGCACGCCTGCCAGGCCTGCTGCGCATGCTGCGTACGCTGCCACGCCGCCAAAAAGCTGCTGCACGCCGTCCGCCTGCTGTGTAGCAGCTGAGGTGGCCGGCGCTGCACCCATCTGCTCGTCTGCTTGCTGCGGCTGCGCCTGCAGCAGCTGCCCTGTGGACGCTGTCTCATCTGCTGGCTCAGCAATGATGAGCTGCTGCAACGTGGTAGCCGCCTCCTCGCCGGCAGCGGCTGCCTGCTCACCGCCCGCCTGATGTGGCTCAGGCTGCCTGCTGCCGCGATCATCACTGCTGCCGCCAGCCGCTGCTGCTGCTGCAGCTGCTGGAGCGAGGGCAGCCAGCCGAGCCACATGGCCGGACAGCTCAACAACCAGTGCACCGGGTGCCACTGCAGGGCTGCCCGGCGCCACTCCCGCTGCTGCAGCTGCATCGGCAGCAGCAGCTGCAGCTTTCACTGCCTGCCGCAGGATGCCCAGCAGTGCGGCAAAGTGCTGGTGGGACCTGGGCAGCCGGGACGCCGCAGCCGCATCCAGCAGCGGCAGTACGCACGCCGCCAAAGCCAGCACCTGCCGCACGCTGTTGGTCGCATCTGTGGCTGCAGCGGATGCGCCTGCGCCCGGACCAGCCTGTGGCGCTGCTGCTGCAGCCTGTAAAGAGCTTGCCGCAGCTGCGGCCTTGTCCGCAAAGCGCTGCATGTCGGACAGCAGGCTGCCCAGCAGGGAAGCCAGAAAGCCGGGCTGTTCCTGCCGCCGCTGGGCGCCCACCGACGCAGCCAGCAGGCGGCTGAGCGCTGGCCTGCAGGGAGAGAAGGAGTGGTGCTGCCAAGCATTCGGCACTTGCATAACAGCAACCCATGCTCCGGCCTGCAGGTGTGTCTCCTTGCATCATGAAACAGCTTGCATGATTGCATGCATTATCAGAATCAGGTAAGAGTAGCCCAGCCCACTTGCCTGGCAGCATCCGGCAGAGCTGGCTCCAGTGCCCACCCCAGAAGCAGGTCTGTGAGGTCGCGGCAGCGCGCCCTGCGACAGGCAAAACCACAGCAGGCAGCAGCACGGCGGATGGTAAGTAAGCAAGAGGGTGCGTTTGCATGCTGCACACAACAGTGCATTGCGGGTAACATGCGGCAGCCCTGTGGTGTAGCAGTGCATTTCAGCTCACTTGAGTGCGTGCGGGTGGCGCGCCGCCTGCTGCAGGGTGGCCAGTAGCGCCGGGACGGCGGGCGGGGGAGTCCCCTCATCTTCCAACAGCGCTTGGCAGGCGCCCAGCACTGCGTTTGCATACCGCGCCAGCGTGACGGCATCCACGCCTGTGCAAACAAGGGGTAGGGGGCAAGAAGAGTTTGTTGGTTACGGACTGGTCAGGAGGGCCTGGGTAGTGCACGCTGATCGCAAGATGAGCGGTGCCCAGTCTGCAGTTAACAACACTATACTGAGGCATGCCACAGCCATGCAAATGGACCCTCACCTGCCAGGCAGTCCCGTACAGCCAGCAGTGCGGCAGACAGCTGGTGTGCGGTCAGCACATGGCCACCCGGCGTTGCCCGCCGCTGCAGCACCGGCAGCAGCCAGTCGAACAGCAGCCCTCCGGCTGAACTGGCTGAGGCTGTGGGGGCAGCAGTGCCCTCCCGCTGCGCCGCAGCTGCGGCAGCGGCCTGCGCGGTCAGTGNCCCCGATCGCGCCCACAGCCGGGGCAGCAGCTGCTGTGACAGCTGAGGAAGGGTCCTCCCACAGCAGGCTCAGCAGGCGCGGCCACAGCACCGGCAGCTGCTGCAGCGCTGCCCGCTGAGCAGCCGGATCAAACAGCCGCTGGTGCAGCTGCTGCAGGACCGCGGCCCGGGAGGCCTGCACCGGGAAATGGCTTGAGTGCGTTGTTCAGCCCACCCGCCAGGGCTGAAAAGTGCACGCAGCCTCCCTCCCACCTGTGTCAGCAGGCTGCACTTGCTCAAGTCAACACGGGCCCTTGTGATTGGTCGCAATAGCTGGGGGCACCACCCACCTCGGGCTGGCTGGTGTCGGCCGCAGCATCCACCAGAGCATCCACCGACAGTGGTGCATCGGTCTGCTGCTGCTGCTGTGCACGAGGGGCGCCACGACTGGAGCGGTCCCCACGGCCTGCATGCTGAGAGCGCTCCTGTGCTTGCGGTCGGCGGCCGGCGGTGGCGCCGCCTGCAGGGGCTCCCCTGCCGCGGCCGCCGCCTACCGGCTGCTGCTGGCGGTGCGGCTGATAGGGCTGCAGGCTGGGCCTGGCCCTCTGCCGCGACCGCGGCTGGTCCTGCTGCTGCCTCCCGTCCGCCATGGGCGGCCCAGTCAGCTAGCGAGCAAGGTTGAGATAGACGCACGGCCCACACAAGTCAGGGGCCTGCTGGGTCGGTGCTCAGTGAGGCAGAGTGGAGTGAGGTGAGGCTACCTGCATAAAAGGAACCAGGCAAACTTTGGCGGCACAACGGGGAAGCGGCGGCGGCGGCGGCGGCAGCCGAAAGCCATCGCAGCGGCGGGCGCAATGCCGGCACTCACTCACGTTCCGATGCCTCAGCCACAGCCACTGAAGCGGGGGCTGGCCGCCCCGCGAGCCCTCAGCGCTGCCCACTGCGCTTGAGCGGTCCTCATGCGATCTGCCGGCCTCCCGCTGTAGTCAGCGGGATGCTACCGCCGCGGCGATACACTGGCCGCCCTTGCAGGCCGCCAAGAGCACGGTGTGTGCCGGCCCGGATTGGACAAGCGCCTGCAGGGGTCACGGGCTCTCCTAGAGCTGCGAGCAACCAATCTGAAACTGAATAGGGTCGTCGGAGCCATTGCAGCTGCATCTGCGCCGCCCGCCAGCCTGCCCAGCTGCCGCCACAACGGTGCGGCGCCACGCAAACCCATCAGAATGGCAAGGCCAAGCCTGCTGGGAGTGTGCGTTCTATCGTGAATCTGCAACCATACCTGTTGACACCACATTCTAAGGGGGCTCGCAGACGCAATGTCAATGGGGTGGAGCAACCGCAAAGGGCCATGCGCATACCCACTATGCGCRTTGCCTGCCCAGCCGCCRTGCGCRTACCCACTATGCGCRTTGCCYSYCCARCCGCCATGCGCATANCCNCACTATGCGCATTGCCYSYCCARCCGCCATGCGCATACCCACWMTRYGCATTGCCTGCCCAGCCGTATATCCACTGTGCGCCACAAGATTGAAATCGATGTCTAGCTGCATTTACATGGCCACCTTTGTGATACAGCAACCAAAGTCGCTAGAATGTGTTTTCAACACATGTACAAACACATGTACAATGCAACTTGAGCTTACGAGGCATCCTGCGGCATGGCCAGCACTCCCAACAGGCGGCACACCTGCTTGTGCCCGCCCTGCCGCCAATCATTGTGCTGGCAGGCTACAGAGCAGAACCGGGCGATGCGGCAGCCCGAGCAGCGCTTGCTCTTGCCGCCCTGCACCTCAGCGCAGCGCAGGTAGCTGCAGCCGGGGCGGCCGGCCGCTGCCTGCGCCCGGACCTGAGGTCCAGCTGCACCTGCTGCTGCCGCTCCGGCTGTTGCTGCCACAAGGCCTGCAGCGCTGCCGCCAGGCCACGCAACATGGGCAGCGCTTGCTCAACAAATCGTGTCGCACTGCCCCGGGCTTGCTGCCGCTGCTGTGGAGTGAGTTGAAGGTGCCGTGGCAGCTGCCCATATAAAGCAGGGTCTTCGCTGCAGGCAGCGCGTTCGCAGCGCAGCCTGTGCATCCAGCTGCGGACCTCTTGTGCAGCCAGAGCTGCAGCCCCGGTCCGAGGACCAGCGGTTTCAGCCTCGCCCACCATCACAAGCCACAGCGCGGTGCAGTGGGCAACGCGCAGCACACCAACCACGACCTGTGAGGGAGGCGCCGCAAGCGTGCATGACTAAAAGCCCAAACTGAAGCTTGCGCCATGCCGCGTGCCGCACATTCCGATGCTGGACATTTAGGGCTGCTGCTGAGGTGACATAAACCACCGGCTTCCACCAAGGTGCCCTTCTGAGCGAGTGCACATACCACCTTGGCATTCCACAGAACTCCCCAGCCAGCGCTCCCATGGGGGGTTGAAGGCAATGGCTGCGGCCACGGTGGGCGACTGCTTGGCAATCTCATGAAGGCGTGCCAGGTGGTGCGCCGGCGCCTCGCTTCCAGCCGGCAGCTCCTGCGGCAGGTCATGGCTTGGCAGCGCTGTTTCTGCAGGGCTGCCGATCCCTAAGCGTACGAGCAGGCAGGCCATGCAAGAGGAGCAAGGCTGCTGAACAGCGAAACCGCCCCTTTGACCACGTGCAACTTGCCTGCAGCAGCTGCAGTTGGTGTTGCACCAGGGCCAGCAGCTCAGGGCTGTTGCTAACTGGTACTCCAAAGGAGGCAACCACCTCCAGCTGCCTCAGCACTGTGAGGCATGGCTCTGTGGCATGCGCACAGCTGGCGCTCAGGGCTGCCAGATGGGTCACCGCCATAGACTGCAGCGCATCCCTGCGTTCAGCATGGGGCATGAGTAGTGCTCAGCGCGTAAAGGAAAGCTCAAATGGCTCAGCCAATGAAAAGGCAAACGCAGCATGACACACATAACAGTGCTGTGTTGGCCCTGCATTCTCACCCACCTGCTCAGTGCAGGCTCTTGCCCCTCCGGTTGGCCCTGCCCCTCAGCGGCAGATCTCGCGGCAAGCAGCACATTGAAAGCAGTCGCCACAGCTGTGTGGGGGTGGCAAGCCATGCCGGGCACTGTGCTGAGCGCCGCCAGAATGTCCGACTGCGTACCCAACAGCATGTGGACGGCGCGGCAAGCTGTGCTGTGCAGCACCTGCAAGCTGCGGGCCTGGGCTGCTGTCAGGCGCAGGGGCGTGCTCTGTGCTGGAGCAGTACAGCCGCTGCAGCCTCCGCAGCCCAGGTGCAGGCTGCGCTCTCCCATTGCTGCCGCTGCAAAGTGAGACGTCAGGTGCATCACGACGAATGGGATGGCGGGCAGGGGCGCAAAAGCCGCCACATCAGAGGCTGGAAGGGGCAGCAGGGCTGGCACGAGGCGCAGCGCTTCATTGGCTGCCACACACCAATCAGACAGCTGGCCTGCTGTTGACAGTCCTGTGAGTCTTGCTCCCAGCAGGCAGCAGACAGCAAGCGAATACAGAGCGGGCTGGATGCTGCCGCTGCTTGCCGCAAGCTGTGCAGCATGCATGTCCTGATTGACAGCCTGCATGCCAGCGCTGAGCTCGCTGCTGCTGGCGCCGCCCAGCAGCTGCTGCCATGCTGCCGCCAGGCGCGGCAGCAGGCGCAGCGCAGCCTGTTTTGCTGGCTGCGCCACGGCTAGGTCTTCTAGTTCTAGCGCCCCTGCCGCAGACGTCATTGGCATGCGGGCGCMGCAGCGGGCGCCCGCCYGCCCCACAAAGCAGCAGATGGCCAGCAGGGCTCTGATGTAAGTGCTGCGCTGCGGCCCGGCTGGCGGCAGCCGTGCTGGTGCTGCCGCAAGCAGCTGGCTTGCTAGGTCGAGCAGCTCGCGGGCATTGGCSGTCAGTGGCGCGGCAGGGGAGGCCSCTGGGGCAGCGGGTGGGCGTACCAGAGCTGGGGACCACCGAGCGTGCAGTGCCGCGANTGACGGCTTGCTCTGGGGCGGCCTCGCAAGGTCCCGCCCGCCCTGCCGCCGCCGCTGATGCTGCTGCCATGCCAGTGCCAGGGCTTGAGTTGCCAGCACTGCCGCGCCTGCTGGCGGCACTGCCCCTGCTGCTGCTCGGCTGTGGCTGATGGAAGGCAGCTGTGGCTGCTGTCAGTGCACAGTGGTCCAAGGCCTCAGCCAGCTGCCGCTGCTGGGCGGGGCTGGCCTGCAGCTGTGCCTGCAGCGCCTGGCTAAAGCTGGTCGACAGGTCCAGCATCGCGTGCAAGTACCGGCAAGCGTTGTACAGGAAGTCCACGTCTCCTGAAGCGCAAATGGTTTGAAAGATTTGAGCGGGTCGAATGACCCGGTCATATAGCTGCACGGGCAGCCCGCGCACGTCCGGAATTGTGGACCCAGAAAGGCGCCCCTGAACTCAAGTGCTGCGTGCATTCAGATGCATGGCTGGTCTCTGCATGCAAGCTGACCTACCATGGTCCTCCGCCAGCTTGATGGCCGTCTGCACAGCAGGCGCCAGCCAGGGCACTGCCTTGGCCGCCAGGGCCGACCGCTGGGGGATCTCTGACTGGCTGTGTGCAGGGTCTCCCAGCAGCAGGCCTATCAGTTGAATCAAGGACCAGACATCCAGCAACACGGAGGCTGCGGCTGCGGCTTGAGAGGCATCCGCTGTGGTGGCGGCCAGCACGCCGACCATTCGCTGCCAGCTGCCAAACAGGAATGGCTCTGCCACGGCAACGAGCAGCACTTGCTCATACGCCAGGGGCAGGTGTGCCATGCCGAGCAGCATCATTGCAAGCCGCAGTGTGTCAACACCTGCAGCGCAGTAGACGAGCTGCACTGAAGCTGGTGCCGGAGGCGCCGCCTGTATGCGGAGCTCCAGAGCCGGCAGCACAGCCGCCAAGTCAGTCACAGCCCTGCCATAGCATGGAAGGGGAGCAAACAGCAATTTCAGCGTGAGTGGCTCTGGTGCGCTGCCGGCAGCACGCATCAGTTGGCCGTCAGCGAGCGCCTGCCACATCCGGTGAAGCGCTTTGCCTCCGCCTCGGTGGCCGGCTGCCGCCCAAGGCCCTCCCGGCCGGGCACGGCGGACAGGAACTCTCTTGCCGCCACATCAAGCTCTTGGCGGGTGCCAGGGCCGCCTGGAGCCTTAGCCAGAAGCCGGGTGAGGCGCTGCAGGTGCGGCAGTGCGGCCTGTAGGACGCTCATGGTGCCTTGGATCGCTCAAGCAGGCGAGAAGCAGGCGGGACTTGCAGCTGGAGGTGGCCAAACGCCGGTCATGTTGCACGCTTGTCGTGTCAGCGCGCCTCATGCGAGGCAGGCCGCTAGCTGCAGCTTTACACGTGCCTGGTCCATGCCAGCGGTGGATCGATGCAGACGCCAGCTTGACCTGCTACCAAGCCTGTTTCAAAGTGAACTTGCACCATTGCTACATAATAACAGTGATATTTAGAAGCGGTGGCCGAGGCAAACAGGGCTGAATGGGAGTGATGGATGACGGATGCAACCGAAAGCTGAAAGTCTGATGTGACGAGGAGAAGAAGAAGAAGGTGAGCAGTCACAGTGTTGCTCAGCGGTCAAGTCAAAAGCCCCGCCAAAGCGAGCGTAACATTCACTTTAAAGCAACAAAGCGGCCGGTCACGGCGCGCCGGCTTACACCGGGCGCCCCACCACGATGCCGTGCTGGGTGGGCAGGCCCAGCGGCACCACGCTCTCCAGCTGCCAGCCGCTGGCCTCAAACAGGGCGCCCCACTCGCTGGCGCTGCGCTCCTTGCTGCCGCACATGACCAGCATCTGGAGGGTGGGGCGCAGGAGGGAGGGCAGAAGTGGTGAGTGGTGAAGGAAGGGAAGGGACAGCAGGGCAGGAAGTGTTGGAGGGAGAGCAGGGAGGGGAAGGCAAATTCAAGCGTATGCCTCAGCAGTGCAGCCTGCCCGCCCGCATTGGGGGCGCCGGCAGCGTCGCAGGCCAGGCCATGGTGCCTGACTTAGCAGCAGGCAGCACAGCATGCGCATGCGCAGCACTGCGGCCCACCTGCAGGTCGATGCACAACGGCGCCAGGCTGACGTGCCGGTCCTCAGGCAGCACAACCTGCATTGAGCAACGGAGGGTTGGTGCATGGAAGGGTTGTCGTGTGCTTGCGGCTGTGGTGGGTGAGTGCAAATGGAGCCATTCTGGCTACAGCCGCTGCACATTAATGCAAAGCCGCAGCTGCTGACGACGGCCCTTCACCAGCTGAGCTGTCAAAGCATTTCTGGGCCTGCACAGCAATGCCTCACATCTTGACGATGCCGTTAAGCCCCCTCTCTCACCTCGCACAGCAGAACACGCGACTGGGGGTGCGCCGCTTTCCGCACAGTCTTCAGGATCTGCGGCAGAGCAGACAACCATGGACACTGGCTGTCAATGAGCCGCGCTGTTTGTACTGCAGCAGCATTATGGGGCAAGAGGANGAGGGGCAACGTGTGTTGCAGCGCGCCTGGTCCACGTGCTGCCAAGCAGGGCAGCATTGCAACTACAGCACCTTCGCTCACCTTGATGCAGTCCTGGTCGTCCCAGTCGTGCAGGATCTGTGCGCAGGTTGAGGCAGTGCAGCAGGGAAAGCATGCATCAGAGCGCCGGCTCAGCTCGGACGCCCCTTCANNTGGTGTGCCTTAGCAGGCCATAAACCCGGGTTGCTAGCAGTTTCCCGTCTGCTTACGTGCTTGAGGAAGTAGACGTCCGCTACCGGTACACTCTCAAAAAAGTCGCCGCCCACCAGCTGCAGCCGGTCGCCGATGGGGATGTCGGAGTGGGCAGCTGCCCACACCTGGTGCGCTTCCTCAATGACAGGCGGGCTGCCAAGCGAATCATGATGGGGGGAGGTGAAGCATGTGTTGGCAGTTTACAGCATGTCATGGCACAGAGGCGGCAGCATTCCTTCTGTCTTAAAAAACACAGGAGTCAACAGACAGCGTGCGAATTTGAGCACGCTACAGCGGAGCTGCGTGACAAACCAGCACACTTGCCCCTGGCTTGACCCAACCAACTCCTCACCGGTCAAAGAGGATGCCCCGCATCTCGGGGTAGTCCTTCAGCAGCGCGCCCAGCATGCCGCCCGCGCTGCCGCCAATGTCTGCCACTGTGGCATCCGCATGCTGGCTCCAATCATACCCCTACACATGTGTAGCATGGGCGAACGGGGTGCCGCAGGTGGCCGCTGGCATGGGTGCAACCTTGGCAGGCATGCGCGAACCATCAACCATTCAATCAGCAGCGGCGTGCCTTGCATGCTGGAACACAGCTCAGCACAGCTCAGCACAGCGCAGCACAGCGCAGCACAGCACAGCAGGTGCTACCTGGAGGATGACCGGGGACATGGATGAGCTGTTGGACTCCATGAAGCGGTTGAAGTTGGAGGCCTCGTGCGGGTGCTTGTTCAGCCTGCAGGAGTACAGAAGCCAGGGGCTGGCCACGATCTTGACAGCCCAGCTCAGTGGCTGCACAGCTGCACCGCATCGAACAGCTACCTGGACACGCGGCGGCCCATCCATCCCACCTGCGCATCACCACTGCGGCTGCACATGCAAGGCAGCAGGGCGCTGCCGTACTGGCAGAATGTCTCCCTGAGACGTCTCCCTGAGACACATGTACAGCCTCACCAGGCCCAGTAGTCAAGGCCGCCGGTCCAGTCCTTGAATGCAAATGAGTCCTCGGGGTGGGTGGCCCGCACAGCGTCGGCCAGCTGCACAGATAGCAGCAGGCATGTGGCTGTGTCCCATGAGTGCAATGTTGTTAACAGGCCTGCTGTGACGAAGCATGCTGCATGGATACTGGCGGTGAGCACATGCACCCATAATGCAAGGAGCAGTCACTCAAAAGAGCACATGCACCCATGCTCACCTTGCTCCAGCCGCCGTAGGACTCGAAGCCCATGTGCAGCACCTGCACCACCGGCAAGGCGATGCTTGTTGCTTGGGTGCACAGCTGACAGCATTTGTCGCCACCGTTCTGTGCTACATTGGCACGCTTGGCAGGCCAGTATCAGCGGCGACAGAAGCAGGGAGGCAGCTGCTGTGAATAAGGAGGCAGCTGCAGCATTCACTGCACAGCAGCCGCACCATGTCCTTCATTGAGTGCGGCTGACCGCCACGCAGCAGCTCGCTGGCCGCATTGTTGGCAAACACGCCTGCTCGGGTGGTGGGGACACGGGCAGCAGGGGAATTTGTTGACTTGCGAGTGCACAGGCGGAGGTGTTAGCAGTCTGCTGGTACCTGTGCGGGGCCGCAGCGCCCTTTGAGCTGCCGGCCATGCAACACTTGTGTGGCCCACAGCGCTGCGTGGCACGGTACCAATGGCAGCTGCGGCCCTCTCTAATGCCCCGCCACGCACCCCGGCTGGGCTCATCAAAGATGCCCATGGTGGCAAGAAAGCGCAGCACGCGCTCCAGCTGGTCTGGCTTGGCACCAACTGCCTGAGCAATGTCGGCAGCGGGCGCGGTACCACCAGCAGCTGCCAAAGCCTCCGCCACTCCCAGCTGGGCGGCGGTGTAGAGGCACTGCGTCTGCATGAAGGCGTTGCTCGCACCGTGCACCAGCTCGACGGCTGCCAGAGCCGGGTCGGCGTGCGTCTGCAGCACAGGAGGGGGAAGGTTTGCACAAGCCTCCGATGGGTGCGGCGCCGGTGCCAAACGGCGGCGGCGGCAGCTGCGGCATCCCCAGCCCAGGCGGGGCGGGCAGCGGCGATCATCATGCGGAGCGCTGCCCAGCGCAATGTGAGCGCAGGCAGGAGCGGGCGCACCATAACGGAGTTTTTGCAGGGGCAGCAAAAGCGGTGAGACGAGATTTGGGCAACAAACTGCCAGCCCACAACCGGGACGCCAAAGCGGTTGTAGCTGCGTGATTGTGGGGCCGCGGGCACGCGGGTCGACCTCATCCAGGTGTCGCGGGCGGCAGCGGCCACGGCCTCACCACCACACATAGGCAGTGCTGTCAAACTCATTACGGTTTCTTTGTCAGCCTCCCTCACCGCCCACATCAACGCCACTCGGCATCATGAGTAGCTTTTATGTTACACACCTTCGGTAGCTCAAGTGGTGGCCGGGCACTGCGTGCCGCATGCCGGCCCATTGCGCTGCAGCCGCATGCAGCTGCATTGGCGGCATGTGCACACGTGGCATGGCAGCTGTGCTTGCCAAACATGTTGCCATTGTCACATGCATGGTACTGTTACATCTGGCTGGTTATGATGAACATCAAAGCTTCCGTCCATCGCCGTTGCGAGCCCTCAGGGTTGCGAGCCCTCAGGGAAGGCTACGCAGCCAAGCTGCCGCCCACACATGCCAGGCATCGGCAATGCAGCCTGCCCACGTGCCAGACGTTTGCCCGGCAGAGCGGCAAGCCATGACGGATGCCACTGCTAAGGCTGCCTGGTGGGGCCTGCGTGGCAATGTGTGGACTGCGGGTCGCGCCGCAGCGCCGCCGCCTGCCCCATCAGCTCCCCATGCAGCGGTGCTGGTCTCAAGCTCCCCGGCGCGCCTCAGTCTGCACTGCACTGCAACCCTGCCTCTTGACCTATCTGCACATCATGCTGCAGCGCCTGAGCACGCTGTCGGGCGGCCTGCGCGCCGTGGGCGGGCCCCGGGCCGCCCTGCCCGCCCTAGCACGCCATGCGCGCATGTACGGCTTCGGGTCGCACGTCAGTGACAACGGTGAGGCCTGGCAGGGCAGCGCTGTCCGATGCCCAAACCCTGCTCGCTTGCAGGCTCGCCCGTAACTCCTGCAACCCCTCCAACCTTGCCTTGCAGATCCGGAGGTGTGATCGGCGCAGCCGATGGGCGGTCCGAGGGGTCGGCACTGCCAGTGCCACTGCCAGTAGGCCAGCTGCCACACGCTTGCCCCTCAGCCGCCTCCCTGCCTAAGCCCCTAACGCACATTCCGCCTTCCCTCGCAGCTGATGGAGCGTGAGAAGCAGCGGCACCTCAAGGGTGAGGCGCCGCCGCAGGCCGCCACTCGCCGCCTGCGCCGCTGCTCCTGCAGCTGCATTGCCGGCTGAAGTCATCCCATGCTGGTGTTCTGCCCCCATTGGCACCCGCCCGCAGGCCAGACCATCTCGCACATCAAGCAGGTGCCGGGCTGGAGTGAGCGGCTGGCATCCGACTCGGAGGCGGTGGTCAAGGCGGAGCACGAGGTGAGGCGGACGGGGCAGCGTGCATGCGCAGCACATTCGAACAGGTATTTACAACGATGCCAGGTGCAGCAGAGTGCGGCCGAGATCTTGGTGGACAGCACCCATACCACTCGCACTGTTTCGAACTGCCGTTAATGCTGCATGCCAGGTCACCGAGCGCGCCCGGCAACCCACGGACAGCCTGCCTGCTGCGAATGAGAGCGACGGCTTACTCGTGTGTTTGCCTCCCTGCTTCGCAGTGCCCCGACTGCCCCATGGAAGAGATGCAGCAGCAGACCATCGAGACCCTCAAGGCAAGGGGGCAGATGCATGCATGCATGAGCTGCACTGTTGCACCAGGAGGGCCTCGTTGCGCATTTCGTTCTGCCGTAGGGTGAAGGCACAGGGCTTGCGCCTCACCTCGCCGCCCTGCATCGCTCACTGTTAAACGCATGCCTCATTCCTGCAGGCGGAGGAGGAGGCTGATGCCACCTCCTTTGGCGGCAACGCGCCGCCCTCCGGCGCACTGGGCAATGCCTGATGGCCAGGCTGGCGCCGCTCGGGGCTGCCCTGGATCGAGGCCCCTTGAGCTCAGGAGGTGCAGCTGCCAAGTGGCATCCGAAGCTCGGCAAGGGCCTCTGTCGCCTGTTTGGCAGCATGAACACAATGAATGAGTTCTGCCACTCTACCCTGTTTTCCCTGCATCTTGCGCCGGCGCTCGAAAGCGCCAGCTTTTTTCTGGTTGTTTTGCGGNCGCCTTTGGTGCCTTGTGTTGGCATGTCACATCAAACTCAGGATGTATTGTGTGTTGGAGCGTCAGCAGTAAAGTAAGTGTCAAGTACGGAGAGGAAGTCAACCCAAATGAGCAGGCAGCCATGAGAATTCAGCTGAGATAGTCTGAGGACCGTCATGACTGCTGTGCCTGCTGCGGTTCTGCATCCANTGGCCTCTGCCTCCACCGCTGCCTCGCCGCCNATCATTTGYCGCCTGCTCCTGCTGCTGCTCTTGCTGCTGCTCATCTCCTGTTGCCGCATCTGCCTGCTCCGCCGCTGCCTTGGGCTGCTGCGGCGGCGGCGCCTGCCGCTTGTGCCGCGGCTTGGGGCCCCAATTGGCCTCTGCGACCACAGGCGGGCAGCAGCAGTAGAACATGGCGTGCTCAGCACCAAATACGTTGTTCATTGCGCCACTGCATCAATACACTAGTTCCCCGCAAGCGCGCGGCGCAACACACCATCGTCCCGCTGTGGCTAAGCAAGCCGGCAACCAACACAGCACAGCTCCAACCTGCACAGCATGCACAGCACACACCTGGGTTCTGTGGGAAGCGGGTCACGCCCTTCTGCTTGGCCTTGCTCACGGCGGACTGCGCGCGCGAGAAGTTGGCCTTCAGCTCCGGCTCCTTGGACAGGATCTTCTCGGCTGCGGCAAGGCGGTGGTGGTGGAGGGGCAAGGGATGCACGAGGGTGAGCGAAGGGACAAAGGCAAATCAAACCAAATCTCGCTGCATGGACAGCACCTGCCCCATCAGCAACATGTGGTACTTCTTAGCTTCACGAAACCAGCACCAAAGCTGCATCCGCGCACCTGCGGAGCCCGGCTGCGGCGTCTTGATGGGGTGCTCTGCCACCCAGCAGCGCATGACGTCCCAGATCACATTCCAGGGCGCGTCTGTCTTCACACCCAGCGGGTTGGCGTGCGTGCCAGACMCCCKGGGGCGGGCAKGGGGTGGGGGGRGGCRGGGGRGGGATGCAACTTGTAACGATCCTGCCGTACCACCTTCTGCACACATTTGTACACCAGCGCGCCATCACACACGTACGCAAACACAAAATGCCGCCACCAAGGCACCGGCAAGCGGCGCGGGGGTGCGAGCCTAAATAATAATAAAAAAGCGCGCCTGTAGCCCGCATTGATGAGGGCGGAGCGGAAGACCTCGGAGCGCGGCGCCGAGGTGCGCAGCGTCTTGCACCTGAGAAGAGCGGCGGGCAGCAGCCAGGCATGTCCATCAAACACTTGTTGCTTCAGCCTTCCTGCTGCTCTCATATGGCATGCAGGTTGAATCAAGCGCTTGGCTCACAGAATCGTCCACAGCTCCCTTCCATTAACAAGCTCACATGTCATGAAGGTTGAAGTAGAGTGGCACGTCGACCAGCTCCTCCGACACGTTGGTGAGGATGGAGTGCACCTTGTTGAAGCCCGGCAGGCTGCGGGCATGGCGAGAGGGAACGATAGTAAGACCGGGGCAAGCAAGGGTAAAAAGCAGTGGAAATGTGTGGCAACATGGGCGGATTGCTACGAGCGCAGTAGCATCAGCAGCAGCAGCAGCCGCAGCAGCAGCGCCAGCATTGCCCGAAAGCAGCAGCATCGCAGCACCAGCACCAGCATCGGCCACCACCACCACCATTGCCCAGCAGCAGCAGGGCCGCCGCTCACATGTCCTTGTCCCGCTTGACCTGCGCCAGCAGCCCCGCCACCCACTGCGGGTCGTGCAGCGGCTCCGCCCAGAAGGGGCCGCCCAGCTGCGAGCAGGGAGGGGCACATGGTAGGGGAAGTGCTGGAGTCAGCTGCGTAACTACTCACAGCTTGTTGCAGGGCAGCCTGGCAGCATGCCCAGCAAAACCCGACAATGCCGACTGACCACCCGGCCCATCCCCACGCGCACACCTGGAAGCCGCTGCCTGTTTCCTGGCACTGCTGCGGCACCGCGGGGCCCATGCCTGCATGCCAAACAAGGCGGAGCAGCAGTGGTGTGACAGACTTGCAGCAAGAAGCAGCGTAGCACATGCGGCAGAGTGAGAGAGCAACGGGCAGGGGATCAAGAGCACGGCTCACCTCTCATCCTATAAAAAACCAAAAGCACCACCCCAAAGGCACCACTCATGTCTGGCTGCACCCCACCTGGCGCGAACTTGATGCCGTTGCCCTTTTGCAGGCGCCGCCCCACCCGCTGCCAGTAGAAGGAGTCGCAGCCGGTGGACTGCCACACGTAGCCCAGCCGCGTGGCGCAGTTCTTGACTTCCGCGGCTGCAGCAGGATGGAGCGTGCAAGGTGCATGGGCAGGTGGGTGAGTGAGTGCGGGAGGCAGCCTGGTGGTGAGGTTGTGAGGCAGGGGGATGAAGGTCCCCATCTTGGTTGCACAGGCTCCCATCTTGCGGGCTGCCGCTGCTGGGCAGCAGGGGGCTGCAGCAGCCTGCCGCTGCTTGGAACCAGGGGCCGCTCGACACCCAGCACGCCTGCAGCTAGCCTTCAGGGCATGCAGGTGGGGCGGTTTGCATCAAAATAATACCCACCCGAGGGTTTGCATCAAAATCGTACGCACCCGAGGTGTACACGCGCACAAAGACGCGGACATAGAAGTCGATGGACAGCGACAGGACGGGGACGATGTACCGCTTGTACCGAGCCGCGTGCTGCTCCAGCGAGGCCAGCAGGATGCGCAGCGCCATCTCGTGGCAGTAGGGCCTGGGGTGGGAGAATCAGTTAGAGATAAGGGCGAGGTAACTGTTGAGGGGATGGAACGATAGTAGACACGCAGCGCCATCTCGTGGCAGTAGGGCCTGGCAGGGTTGGGTTGTGTGCGGGAGTTGGGAGGGTGCGGGGTGAGGTAAATGTTGAGGAGACAGAACGACAGGGTGGGGTTGGGGATGGGAGTTCCGGTCTGGAAAGGCATAAGAAAGAAAGAAGAAAGTCGTGTGGCCGCAGGCCAAGCAAGATGCCGGAGTGCAGTGCAGGGTTCACGTTCAGGAGTGGAAACCAACCCACCGCATCTCCCCTCAGCTATCCGTAGCAAGCCTGCCCACCCACACTCACTTGTGCAGGGGGTAGGAGGCGTACTTGGCGTAGCACGCCTCCCCGTTGTTGCCACACAGCACCGCCATGTCGGTGGCGGTCACCAGCAGCAGGCCGCCCTCGCTGACCGCCTGCAGCAAACATAGGTGGGGGCGTTGTTGATGCGACGAGGGGCTATGCAGAGGAGTGCACAAGCCGTGGCAGGAGATGCGGCCTGGATGATTCCACCGGCATCAAACACGGCAGCCTGCGCTGTCGCATGCCTGCCTAAGCGTGATGCGATCCAGCACAACCAACCCCCCTCGTCAGCAGCCCCGGGTTAAAGCAGCAGCCGCCCCCACCTGCACCGCCGAGTCCAGCAGGATGGAGGGCGAGCCGTAGGGGTCCAAGTCCACGGCATCAAACAGGCCCGCATTCTGCAGCAGCAGATGCAGGAGCGGCACGAATTGAGACGAGGGTTCGTTTGGTATGCATTGCAGCGGCACTGGCGCCTGCAGGTCCACTGCATCAAAAAGGCCCGCGTTCTCTACAGATGCAGACGCAAGGGTGCAATGGCGGCAGTTGAGCGAGGGGGCGTGGGGGACGTGCCTTGCAGCACCTCTTCCGCAGCAAGTTGCAAACAGCACATGCTGCCAACAGCACAAAGGTAACCTGCACCGACGGCAGCAGGAGCACAGCGAGGCGCCCACCTGCAGCATGACGAGGCGGGCGTCGCCCACGCTGGGCGTCACCTTGTGCCCAATGTCGTTGTGCTCGATGTTGCGCTTCATCGACTCCACCACTACAAGCCAGGTGGGTGCGTGGGTAGGTGGTTGGGGTAAGTGGGTTGGTGGGTGACGAGCAGGTGGGTGGGTGAAAAGCAGGAGGAGGCTGAGGAAGCTGCCAGGCCAGCCAAAGTGTTTCGGCAGCCGTTGTTTGAGCCTCGCTGGCAACATCACCGCGGCGGGGGCTGGGAAAGCGCGAAGGGGCGAAGCACAGCCTGACGGGCCGCTGCAACTTCAGAGTGCACAGGCAGCATGCCCACAACCAATGAAACAACAGCAGGTCACAGGGCACCCACCTGAGGGGTCCAGGTCATTGGCCACCACTTCTCGCACACCCTCCACCTCCTTGGCGTAGCTGCATAACAAGGGGTGTTGCAGCAGGATGTGAAATGTAAGCGGCCAACACTGGTGATCCAACACAGGCAGTAGCGATGTCGAGCACACCCTCCAACTCCTTGTCATAGCTGCAGAACAGGGGGTGTAGCAGCAGGGCTGACGAAGCTGAGCAGCCAGCACTGAGCGGCAGATCTCAGGCGCCAGCAGCAGGGCAGCTGAAGCAGTCTGCACAAGCAGGCGCCAGAAGCAGCACACGGCCCAGCCTGCCGCTGCCAAGCCTGCCCCACAGCCCATCAACAACTTGACTGCCAGCACCGCAACCCACTGCCACCCACCGGATTGCGCGCAGGCCCGAGGCAGCCAGGCCCTCCAGCACTCGCACGCCCTNCCCCGCCTCTGGTGCCTTGGCGCCCGCCGCCCGCCCCACGCCCTGATTGGCCGCCTTTTGGAAGGCTTTCTTGGCGGCCCCGCTCTCAATCTCCTTCTCGCGCTGTGCGATGAAGTATTTGAGCACTGCGGGCGGCGGAAAGGAGGGTTGGTCGGGTTGGCAGTTGGTGGTTGAGGCAGTGTTGGGGTGGCTTGGAGTGCGCCGGCTATGGCTTGGTGCCAACATGCTGGCTGCATCGCGTGCCAGACAAGTTGTCCAGCTGCGGCCACAGTGCAGACGCCCTGCATGCCCGCTGGCATGCCTGCTGGCCAACAACACAAGGCAACTGCTCCCTGCGATCCTCACCCGACAGGCTCATGTCGCGGTTCACCACTTGGGCGGGGTTGAAGAACACATCGTTAGCCCGCTGCAGGATGGACCCCTTGCCCTCCGTGCGGACCGTGAAGCCCTCGGGCACAGGCCTGCTTAGGTGGGAGGACGGCAGGGAGCCAGCGGCTGAGCGGCAGAGCAGGCGGCGGCACGAGCGGCGGCGGCTGGCCGTTTGGGCGGCGGGCGCTGAGGCCCCCGCAGGGCTGCATGCATGCAATTGGAAGCATGCTGCAGCAATGCAGGGAGCCGCGAGGCCTGCCGCTCACTTGCTCCCCTCCTGAGCAGCGACATCGGTGGCCATAGTGCGGAGCGCCGGGCTTGCTGCGGCTGCAAGGCACCGGGGCCAGTACTCCAGCAGCTGAGAACGGACGAGCGCGCGTATGGTGGGCTGGGGTCTCCTGCAAACGGCGGGTCAGTGCAGCCGCAGCGGCGCTGGCGATGTCTGTGCAGGCTACTGGGTCGCAGCCAACTACGGCAGCAATGGGGCAGCAGCGATGGCTGCGATGGCAATGTGGGGCGGCCCAGTTGGCGGTGCTCAGTGGCGGCGCCGGCGGCAAGCGGAGCAGCGGACCAATTGGAGACCTGCTGCCTTGCACCCGTCAGCTCTTGTAAAAGGATGTATTGCAATGCGGAGTCTGCGCGGGCAGCGCCCTCTGCTGGTCTTTGTTGATGGCTGCCCAGCCTCAATGCCTCGGGCCCGCCAGCGCCGCCGCCGAGTGCGGCCCCACATGCAGGTTTGCGACAGCTACGCATATGCATGCTTCATTGCAACACATGATCTCAAGCCCTTGTGGGTACTGCATGTAATTGTGAGACAAAACGGATGGCATGCAGCAATGCTTGACTTCGATGGTGCGGTGCACGCAGCACGGCGCTGGAGCGGCACAGCGTGGCGGTGGCATCCTGCTGTGGTGTGCAACCTGGCGGGTGCTTGACTTGCAAGTAACCGTTGCCTACTCACTACTCTCCGAGCCACAGGCGACTGCGTGCACTTCTCGGCGCCCCGCCAGTCGGCAGCAGCTGCAGGAGCTTGCGCCCCACAGCAAGGCAGGTGAACATCGCATGTGTAGGTTCCCTGTGCGGTTGTAAGCTACGCCCCCGGGCGAACACTGGCTCCAGGCGCTCGCCCACTCGCCGGCGCGCTCGCTGGGGCTCTCCCGGGCGCTGCCCCTGCCTGACATCGACGGCGCATGCCCGTCTGAGACATCGCAGCGACCCACTGCACCTGCTGGCTTTGCTCGCCGCTGCCGCCGCTGTCCGCCGCTGCCTCTCAGCTGCTGGCACCACCCCTTCCTGCCGCCCCTTGCAGGAACCTTGCAGCCCGCCTCAGGTCGCCATCCACCATGCAGGCTGCAATCGCTTTTGCTCAGGGCGTGCGAGCGCTGCAGCGCGTCTACCGCTTCAGCCCGGAGGTCGCTTGCCGCATCTTGCACTGGCGCTCCGCCGCCGCCGGCACCGCCAGCAGCGCCCGCCATGCCGGCAGCATATGGCCGCAGCAGCCCAGCCGCGCGCAGCGAGCCCTCTCTGGCCTCAGCGGCGAGGTGGCCACAGCGACAGCAGGGGAGGCACCGGCTTCGCAGCCTGTTCTGCCGCTGTGTGAGCGCCCAGCGCAGCATGCCGTCCCGCTCGCCGACCTGCTGGCCTGGCGGGATGCGGCGCAGCAGCAGGCGGAGGCTGTTGGAGACAGCTGGGTGGCCTCTGACCCAGATGGGCCCACCGCTGAGGACCTGCAGGTGAGGGCCGCAGCACGGGGCAGCTGATCGGCACTTGTATGCCCGGCTGAGGTGTGTATCATTGCGAGCATTTGTCCACGCGTTGGCCGCTGCGTCATCTCGCATTGCGCGTATGGCTGTTGGGCAGGCGCTTGCCAGTACCCAGCATCCTGCCTGTCCAACTCTGCCTGTGTTTCACGTCGCTCTGCTGTGCACCTTCCGACCCACCCCAACCCCAACTTGTCTCCGTTCCCGTCTCTTCCAGACCGAGCTGAGCTGGCTGCTGGACGATGCACTGGCTGCCCTGGCCCGCCCCGGCCATGATTGGAAGCCCGCCAGCTGGCAGCAGGTGGAGCGAGACCTGCGGCGCGGCGGCCCGCTGGCAGACGCCGCCTGCCAGTACATGGTGCAGCTGCGGGAGCCTCTGGAGGCGCTCGGTGAGAGCCAGGGTTGGTGGCTCGTACAGTTTTGAGTGCAGCGTTCTGGGGTGGGGCAAAGCAGGATGCGGACAATGCAGCAGCCCAGCTCAGTTGCGACAAGCTTGGGACGGTATCTCTGACATGCTTCTCGCTAGCGTGTGTGGTGCAATGCCAACCGACCCGGCTGTCCCTATGGCCTGACTGTTGCCCACCTGCAGAGGCGCTGTGGCAGAGGCGGCTGGGGCAGCGCATCCCTCTGCAATACCTCACCGCCTGCGCCTTTTGGCGGGACGTTGTCATGTCAGGTGGGGGCAGCCAGATTCGTTGCTTGTGTGTGCGAGTGTGGCAAGCGCTGCAACATCTGTTAATGCGGCTGCTGTCTTCCTTGTTGATACCATGGCACACCTCCACCTCACGCAGTGGGCCCGGGGGTGCTCATCCCCCGCCCCGAAACCGAGCTGATGATCGATTTTGTGCAAGAGGCAGTGGCCGCAAACCCCGCCCTTACAACGGGCTACTGGGCCGACCTGGGAACCGGCAGTGGAGCACTGGCGGTTGGGGTGGCTCGGGCGCTGCCGCAGGCGCAGCAGGTGCGGAAAGGGGGCATAGAGCGGCAGGTGCGGGGGGTATAGAGCGGTGCGCGCTCATAAAGGCTACGCATAAGGGGCTGGAGGAGGTGGGGGCATCTCACCTGCAATAGCCGCAGAGATAAGCCAGTCCGTATCATGTGCCGACGGCGCCACCTCAGTGCAGTCGGTTTTTGAAGCTCCGGGTTAGCCCGCTCACACATCGCAGGTGTATGCAGTGGATCTGAGCCCCGTGCCGCTCTCCTATGCCGCCTTCAACGCGCGGCGCTTGGGCGTGGGGGACCGTCTGACCACGCTGCAGGTGAATGAGCTTGGCACTGGGCACATCTGTGCTCACGGACCGTGCATGGGCTGGAGATCATGGTCCCCTGCCCTCGCTGTTTGCCTGAGCCTACCTCCAGCACAAGCTATCGGACGAGCGCCACCCGCCCTGACAGCATGCTTGTCCTTCCGGCTGTCTCTTGCTTTGCAGGGCAGCTGGTACGAGCCCCTGCAGGCAGCGGGCGTGCGGCAGCTGGCGGGCATCGTGAGCAACCCGCCCTACATCTGCTCGGAGGACATGCCCGGCCTGCAGGCGGAGGTCGGCGGGTGCGTGAATATGTGTGGGCCGCCATTGTTTGCCAGGGTGGGTGGTGGGTGGGGACACATGTGTGCGTCGGTTGGGTGCTTGTCCTTGCCTCCAAGCCCATCCCATCCCAGCGCTCCCGCTCACCCCACCCTCGCAGGCACGAACCGCACCTGGCACTGTGCGGAGGCGAGGGCCTGGGAGTGGATTGCCTGCTGCCCATCTGCACAGGCGCCGCCCGCCTGCTGCAGCCGGGCGGCTTTCTGGCGCTGGAGACGGCGGGAGGCGAGCAGGCACACTACATCGCAGATGTGCTCCGCCACCTGCGCCGCGGCGCCTGCGCCTGGGGCGACCGCACAGGCGGCAGCGCCAGTGCCAGCGGAAGCAGCAGCGAGGAGGAGGGGGAGCGATGTGCGTTTGTGGATGTGCGGGTGAGGCGGGACCTGCGGGGTGTGGACCGATTTGTCACTGCCTCGGCTGCGCTGTGAGGCGTGGCAGTGCGGTGAATGTCTGTGTATGTAATGCCTTGCTTGGTACAATTTCCAGCATATGCATGTGTAAGCACCATTAATTGTGTGGCAGCAGAAGATCTGAGGTCGAGTGCCTGCCGTTGTGACCGTGTGAGATTGCCATTGCAGTTTTACACGGCCAGTCTGAATACAATCCCCTGAATAGATACAGTTTGGGCCTCTCAGAAAATGGCAGCATGCAGAAGGTGCCGTCCAGCTTTTTCCAGCTGCACGGCGCCGCCTGCTGCGCCGGCCACCCATTCACAAGCGCTGCGTGCGGAATCACGCGCCACGAACTGCTGGCAGCCGGCCAAGAGCATGACAAGTCAGCAGGGCACGCACGCAGCCCCGCCGCGCTGGCTGACTGCGGMCGCGCCCAGGCCTCGGTCAGACTACAGGAAGCACTCCATCCTCCCTCAGTCRGAGGGCGCGTAGTCGCTGCCCTCGTCCTCGCTGCTGCTGGCCTCCTCCTCCTCGCTGTCGCTGGCCTCGCGGTACGACACCGGCTTCTTGGCGGCGGCGGCGGCGGCGCCGCGGCGGGGCGCCGCCGCGCGGGCGGGCGCTGGCGACACCGACATGTCGATCACGTCCTCCTCCTCCTCGTCCTGCAAAGGATTGAGGAAACATCAGAGATGATGTGACTGAATGAGGCAGGCCTTCAAGCTTGCCATGCTGCTGCGTGCAGACACCCCGCATGCACGTGTCTGAGTGCTGTACAACTCTGCTGCACTCCCTCACACCCACCTCCGAGTCGTCCACCACCTTCTTGGCCTTGCCCTTGCCCGCGGGCGCCGCTGCTGCCGCCTTGGCGCCGCCGCCCAGCTTGCTTGGCCCGGCCGCCGCCTTGGCGCCCTTGGCCACGCCGCTCTGCTTGTTGAAGGGCGAGGGCCGCATGCGCTGGACCTGCGGCGGCAGGAGGGGCGTGGGTAGGGTGAACTGGTTGAGAGCGCGGCGCACCTCAGCATTGCGCTGTGGGAGCAGGGCAGCAGGGAGGC
>JADXDR010000109.1:110996-139143 GCA_025026875.1 Chlorella ohadii
GAGGTGGCGCCAGAGGGGGCGGGCGCTGCGCGCGCTGCGGGTGCCGCCCGCTGCCGCGCCTTGGCCGCCGCCTTGGGCCGCCGGAACTCCTCAAAGTCGTCATCTGCAGGTTGGAGGAATATTTGAGTGTGCTCAGGCCATATTCGGTGGCTTGCTTAAGCTGCGGGAGTGCGCTGCTGTGCTGCTCTCCATACCAGCTGGAGACTTGCTACCACCCGAGTTGCCCCTGTGCCACCACCAAATGTGCACCTTGTGCAACCGCCATTTCCTCACCCTCAAAGGCGTCATCCGAGTCCGACAGCTCATCCTCGTCGTCGCTCCACTCGTGGCCCTGCAAGGGCGAGGCGGAGGGACGGCAATGTGCAAGGTGCATGGGTGGCTGGCGCTCTCCTGGGGCTGCTGAGCAATGCACCCTTCCTTGGGGGCTGCTGTCAGCAAAGCTGCAAATCGGCAGCAAAGTGCAGCTGGCATGCCTCCCCTGACCCACCTTCTTCTTCTTGCCCTTGGCGGTCGCCTTCTTCTGCAGCGCCGCCTGGTGCTTGGCCGCCTTGGCCTGCTGCCGCGCCAGCTGCGACTGGCTGCGCTCCTGCTCCTCCTCGTACTCATCCAGGGACTGCAGAGCAGAGCAGCAGCAGGGTTAGGCAGGAGGTCGTGATTGTGCGGGAACAGTGTCTCAGTGAGGCAGGTGATGTGCAACAAACCTGTCAGCCCAGCGCACATCAACAGCAGTCCTATGCGCAGCTGCGCACCACACTGCCCCCCGCACCACCCAACGCTGCGCCTCACAATCTCAAAGGCCTCCAGGTCGGTGAGCCACATGTCCTTCTCGGTGGTGCCCCGCAGCCGCTCCACTGTCTCCTTCCAGTCGTCCGCCTCCTGTTGGGGGAGAGAAGGAGGGGCAAGGCGTCGGGAAGGAGCAGAGCAAAATGAGGCGGCGGGACAGCAGAGGCCGGCCAGTGCAGTAATGGCTGCCGGCGGTGGGGTTTCAGCAGCCTGCCAAGGGCACCCTCGCCAGCCCCTGGTGCGCTCCACACCCGCGCCAAACCACGACCACGCCCACCCTGCAAACAAGAGCAGTGCCGTCCGACCAAGAGTGCCCAGGCCGCACCTTCTTCAGTGCCTCCACCTTCTCCAGCGTCAGGCTGGACAGCGGCATGGACAGCAGGTAGTCGTAGCTGGCGCCCGCCACCTCGCCGCCCTCCTCGCCCTCCTCCTCGGGGTCGGCCGCCGCCTGGCGGGGGCAATAGGGANGGGGATGAGGCAGCGTAAGTTGCCATGGGCGGTGCTGCTGAGCCTGGCATCTGCTTACATTGAGTCCTGCCACCACGCCCACTGCAGCGTGCAGGCCTGGCATGATGGCATTGTGACGCCTCCAGGCAGCCCCCACACACTGCCACTACCCGCTTCGATTGCTCTGCCCCTGCTCAATTCCCTCCACTCTGCCACTCTGCCCCCAGTTCCCCCACCTGCGCCTTGGCCTTCTTCTGCGAGGGCAGCTTGTCGTAGCCCTCATCCTCCAGCTCCGCCTCGATGTCCGCCTTACGCCGGTTGGACAGCTTGAGCTCGCCCGCCACCACCGCCAGGATGAAGCGCACCTTGTTGGAGATGCGGCACAGGTCCGCCTCCGCAGACTGCGAGGGCAGAGGAGAGGGGGTGGTTGGGCGGCAGGGTGTGGGGCAGGGCAGGGCACGGGCAGCATAGTCAGTCGCGAGGCTGAGCAAAACTGATGGAAGGCAACGCGGCACGTGCCACCTACTGCTACTAAGCACGCCATGCTGCATTTAAACAGCCCCAGCACAGCAGCACCTCCCCGCATGCGGCCGCCCCGCTCACCCGCAGCAGCGCGGCGCGGCGCTTGGCGTAGAACTGCAGGCGCAGGTCGTAGAACTCGCGCAGGATGTCCTCGGGGGTGGCGTACTTCTGGATCACGCCCTCCGAGTTGAACAGCATCATGTTGCCTGTGCCAGGGCGGTTGGTGGGAGGCAGGGAGGCAGGAGGCGGCCACAGAAAGTGAAGCAGTCATTGCCTGGAAGCAAAGTGAATGCTGTGTCCCTCGGCCACTCCTCGACANCTTTCCCCCTNCTTTTCCCACAGCCAGCCAGCCACGCCCTCACCCGTGGAGATCTTGCTCTTCAGCTTGAACTTGTCTAGCAGGCCCGCCGCCAGCGCCTCGCGCATCTTGGCCTCGCTCAGCGTGATGCGGAACTTGACCGACACGTCTGCGGGGAACAGCGCGCAAGGGGGAGGAGTTGGGGCCACACTTGCAGCATTTGCGAAGCATGCGGGCATGCCTGGCAGGCTGCGGCGGCAAGGGATGCCGCCGCAAGGGATGCCTGCTCCTTTCCAGCTGGCCACCAGCAGCGAGTCCTCCGCTTCATTGCAGGCAACCCAGCAGCTTCTTAACCCCGATTCTTCCTTCGAGCTGCTGCGCACCGGTGTGGTACTCCTTGTAGTCCTGGATGAAGGGCGTGGCGTTCTTGTCCTCCGGCTTCACCATGTCCTCCAGGAACTCCTTGTAGTCCTGCGCACAGATACATCAAATGATGGGGGCAGGGCGCGGCAGAGGGGGCAGAGTGGTGAGCTGGGCTCCTGGGAGTTAACTAGTACGCGAGTGAAAACCAAAGGGACTTGCACAGAGCATGCAGCACACGGATCCCAGCAGGCGTCCAGCACGCGGCACCGTCCACCCTGCGCAACGCTCCTGCTGCCCAGCAGCACGCGGTCAGTGCCGCACCTGCGTCCACTTGCGGACGGGCAGCTCCGTGATCTCCAGCGTGGTGTCATCGATCTGGTTGATCACGCCGCAGATCTGGTACGACTTGCCGCTGGTCTTGGTGGGCACCTGCGGGATGTGGGGCGGGCGTGGGAGGGGCGGGAGGGATGGGCATACGCTTGGGAAACTTGGACTCGCAGTGCCATCTGTGTAATCAATGCGTCGGTGTGTGCTGCTCCGCTACGGCAAGCAGCCCTGCCCACTTACCTCCTCAATGGTGCCCTTGAAGCCGCGGTACCAGGGCTTCATGGGCTCCGGCTGCTCGCCGTCCAGCATGCGGCGCAGGTTGGCCACCTGTTGGAGATTGTGTGGAGTGGCAGGGTGGSCGGGMGGGTGGGMGGGCTGGCAAGGCAGGGATGCTGGCCGGAGCCTTTGGTACAGCCACCTGCCAATACCCACGACTGTCCTCCCAGGCATGGCTATGCCAAATCCCATGCCCTATATGCCCTCCTCCCTCACCAGGTCACGGGGGTTGTAGTTGGGGATGGAGGTGGACCAGCCCGTGCCGATGCCCTCCGCGCCGTTGACCAGCACCGAGGGCACGATGGGCATATACCTGAGCAGGGGCGGAGGGCAGATGCATGCCAGCTAAGCAGCGCAGGTGAGCAGCAACACCAAGCAGGAAGAGGGCCAAAATGCCCATGCACTGCTGAGCTGGCAAACGAGCAGCTGCATGCACGCTGCCGCCTGCTGCGGGCCTGTCCCCGCTGCCGCCTGCCGCCATCCTAGCTGGCAACCAGCTCACCATTCGGGCTCGATGCTCTGCCCCTCCTCAGTCAGGTAGGCCAGCAGGCGGTCGTCGTGCTCGTTGAACAGGTGGCGCGTCAGCGGCGCCAGGCGGGTGAAGATGTAACGGGGCGAGGCCGCGTCCTTGCCGCCCTGCAGCCGCGTGCCAAACTGACCTGCATGGCGGGCAGTCGGGTGGGAGAAAGGGGTGGGGGCGAGGGCTGGGGCTGACAAAAGACAGGTTGCGTCTCCTGGCCTGCCCGCCAGGTGGGCAGCCCAGCCCAGCATGCCGCAGTGGCACCAGCCGCCAGTACAATCCAGCCCTGCCCCCATTTTTTAGCCTCACCCTGCGGCACCAGGTAGTTGATGTTGTTGCTGCCCACAAAGTCCTGCGCCAGGCCCACAATGGTGCCCGACAGGCTCGCCTCGCCGTGGTGGTAGGCTGCAAGGCGGGCGGGGAGAGGACGAGCCTGGGCACGCCAGAAGGTGGGGGTGCAGGGCACATACAAAATGCACAGATGATGGCTTCCCCCAGCTCGTGCACCCCCAACTCCAACCTTCCACTCCTGCTGCCCTCCAACGCTCCCCGCCACCCCTGCCCACCCGAGTGCTCCGCCACGTAGCCCGACAGCTGCGCCACCTTGATGTCGCTCTTCAGGTTGCGCTTGAAGCAGGCAAACATGATCTTGCGCTGGCCGGGCTTCAGGCCGTCCACCATGCAGGGGATGGAGCGCTCCAGGTCGGCGCGCGAGAACAGGATCAGCTCCTGTTGCGAGAAGCATGGGTAGGTGGGCGGACAGGTGGGCAGCCAAGAAGGTGAGTAGCAGGTCAACAACACGCGAAGGCTGGGCAAGGCCAACCGCCAGAGGGAGCTGGAGAGGCAGTAAGATGGTGCCTGACACACAGTTTGCCGCTGTGGCATGCGCAAACGCGGCCGCTCATCACATGCGTAAAGCACTTGCCTTGTGCACGAAGTCGGAGTAGGAGATGGTGTCCACCGACTGGTCCAGGAACGTGCCGGGCGCAAAGTTCTGGAGGAAACGGACGGAGGGGGGCGGGCAGCAGGTGAGTACATGCAGTCGTGCATGGCTGCTGAATGAGATGAGCGCAGCAGGCCGAGCTGGAGCGGGCTGCTAGCAGACACATGCCAACTGCTTAACAACTGCACCACCTGAGGCCCAGCCCCTAGCACCGCCGGTCTGCATCACCGCACCTGCAGCCACTGCTTCCGCTCGTCCACCTTCTTCTTGGAGAAGGCCATCTCCAGCGCCTTGCCGTCCTCCTCGCCTGGACGAGCAGCAAGGACGAGCAGCAAGGCAGTTGTGGGAGGCACGGAGCAGATCCCTGAGTGGCTTGTGGGGGGTGCCATAAGGTGGAACATTTCATGCCGCCGTTAACATCTGCGAGACAGCATGCTTGTCCAGCAGCCGCGCAGGCACTTCATCAGCCGCGCAGGCACTACAGGCGGCTCACCGTCCCACACAAACTCCTTGCGGTGCGACTGGATGTTGGCAAAGTACTGCTTGGCCTCCGCTGCAGTGGAGGTACCCAGACCCTGCGCAGGGGCGGCGGAGCAATGGGGGATGCGCTTGAGACGTTCCGACAGTCTGCAAACGTCACTTCAAGGCATGGGCGCGAGGTGGGGCGCAGCAGCGCTACATTTGTTGGCAAGCCTTAGCTCCTGGCCCTCGCGCCAAGCACCACCCCTCGCCAGCATATGCCGACTGACTTTGTAGTACTTGATGTTCCAGCCGCGCAGGTTGGTGCGGTCCTTCCACTCCTCGTACTCGGGCAGCGTGTAGAAGGAGATGGACTCCTTGCCCTTGGTGGCCTGGCGGGGGCGGGTGTAGAGGGAAGCAGGGGAGACACACGGCTGGGTTCGGCAGGCTACCAACAGGSCAAGAAGAGGCATGAGSACCCCCGCCAAGGCGTACCTAAAACCAGCCCACTGCCCTCAGCCCCCCATCCTACCGCCATGTGCGGCAGCAAACATGCTGAGCAGCATGCCGACTCTGCCCACCTTGATGATGGGGGTGATGAACTCCACCAGGAAGCCGGGCAGCTTGAGCAGCGAGGGGTAGAAGTGGTGGAAGTAGTTCATCAGCAGGCCCTTGATGTGCGAGCCGTCGTGGTCCTAGTGAGGGAGAGGGGGAGAGTGGCGGGGCAGAGCAGGGTGGGTCTGGGAGCAGCGAAACTGGCAGGGCAACAATGTGAGTGCAGTGATGGAGTGCGGGCTTGAGCAGAGTGACCATGGGTATGGCGGCAAGACACCAAACGTTGGGCAAAAGCTGCAATCTCTCGACTGTGCAGAGCCAGCACCGCACCTGATCCGTCATGATCATCAGGTGGCCGTAGCGCAGGCTCTTCACATCGGTGTACGCCTTGCCGTGCTGCAAGGCAGGAGGGCAGCACACAGGTGTTACCAGCCATGGCGGCAGGGCTTGGAGTTGAATCCCTCATGCCCGAGCAACGCTGCCCGCCGCGGGCCCTGCATGCTGAACCCTGGCCAGCCCGCCAGCAGCGCAGTATTCAACACTGCCTAGCCAATGCTTGCACACCGCAGCTCGCACCTGCAGGCCCAGGATCTGCTTGATGTTCTGGATCTCGGCGTTGCCCGTGATCTGCGCCGCGCTGGCGTCCCGCACGTTGAGCAGCTTACCCCTGCGGGCAGCAGCAGGAGGAGAGGTAGCCAGCAGTGCGGTGGGGGCACACGCATGCAAGCTGTGAATTTCCAGTGCGTGTGGCAGGGACTGCATGGCACTTTGCTGAATTCAGGCCCCAGCCTCGACCTACTGCACTCCGCCCTGGGCGCACCTGAGCGGGAACACGCCAAAGCGGTCGCGGCCCACCACCGACAGGCCGGCCACCGCCAGCGACTTGGCGCTGTCACCCTCGGTGAGGATCAGGGTGCAGTGCTCGCTGCTGCGGCCGCCGGCGTCGTTGGCGTCCTCCAGCTTGGGGATGCCTGCAGGGCAGGTGTCACGAAAGGGGGCAGTGGAACAAGGCAAATTTAGTACCATCGCAAATGTGTCTGCCTTCTGCAGTTTCGTAACATCAGCAGCTTTCAGCAAGGCCAGGCAACTGCTGCCACCGCGCCACAGGCGCATTCCAGCAGCATTCCCACGCACCCGTGAGGCGCTGGCGCTTGGCGCCGTCGCCCTTCTTCAGCTCCTTGTCGGCCTTGAAGGAGGCAAACGACAGGATGAGGTCCACGATGCCGCAGTTGGCCACCTGTGGGGGGCAGGGAGGGGGTGGACGTGCTCAGGGAATCTCACGTGAGACGGTGGAGCTGACAGGGGGCACAGGACAACTGAAGGGCGATATCTGGACATGCCGCATGCGGTCTCCTCTTCCACTTTCACCAAAATCCCGCTGCCACGCCGCCTGGCCCCTGCCCCACCTTCTTCAGGAAAGCGTCGGGCAGCTCGCACTTGGAGCCAAAGCTGCTGGCGCGCAGCGTCAGCGTGTCCTTGGTCTGCAGGGCAGGATGATGCGATTTGGGAGGCGGATTTGTGCCGTGCTAAAGGTGGGCAAGAGCCACTTTGCGCTGTCCTCCTGCGATGCCTACCCGCTCCACTCCTCCCTTGCCGCACCCCTCTGCACCCGCCCTCCCACACCCCGCCCACCTGGGAGTCAAAGGCGGGGTTCTCGATGAGGCAGTTGACAAACACCCACAGGTAGTTCTTGGCCATGAAGGGCTTCACGTTGGCCTTCTTGTCCTTCTTGTTGATCATCTCGCACAGGTTCTTCACCACCTGCGGGGGACAAACAGTGGGCGGGGGTGGCAGGTGAGCTGGGGGATGTGGGATGTACGGACACGTTCGCCAGGGCGTGGAGGCATCAGGACCGTCAAGCCATGCACAGCACGGCCTACCTGGTCGGCGATGTAGTTGACGTGCGTGCCGCCCTTGCTGGTGCAGATGGCGTTCACAAACGACACCTGCAGCGGTGGCAGACAGCGGTGGCCCTTGTCACCTTGCACAGCGCTTGGAGAGCATGAGATCACCAGCTGCGCAAGGCACCATCCCACCTTGCCAGGCATCCGCTCCGCCATGCGCACACACCGCCAACCCCCATCACGCACCTGGTTGAACTGGCCCTCGGTGGTGGCCACGCACACCTCCCAGCGGTCTGAGACGCGCTCGTACACGCGCGGCACGCCGCTCTCCTTAGGGCCAAGATACATCTGGAGGGCATAAGGAGGGGCAGGTGGGGGCCACAATCAGAGAGGGAGGCATGGGAAGCTGGAGTGAGTGCGAGATGAGGCCCAGCAGAGGCTGTCGGTTGGCTGGGCAGGAGCCCCAGACTGGCGTCACCAGAAGCAAAATCGCAACAGCGCATCCAGCACGACCATACCAGCATGACCAGCAGCAAGCGCAGCAGCCACCTCACCTCCACGTACTCTTGGAACGTCTTCACCTTGAGCCGGGTGCCATTTAGGTACACCTGCGGCAAGCAAGGGCGGGGGCGCCGGCATTGCCACCAGGCATCCGAAAAACATGGGCGCAGTAGCTGGCTTGCGCAGGTCGCCAGCGCACAGGTTGCAGCCGTCTGCAGGCCCCTGAATCAACACTCACCGCTGAAGCCCTTGAAAACACCCTCCCACCTTGACCGTCTTGCCCAGGATGCCGGCCATGTCATGCTTAACACCCGCACCACCACCAGCCGATGCTAGTCCCTAGTCCCAGCACCCAAACARCCACCCGCCCACCTTGACCGTCTTGCCCAGGATGCCAGCCATGTCATACACGCGCTTGCGCATCAGCTGCACCGTCTCCTCCTCCAGCTCCGCCATGCCAAACCGCTCCAGGTCGGGGTAGAAGGTGATGCACGTCCAGTTCTCGTCCTTGCCGCAGTCGCTGCGCAGCGGCAGAGGGGGGCGGCAAGTGGGGGCGGGGCGAGGTTGGGGTTGGGAGGATACTTGAGTGCCATGTGGCGGAGTGCAGCAGCAGCTGTGCACAGATCTTGAGCCGGACTGAGGTCGTTCTAACCAGCATTACAAGAAGCAGCAGTGGCGGCGCACGTGATCACTGGCTCGCCCTTCTTGGTCATGTTCTTGGAGAAGGTCTGCTTGTAGCGCCGCCCGCGCTTGCCGTCGCATGTCTCCACCTGGAGAGGAAGCAAGGCAAAGGGGTGGACGCAGTTTGCATTGCCAGCCTGCGCTATGGCACATCTGCTGTGCAGGCAACAGCATGGCTGACTGCAGCAGCAGCACCACCAGCCAGCAGCTTACCACAAACTTGGTTGAGAAGATGTTGGCCAGCTTGGCGCCGTAGCCGTTGCGGCCGCCCGTCACCTGCACAGGAGGCGCACTGCAACAGTAAAGGCCCCAGCCAGAAAGCCGCAGGCGTGCTACTGCAGTCTGCACACCGACAATGCTGTAATGCCGCAAGCTAGCCACTCTGCACCTTCTTCTCGTTGTCATTGTAGTTGGAGGAGGTCAGCAGGTTGCCAAAGATGAGCTCCGGCACCTGCAGTGTTGTGACAGGTGATCTAAACATCAGGAACATTGCTGTTCCTGGAGGCCGCAGCAGTGGTGCGGCTTCGTGGCCAGCTAGGGCGAGTCATTCCAGCTGTGTGCACCCAGAACGTGCACAGAAGCCACGCAAAGCACGCCTGCTGCACTGTGAGGCAGCACGCTGCGCCATGCCGTGCGCTGCCCAGCGCGCACAACGGCCCTGCCCACTCACGTAGATGCCCTCCTTCTGGTGGATCTCCACGGGAATGCCTGCGCCGTTGTTCAGCACCTTGATGGAGCCCTTGGCCTGCAGGGTCGAAGCGGTGGTGAGTCAGGTGGGTGCGTGTGAGTATATCCACGTGGGGTGCGACCATCGCACCAGCTGTGGCAGGCGAGCATTGCCTGCTGCGATTGAACTGCAGCACCACATGCGTTTGGCACGACAGCAGCCAAGAGCGGATGCGTTCGGCACAGCAGCAGCCAGGAGCGTGCAGCAGGCAGGGCGCAGCAGTGCACCACTCTCTGCGGCAGCACCCACCGGGTCGATGTCCACGCGCAGCGAGTCCATGGAGGAGTCGCGCCTGCGCCCAGGACGCCAGGCAAGCACACAGGTGGGTGCAACCTCTGATTAAATGCGGGCGGGCGCTATCGCATGGCATGTCCACCACAGCAACACCCACAGCAGCCAGCCATCAGCGGCTCACAGATGCACACTGCCTGCAGCGTCCGCCCAGGCGCACTCACACTTTGTTGTCGGCGGCGTTCACCAGGATCTCATCAAAGATCTTGTAGAGGCCGGGCACGAAGCGGATGTTCTTGAACGCCATGCGCTCGCCATCGTGCACCCACAGCTGCTGCTCCTGCGCCTCCGTGCTGCCGATGTACGTGTCTGGGCGCAGCAGGATGTGCTCCAGCTGCGGGGCGCAGGGCGGATGAGGTGGATGAGCAGGGCGGTCAGCAGTGTGTGTGCGCATGGTCGGCAGGCCGCTGGCGGACGGTGTTGCATTCCCCCATAGCACGCGGTGCCCCGCTAAATGCTCCCCATGAGCACCCACGGCATCGCTGTTTTCCACCGACGCAGTTCAGCACCCAGCCGCCTGCAGGTGCAGCCTGCGCAAGAGCAACAACCCACCTGCGACAGCTTCTGGTACGTCTCCTCAATCGTCTTGCCGTCGCCACCAGCGGCGCCCGGCTTGGCGGCCTTGGCCTTGCCCTTAGGCGCCTGCACCGCAGGAGGACGCCATAGATGCAGGTTGTCGGCTGCCCCTGGATCGATGCATTGGCGACGCAGCTGCTGGGTGCAGGGCAGTGGGCCCCAGTCCGCCATAGCACCAGCACACCCACGCACAGCTTTCGCGGCGGCCGCACCTTCACCGGCTGCGCCACATTCTCGCTGTCGATCTCCATCGTGCCGCCAACGCACCACTATGTGACAGACAGCTGCCCTGCAAAACATGTAGCAAGTCAGGTCTGGGAGTGTGGACCCAGCCTCGAGCTGTCGTGCGCAGGCGGCAGCGGCAGCAGGCGGCGGCGAGAGCGGCAAAGGCGGTTTGGGCGCCTCGGCCGAGGCAGATGGCATCGGGCCGACGCACCTGTGCGCGGAGGAGGCGCGGCGCGGGCGGCCCGCAACCCCGAGCCCGACTGCAGCCTGGGCTGGAGTGCCTGAGCCTTCGAACGCGGCGCCCTGCTGCCGCGTCTGCACAGTGCTTCAGCTGCCCACGCTGCACACAGGCCCACGCGAGAATGCAGCGCTGCTGGAAGCTGTCGGCCTTAAATGGCGCCGCACGACAGCATGCGAGGCTGAGGGGGGCGATCTCGGCCCAGGGCGTTACTTGAAGCTTGGTTATTGCATCTCGAGCCGCTGGGCTGGAGCAAGGGCTGCTTCCTGCCTGCTCGCCCGCTCACCTCACGCTTAGCGGCGTCCTTGCTCTTCCCTGCTTATTTTCTGGAGTTCGTGCATCCACAGACAATCAATTGAGGTCGCCATCGGAGCTCCAGCACTGCGGCTGGGACACCGCCCTGCGGCCATGGCCTCCAGCGGCGCTGCAAGCGGCCTGGCAAGGTAGGGGNAGGTACTGACACGATACCGGACGCAGCCATGGGCCCGGTGCCGCCACCTTACCCACTGCCGCCGCTGCCGCCGCCGCCTGCCGCCCACTACCACCCTTGCAGGCCGCCGGCGCCTGTAAGCAGCCGGCGCGGCGTGGCAGCCAGCGCAACGAGCAAGAGGCCCACAGCGCGGAGGCGCCGCTCCTCGCAGGGAGCAGCAGCAGCCYATGTGCAAGCCGTGGCGCCGCAGCCGGGCACACCTGCTGGCGCAGCGGTTGCCGAGCCCGAGGGGGCGCATCAGCAGGGGGAACAGCTGACAGACAGCCCCACGGTGCAGCAGCCAGAGGTGCCCAGCCACGCGCAGCCAGCCGCGGCACTGGTCACCACGACCACCCTGCCTTCGCAGACGTCCCTGGCGGCGGCGGTGGCCGCCCTGCGGGCAGCGGTCCTGGACCTGCCCTCCAGCGTCGGCGCCTATCCCAGCGGCCTGGCACGGCTGGAGGTGCCGCTGCCGCAGGGCACGCGCGCGCTCTGGTGGCTCCGCGGCCAGKTGCCCYCAGCCGCCGACAGCGCCGGCCTGCTGCACCCACGCATCTACTTCTCCCCGCGCCGCACAACCGCCGCCGACACAGAGGGCAGCGCGGCGGCGGGCACAGCAGCAG
Source organism: Chlorella ohadii (assembly GCA_025026875.1). Taxonomy (NCBI): domain Eukaryota; kingdom Viridiplantae; phylum Chlorophyta; class Trebouxiophyceae; order Chlorellales; family Chlorellaceae; genus Chlorella; species Chlorella ohadii. Next base: position 122,665 of record JADXDR010000109.1, read on the forward strand.
CTGGAGCGGGCAGCGTGGCAGGCGCGGGCGCCGCCTGGCTGTGGCGCGGCAGCCCCGGCGAGCCGCTGGGAGAGGAGGTCGTGCGAGACATGCAGCGGTTCCTGGGCGCGTCTGGGCCAGGCGCGCAGCGCGTGCGTGCCTTTGGAGGCGCCCGCTTCAACACAGCGCAGCAGCCGGACGAGGAGTGGGCCGAGTTTGGCTCCTACTGCTTCCTCATCCCGCGGTGAGGGGGGCAGCATCGGTTTCGTGTGTGAGGTGCCTGCAGGCTGCTGCTGGTGACTGTTGGCGGCTGACGCCTGCTGCGTGTATGCTGCTCAGCCGGCTTGGGCTGACACACCGGATTGCGTTTCCTGGTGCGCATTACCGCCTGCATCGCTTTGGGCCGAATTTCCGCATATCATCAGCTGATGATTTTTCCCCTCTGCACAGGATTGAGTTTTTGGAGGCCTCCGGCAGCTGCATCCTGTCGTGCACAGTGGCCTGGGATGCCAGCCATAGCAGCAGCCTAGAAAGCAGCAGCAGCAGCGGCAGCGGCAGCAGCGGCCCGCAGGCCTCCCCAGCAGTGGGCTTTGCATCGCTTGATGCGGCGGTGATGGACGCGGCTGCYGCGCTGGATGCKGTGCAGCTGCCCGCCCCGCCCGCCGCCGCCGCGTTCAAGCTGCGGCGTCTGGGATCCTCGCACACCCCAGACGAAGCCGGCTGGCACGCCCTGATGGACGGCACGCACGCCGAGCMGTCGGCAGCCGCAGCAGCTGCAGCGGCGCAGCAGGCAGCGGCCGCGCCGCAGCCTAGCGACGAGCAGCCGCTGGATGCCTGCACGCCGCTGTTGCGGGTGTCTCCAGAAGCGGCCCGTGAGGAGTACTTGCTCAACGGCCAGGAGGGGCTGGATGACCTATTGGCGGCCCTGGAGGGCGGCTTTGAGGCAGCCGCCACTCCGCCGGATGCAGGCGGCCTCACAAAGGTGGTGCTGGCCCGCCGCACGGATGTGGCCATTGAGGGGCGGGTGGAGCCGCTGGCTCTGCTGGAGGCGCTGCAGGAGCGCGACCCACGTGCCTACCAGATCATGCTGCAGGTGGGCGGGGAGAAAGTGTGGAGTGGGTTAGCTGCATGGGGAGTGAGTGTGGGCGGGCTGGGTGCACTTGGCTGCGTGGCTGGCAAGATCAATTTGAGTTGTTAATTGCCACTGCTGCTGAAATTCAGCCAGGTGTGATGACCATGATGCGTGCTCGTGGTGCATTCGATGCAAGCTTTCAAGGCAATGTGGGACACACCGACCGCTTTGTCCCACATTTTGCAGATGCCGTCTGGCGCCGCCTTCCTGAGCTCCACCCCAGAGTGCCTTTACACCCGCACTGGCAGTGCGGTGGCATCAGAGGCTGTGGCAGGCACACGTGCACGTGGTGCAGGTGCGGGGCTGGGTTTGCGCTGCACAGCACGCTGGGCGGCGGAGCAGCGGGACGCTGGTCGGCAGGCCATTGCAAACAAGCGCTGCTGTGGGAGGGCGCCTCCCCTGCTGCTGCAAATGCACGCTGGGGCGCGCTAGCACCGCAGATGCGTGCTTGCTGAGTCGCACTTTCTTACCTCAAGTGCTTTAATCCACCACCTCTTCATTGCAGGGGGCGATGTGGAGCAGGACTTTTGGCTGGCGTTCGACCTGCTGCGCAGCCACAAGGACCACGTGGAGTTCACGGTCGTGCGCGACTGGGTGCAGCAGGTGGGTGGGTGAAGAGTTGCCTTTTTCTACAAGCAGCCGGCTCAGCAGCATACAATGGCTCCGCATGTCCCTCCACGCACCAATCCTGCCGGTCAATACAATGCCCTGCCCCCTATCTCACCTGCCGCAGGCGCTGGCGGGCGTGTGCGAGCGCGTGTCTGTGGATGTGGCCAAGTCGGTGCTGAAGCAGGGCGCGGTGCAGCACCTGTATGGCAAGCTGAGCGCACAGGTGCGGGCTGGGAGACGTGCTGGGAGGCGTGCTGTGCGGGGGGTGTGAGCAAGGCTCTGTGTAGAATGGGACAGGACAGGGGTGCCACAGGGCAGGCTGCCTTGTTCTGTACTTTCAATTTCAGTACTCAGATGCAGCAGCAAGGCAGCTCTTTAGCTGACGCTGCTCTGCCCCACTTGTCCCCGCAGCTCAAGCCGGGGGCCAGCGATGCGCACCTGCTAGCGGCGCTGCACCCCACGCCTGCCGTGTGCGGCCGGCCGCGCGAAGACGCTCTGGGATTCCTGGCAGCCAGCGAGCCTTTTGATCGCGGTTACTATGCTGGCCCCTTTGGCTGGGTCAGCCAGGGCGCGGCCGAGTTTGTTGTGGCCATCCGCTCTGCGCTGGTGCGGCAGGGCACAGCAGGCGCAGCAGCAGAGGGCGCCGCAACCATCACAGCAGCAGCGGCGGCAGGGCAGCTCAGCGAGCGGCTGGCCAGCCATGCTGCTGCCGGCCCCGGCCCGCTCTCCTCTGCTGGGGCAGCAGCAGCAGCAGGCGCAGCAGCGGCCTCGGCCAGCTGGTCGGCACCCTTTGCAGCAGGCGCAGCTGCCCAGGAAGAGGCAGCCTTCAGCACCAGCAGTAGCAGCAGCAGCGGCACGCTGGTGTCGCTGTTTGCGGGCGTGGGCATTGTGCGCGGCTCCGACACAGCTTCCGAGTGGGCTGAGCTGGACCTTAAAATCCGGCAGTACGAGCGGCTCCTGCAGGGCACGCCGCCCCTGGCTGCCTCCCCCAATGTGAACGCGCTGTGGGCGCGCCTGCTAGTGGAAGAGCTTTGCCGCCTGGGCTGCAACACCTTCTGCGTGGCACCAGGTGAATGGGGGCTGTGGGTGGGGTGCTGTGTATTGTTGCTTGGTGGCGGCCAGTGCGAACGAGCAGCCGCACCTTGCACATGCACTGGCCCCCCTGCAAATATTACCCAGCGCGGGCTTGTGCCTTCAGAACATGTCTGCTGCACTGCCTTGCTACTCTTGCAGGCTCCCGCTCCTCACCCCTGACAGTGGCGGTGGCGCAGCACCCTCGTGCCCGCATTGTGCCCTGCATTGGTGAGCCGCATGGGCTGCAGCCGTGCTGCGGCACCAGCCCGCCGGCAGCTGAGCTTCCCTCGTGTGTGGCGGCCTTGCTGCATGCGCACCCAGTCGCCGCCAACTTTCTCAGTCATCACTGCTGCGGCCCTGTACCTGCACTGGCACTGCTGCAGGCGACCGCTTCCTGGGCTGCTGGGCGCTGCCATAACTGCCAAGAATTGTATCAGCACCCTGCCTCTGCCTGTGCCTGCCGCAGATGAGCGCTCCCTGGGCTTTTGGGCTCTGGGCTATGGCCGCGCATCAGGACGCCCCGCTGTCGTGATCACATCCAGCGGCACAGCCGTGGCCAACCTGCTGCCGGCAGTGGTGGAGGTGCGAGCACGGGATGGGCGCCTCAAGTTTGGATCAGTAGTGTATGTGCAGCATTTGAGCATGCGTTTGAGCAGTTCAGAACAAGCAGGCCGGCCATGCATGGGTGCAAGTTCGCCAACTGGACTGACTGGCCGCCGTTCCCCCGCCCAACCTTGGTGCTCTCCCACAGGCCAGCCAGAGCGGCGTCCCGCTGCTGCTGGTCACCGGGGACCGCCCTGCTGAGCTGCGGGACACGGGGGCCAACCAAACTATTGACCAGGTGAGGGCTGAGGCTGGGGAGAGGAGGTTCATATTTTGCCATCGGTGCCCGTACCTGGCTTCGCATCTGCGAGCCAGAGGCAGCTGCGTACAAGCTGCACAGTTTCCTCTTTTTCACACCACCTTTTTGCCCTCCCCCGTTCAGGTCAAGATGTTTGGTGGCTACACCCGCTGGCACGCCGACCTGCCCGCCCCCATTGATGCGCTGCCCGCCCGCACCCTGCTGTCGGCGGTGGACACCGCGGTGCAGCATGCAGCGGCGGGGCTGCCGCCAGGGCCGGTCCACCTCAACTGCCAGTTCAGGTAGGGAGGGCGCAGGCCTTGCGAAGCAGGCAGCTGCCGCATAAGTTGTCCATGCATTTCAGCGCCCTGCTTGGGCTGCGCGCATGCCACTCTGGCCTGGCTCAAAGCTGCAACCTTTCTGAACAATTGCCCTGCCCGTCTGCTGCAGGGAGCCGCTGGCGCCTGTGGATGTGGGCGAGTGGGACCGCACCTGCCTGCAGGGCCTGCAGCAGTGGGAGGCGGGGGAAGCTCCCTTCACCACTTCCGCTGGCCTGTCACTGGCCCTGCCCAGCAGCAGTGGCGGCAGCGGCTTGGGTGCCAGCCTGCTTAGCAGCGGCTTTGGCGGGGCCGCCAGCCTGGCGGCCGACCCTGCTGCCCAGGCGGTGCTGCACACGATTCTGGGTGCTCGGCGCGGCCTGATTGTGGCTGCAGAGCTGACCAATCCAGAGGATGTGGTGGCGGCAGCCCAGCTGTCCCAGCTGCTGGGCTGGCCAGTGGCGGCAGACGTGCTGTCGGGCCTACGCGCCGGTGTACCGGCGGCATGCGCAGCAGGCGCAGCAGGCACAGCAGTGATCCATCACATGGACAATCTGCTGCTGCTGGACCGCCAGCAGTGGGGCGCGCTGCGGCCGGATGTCGTGCTGCAGCTGGGCGGCCACCTGACCTCCAAGCGAGTGGGGCAGTTCCTGGAGTGGTGCTGCGTCGACGGCGGGGGCCAGCCAGGCAGCAGCGGCGGCGGCGGCAGTGCTAGCGGTAGCAGTTTGGGTGCAGCTTCCGCCCAGCGCCCGCTGCAATGGGTGCTGGTTGGACAAAGCCCCAAGCGGCACGACCAGTTTGCGCTGCTGAGCCACCGGCTGCAGGCGCCGCTGCCGGCGCTGGTGGCAGCACTGGCGGCTCAGCTGGCCGCCACGGCTGCGGCGGGGACGGCGCAGCANAGGCGGCGCAGCAGGCGGCACGGCGGCAGGAGCAGCTGCGCTATCGCAGCCTGCTGCAGCTGCTGGATGCTGAGGCCTCGGCTGCTGTGGACGCTGCGCTGGCGGCCATGCCAGAGCTATGCGAACCTGCTGTGGCGCGCGCGCTGTCGCAGCAGCTGCCGCCAGGTGGGCAGCCCCTGGCTGGTGTGTTGTGCGGCGTGGTGATGTGTTCAGCTGCGCTGTGGGCCGGCTAATTTGAAGTTACGTCTAGTCACGGGTTGGTGGGCTCGGGATTGGTGCAGCAGATGTTCAGGCCTCCTCTGCCCCATTCCATGCCCTGCCGCGCAGGAGAGGGCCTGTTTGTGGGCAACTCGATGCCCATCCGTGACCTGGACATGTACGCAGCGCCCGCCCTGCCAGCCGCCTCCACACTCTCTGGCGCACCAGCAGCTGGCGGCGTTGCGCCAGCTGGGGGTGCAGCAGCAGCGGCAGGGCAGGGCGTGGCTCCGGTGGAGCTGGGAGCGCGGGTGGCCGCCAACCGCGGCGCCAGCGGCATTGATGGCGTGCTGTCCACGGGTGGGTGCTGAGCACGACAGGGAGCACTGCTGCGCACCCCCCCCGAGTCACTCGGTTGGGTGTTGCACTGAGAGCCGGCCTGCTGTCTTGGCAGTGGCCCCGAAGGAACTGTTTGCCCATTTGCCATGTGCCATCGCTCTACGTCACCCTGGCCCGCCTTCGCCCCTGCCCACCTGCAGCCGCCGGCTTTGCGGATGGGCTGGGCCGGGGAGCCACCCTGGTGGTTGGTGACCTGTCTTTCCTCCACGACATCAACGGGCTCAACCTGCTGCGCAGCGGTGGGTGGCCTGGGAAAGAGTGCATCAGGCTGTCGAACAAGGGCTCATGGGGCGCCTGCTGGCTGCTGCTCTGCTAGCTGCCACCCTGGCTTGTCCAATATGCTCCAATTGCTTGCAAGGTGTCAGCAGGGGATGGCACATTAACTCCTTTTGCACCTGTCTCCTCTCCAGGCGAGGCGCGCCCGCCGCTCACCGTGGTTCTGGTCAACAACGGCGGCGGCGGCATCTTCTCCTTCCTGCCCATTGCCCAGGTGAGGGGTGCAGCAGCAGCAGCAGCAGCAGCAGCAGCYGCYGCYGCYGCAGCYGCYGCAGCYGCYGCAGCGGCGGCAGCAGCGGCAGCAGCAGCAGCCCATTGCATGCACTCACCTGCATACAGGGGCGGGCGGGCGGCTGCCCAAATTTGGCTGCTGCATACCTTGGCTAGGCCTTTTCGCAATGGCTGCCTCTGACTCAGGCCCCTTCTTCCTGCTTTGCAGGCTCTCCCTGAGGACGTGTTCACGCCGCTGTGGGCCACCCCTCAGCACGTGGACCTGGAAGGTGGGCCACACAAACGGCTATCTGGCCTGTGATGCAACTGCGTGGATGCTTCAGCAGGCTGCACGCCTCATGTGGCCGTCGCCTGGGGCTGCAGCATGTGCCTCTCTACTGAGCTGACCACTACGCGCGTTTGTTGACTGTGTCTCTTTGCCCATTCAATGTGCGTTTGAGCAGGCATGTGTCGCGCACACGGCATCCCGCACCAGCGCGTCACTGCAGTCGAGGACCTGGGAGCAGCACTGCGCTCTGCCTGGGGCTGCAACAGGCACTCGGGTGGGTGCCTGGTGTTGTTGCTTCAGCTGTATGGCTTTGGTCTGCAGCTTGCAGTGCAGCTGGCGTTGTTTGCAAGCGCTTGTACACCCCTCACACGCTGGCTGCATGGAAACATCCTGGGTGTTGAACAGTGTGGTGTGCGGCCACTCCTTCCCCCGTGGCTGCAGTGATTGAGGTGGTGACGAGCCGGCACACCAACGTGCAGCGGCACCGCGAGGTGCAGGATGCTGTGAAGCAGGCCGTGAGCCGTGCGCTGGCCCTTGTCGACAGCCCGCCAGCAGGCGCAGCAGGCACAGCGCAGCAGGTGGCGGCGGCAGCAGCAGCAAGCCAGAGCGCCGGCTTGACAGCTGCTGCGGCACCCTTTGAGCTGGCTGTGCACTCAGCCAGCTACCAGGCCTTCAGCCTGCCGCTGGCCAAGCCGTTGACGACGGCAGCGGACGGCGAGGAGCAGAGGCGACGCGGCTTCCTGCTGCGCTTGTCGCTGGTCGGCCCTGGCGGCAGTACCTTGGCGCATGGTGTGGGCGAGGTTGCGCCCCTGCCGGGTCTGCACACAGAGACTTTGGAGGAAGCAGAGGCTCAGCTGGCCCTGCTCTGCCAGCTGCTCTCTGCCGGCGGCTCCGACGCTGCAGCTTTCAGCAGCAGCAATGGCAGTGCAGCCGCCTCCGCAGCAGCAGTCCCCAGCAGTGCAGCAGTGGCGGTGCCCCTCACGGCAGCACTGCTAGGCGGCCGCCTGGGAGCTTGGCTGCAGCAGCGGCTGGGAGTGGAACCAGACTCGCTGCTGCCCTCTGTGCGCTGCGGCTTGGAGGCGGCTCTGCTGTCCGCCATTGCGCAGGCAAGACTGAAGAGGGTGGGTGGTGGTCATCTTGTTGATTTGCCTGCTGGGGCGGCTTTTGCGTGGGCTGCCTCGTGGCGCCTGACTGTTCCAGCCAGCTGCCTGAAGCCACTCATTGCCACCCTGCTCCCCTGCAGCACCAGAGCCTGCCGCTGGCGCAGCTGCTGGCCGGTCCCACCGCTGCCCTGCCGCCGGCAGTGGGCGTCAATGGGCTGCTCGACTGCCAAGGCACGCCAGAGGAGGCAGCGGCAGAGGCGGCAGCACTGCTGCAGCAGCAGCCGTATGCTGCCCTGAAGATCAAGGTTGGGCGGCGGGTAGACCCCTTGGCAGATGCGGCAGCTGTGCTGGCCATCCGCCAGGCTGTCGGCCCAGAGGTGGTGCTTCGTGCAGATGCCAACCGGCGCTGGACTCTGGAGCAGGCGGTGCAGGTGGGCGCATGGACAGTGTGGGAGAGCCTGCCCGCTGCATTGGCTGGGCTGCAGAAACGTTCCCACTGTATATCATATTCCCACTGTGTATTCACAATGTCTTGCTGCTCCGATCAGCTCCTCACCGAGCCTGCTCCCCCGCTCCCACCTCCTCAGTTCGGCAAGGCGGCTGCCGCTGCTCAGCTGCAGTACATCGAGGAGCCCGTGGCCTCGCCCTCAGACCTGCCAGAGTTCCACCGCCGCACCGGCATGGCGGTGGCGCTTGATGAGAGCGTGGACGCGGGTGAGAGATGGTAGCTGGGAGGGAGGTCAGGAAGAGGACGGCAAGCGTGCAGAGCGGGCAGAGATGGCTGCATGGCACGTACCCTGCGCCACGCACGTGTGTGCCTGCCATGCATTGTGATTGCAACCATCAATCCACTGCCGCTCCGACCGACACGTGCCCTGTGCTGCTCATTCGCTATCGTGCAGGGCTGGTGGGACCGAGCGCGCCAGACGCTGAGGCGCTGTGCGAAGGTGTCGTTGCGCTGGTGCTGAAGCCCGCTGTGCTGGGAGGCTTTGAGCGCACGGCACTGCTGGCGGCCTGGGCAGCGCAGCGCGGCATGCATGCTGTGGTCAGCTCCGCTTTCGAGTCCGGCCTCGGCCTGTCGCAGCTGGCACAGCTGGCGGCTGCGCTGGAGGTGGCACCAGGTGTGCAGCCCGCGCAGCATGGCCTGGCCACCCTGAGCTGGTTTGCAGAGGATCTGCTGCCGGCGAACACCTCTGCTCAGTTGTTGCAGCCGGAGCCATCCAGCAGCGGCATGGCTGTTGGCATGGATGCAGCACAGGCAGTCGCCAGCAGCGCTGTATCGCTGGCATTGGCGCTGGACCAGCAAGCGGCCACAGCAGGGCAGCGCCACATGCCACAGCTGCAGCGCCGAAGCTGCAGCGTGCAGACGGGCAGCGCTCGGTATGACTTTAGCTTGCTGGAGGCCTTGCCAGGCAGCACGGCAAGCAGCAACGGCAGCAGCAACGGCAGCGACAGAGCGGCCCAGCAGCCGCCAGTGCTGCTGCTCCATGGCTTCATGGGTGCTGCCGATGACTGGCGGCCACTCATGCAGTCCCTAGGGCTGCAGCGCCGCTGCGTGGCGCTCGATCTGCCCGGCCACGGCGGCACCTCAGTCGCTGCAATCGGCCGCAACAGCATCAGCATTGGCAGCAATGGCAGCAGCAGCCAGGATGCGTACAGCCTCGAGTCGGCCGCAGCAGCGGTGGCGGCACTGGTGGAACAGGAAGGGCTGGAGGGCTGCCAGCTGGTGGGCTATTCGCTTGGCGCCCGCCTGGCGCTGCTGCTGGCTGCCCGCTGGCCCCAGCTGTTGTCTGGGGTGTCCAGCATTTCAGGTGGGCAGGTTGGGGGATTGAGAATGTAATTGTGCTTGGTGGTATGCTGCTGCGCCCGGCGACCAACACTCCAGCCGTGTTTTATTTCTGCTCTGCTTCACCCAGCAGCGTCCTGCGCTACACCCCCTCCCACCCCACCCCGGCAGGCACTCCCGGCCTGCCGGATGCAGCAGCCCGCGCAGAGCGTGCTGCTCGGGACGACAGCCTGGCGGCCGCGCTGCGCATTGGTGGCCTGCCCGCCTTTTTGGAGCACTGGTACCAGCAGCCCATGTGGGCGCCGCTGCGCTCCAGCCCCAGGTGTGTGCCAGCTGCTCTGAGGAGAAGTGTGCATGCCTCTGGGCAGACTGTTTCTTCCAGCAGCTTGGTATGTGTTTTTTTGTCCCACTCAAAGCCGGCCTGCCACCACCCCTGGCTGCCCCATCTGTGCAGGTTTGCGGCAATGCTGCAGCAGCGGCAGGCGGCGGGCGACGCGGCGCAGCTGGCGGCGGTGCTGGCTGCTGCATCTCCTGGCCGGGCCCCCAGCATGTGGCATGAGCTTGAGGTGGCAGCAGCGGCAGGCAGCCTGCCGCCCCTGCTACTGGTGGCGGGCCAAGCAGACAGCAAGTTTGTGGGCATTGCCGAGAAGCTGGCTGCGCGCCTGGCAGCTGCCGGCGGCGCGGCAGGCAGCACAGACGAGGATGAGGAAGGCGACTGGCATGCAGCGCAGCTGGCACCCGCCGGCGGCGACAGCGGCGCGGATGCGTTCTTGGGCGGCTGTGCCAGTGTGGAGGTTGCCCTGCTGCCCAGCTGCGGCCATGCGCCCCACATCGAGCGGCCGGTCGAGCTGCTGGCCGTGCTGCAGCGCTTCCTAGGCTGCCGCTGAGCGGGTGCAGGCCTGGCGGTGCCTGGTGGCACATCACGCTCCCCTGAGCGATTTAATCAGAGTTCTTTCAGCTGCATTTCGCAGATTCATTTTGGCATATTTTCCAGCTGCACGCACTGCATTAGCTTTTTCGGGCGCCCATTGGCGGCCCTGTACCAACATCCCCTTTCATGCCCTTACCGTCAATCATTTCCTGACGCCGTCAGGCGGCCTGTAATTATTGCACCACCGGGCGTGAGCCGGGAACCAGCAGCAGCTGCGGATGAGCCTGATCACACCCAGGCCGAACACCCATTGTGAAGCCGTGATCATCTGTGCATCGTTCATGTCCGTTGAGGCTTGGTCACAAGCAAACGTGTGGATTCTGTGAAGTCGGGCGCAGCTGCCGGCGGCGACGCTGTTGGCCAGTGATCAGAGTTGGCGTTTCTTTCATGATGCTCACACAAGCTTGGTGGGCAAGCGCCGCGACGCTTAGACCATCTCGTGTGGCTGCCCTGAACCCCTACGTGAGCGCCCAAAGCGGCTGCTCGTGGCGCGGCCTGCTGTCGCTCCGCCGTTTCACAGAGCATCTACGGGGTAATACAACGCCATCAAACAGCAGGCGGCATGGCGGAGGGCCCTAAAGAGGACAAGAGGGTACTGAGTTTAGGTAGGAGCGGGCCCCAGGGCACGCTGCTAGCGCTTTGAGGTGATGCATGTCGAGACGAGGCCTGTTGCCGCTGGCGCCAGCTTGCTGGCCGCCGCCGCCGCCGCCGCCGCCACCGCCGTTTGTGCCGCCAGCTGTCCTTTGCGGCCCGTCTCCTGCAGTGCGCGGCACCTCGCTGGCCGACCACCTCAGCAAGGATGACAGCAGCACTATTGGCGCAATAGTCCTGCCATGGAAGTACACGATTCAGGTACAACACAGGCTCTGGAGAGGCTTCGACGTGCATCCTGTGGAGCGCCTCGCCTCTCAGCAGTGCTGATCCGCGCTTGCTCCACTGAGCTGTGCTGTCCATGCCACTGCACGGTTACTGCAGGAGGGCTCTGAGCTGATGGACGGAGTGGTGGTCGGCAAGTTCCTGGGTGCTGGCATGCAGGTGGGTGGAGCGGTGCCACACGACAGGCGGATGCCTCTGCATGTGCTAGCTATTGGCGGCCTGTTGGATGGCACGCCTGCCGTGCTTGTGCGAGCCTCTCCTGCAATGCATGCCCCTGCCGTCGCCTGTCGCAGGCGCGTGTTTACCAGCTGCAGACCCAGGATGGGCGGCCGCTGGGCAAGGTGTTGAAGGTCAACCGAGGCGACATCGGCAGCCAGATGCTGAACAACAACCAAGTGAGAAGCAAAACTGGAAGATGCCGGGAGATGAAGTTGGCCTGTGCTTGCGCTGAGCAGGGAAGCATTGATGCGCTGCTGCTGCAGGCGATGCTGCGCATGTGACGCGCTGCATGTGATGCTGCTGCTTGTCGCTGACGCAAGTCCCTGCTACCTCCTGCCATGCGCGCAGGTGTGGGTCGGCATGGACAAAGAGGTGGGTGGCTGCCAGCAAGGGGTGACGACATTGTGCATGCACGTGTGGGTCTGTTCCCCTCGAATGGACGCCCGCCCCCAGTCAGCAACTCGGTTATCAACATGTTTCATTCCATTCCTGGCTTGGCACAGTGGAAGATCGGCACGCAGCTGCGCACCATGCTGCAGCAGCCCGACGGCTCGCTGCCCGGATTCATGACGGTGAATGACGTTGTGCTGCGCAAGTCTGAGAGCGGAGTGGACCCGCGCAAGGGCCGCATGCGCTTTGCGGGCATGGTGCGTACAGGCGTGTGTTGGTGCACGCCGAACCGAGTAATGGCACCTGCAGCTTCAGCCTGTGAGGCATGCTGTTGGGGTCTGCAGTTTAGGGGACCGTGGGGCAGCTGTTGAGTATCGTCCTCCATTCTGTGACCAGAAGCCGCCTGTCCGCCCGCTTTGCAGGTCCTGGGCGAGCTGCGAGGTGAGGCTGGGGCGTGCCAGCCGTGCTTGCCAGGCCTGCACAGCTCCTCACGGCACTGCTGCCGCAAAAACAATGTGTGTGTGCTGTCGTTTCAGAAGCTCACGCTGGCTGCCATGCACCCCATTGACACGCTGCCTTGCTGGGCTGTTTTTTATGCTTTCAGGCTGGGAAATCTACAAGCGGCTGGACATGCCAGAGTTCCACAACGTTCACTGTAGGCTGTGCTGCTGCTGCTAGCCTGCGTTGGGGCGTTGCAAGTTCCGGCCAGCTGTCGCTGCGGCATCCCACTGCATTGCAGTGCAGGCTTTCCGAGCAGCGATCGTTCCGCCGCGGCCGTGCGCTGCCCGGCCCACCGATTGCTGCCCTGGCCTCTGCTCTTTCCTTGCAGACGTGAAGGAGATGCTGTTCCAGGTGTGGCTTGCTGTAACAGCCTGCGATAAACCTTGCCTCCAATCGGCCTGGTATTGCGGTTTGGTGAGCGAGGAGCATCCCTCGGAAAGCGGTGCTCCACGAGCCTGTGTGCATGTGCCTTGCAAGTGCTTCCCTCCCTTGCCCCGCCCGCAGGTGTTTTCCGCGCTGGATCGCGCGCAACGCAAGCTGGGCTTCAACCACGCAGACCTGGGTGCGCTGCTGCGCTGTGCTGTGCTGCTGTGTGCTGTGCATGCTTTGCAAGGGTAGCATGTTGTTTGAGCGGAGATGGAGCCAGAGTGCATCTTGCGCACGCCGGCCCCCGCCATCAGTGACGACACACCATGTGCTGCTGATCAGCATTTCACTTTGCCAATCCGTCGCTGTGCTATTGCAGGCATGCGCAACGTGATGGAGCACTACCCTCGGTGGGTGTCAAAGGGCCGTGCCTCCCGCCAGTGTGCCAGCTGGCAAGGGCTGCGCTCTGCTCCGAACTGCTGAGCAGGGCAGGCCGCTCTGGTTCTGAGCTTCTGGTTCTAGGCACGCGAGACTGATCGGCTTTGCATCTTCCACCCTGACTCATTGCAGGACGTGGGAGCAGATTCCTGGTGGCGCGGCAGCAGCAGAGCATGTGCCGCACATACCCGGCTACACCTGCAACGCCAACGGCAGCCGCCTGCCGCTGGGGCCTGAGGTGGAGGTGCGCAGTGCGCAGCTTGTCTGTGGAATCTCTACCGGAGGGCTTCTGGGCTTGCATGTGGACAGAACGTCCACTTGTGCAGCAGTGTGCTTCACTGTGCAACGCCAGGGCAGCACCTGGGTCTCGTCGCTCTGCATTTTTTATCGCTGCAAGCGGTGCTTGTTGGTAGGTGCACGCCCCCCTAATCGGGCCAACTGCGCTTMMTTTTTTTTTTCAGTTCAAGATCATCGACTTTGGCATCAGCAAGATGTCTGCCAAGCTGGCAGAGGCGGCGGGCGGGCGGGAGGCGCAGGTGCGGTGGCCGCCCCATAAGCATACGCTAGTGCGGTGCCTGCATGCGGTGATGGCTGCGGGAGGGACGTGCTGCAGTGAGTGTCGCACTTGCGACTGGTGTCGCAATGCTGCACGCGTGTGTGTGCATGCAGGTGGCCGTGCCGCTGCTGCTCCGCCTACTGCCAATCAGCTTGCAAGCACGCCTGCCCGCCTTGCCGCAGGAGAACGTGGCTCGCGTCCAGCAAATGTTTGCGCACGGGCGGCGGATTGTGTTTGAGGGCAAGAGCAAGGTCCGTGGGGCGGCTGCGCCCAGCGATGTACCATGCATCATTTCTGGCACGACCGCAGCTTGAGTGGCATGTTTTTGTGTTCTGCCGCTGGCGGCATCAGCCATGGCACAGCTGCCCTGCTCAGCCGCAGAATCCTCTGGCCGATCGGACTCCCCCATCCACATCAGCTTGGCGACAGCTTGCCTCTCAACATTGATTCACCTCGCAGCGCTCTGCGCTGGAGATGGAGACGAGTGACTTTGAGCACGAGCGGTTTGGCTGGTTCAAGCGCGTGGTGCTGCGGCGGTCCTCTGACCAGCAGGTATGTATGGTGTGGTGCATCACGCAGCATGGGGCTGCTTGAGGTCGGAAGCTGGATGGCATGATCTAGCCAGCTCCATTTGCAGCTGTCAAGCGAGACGTGCACACTGCCGCTGATGCCGCTGAGGCAGCAAGGGGCCTGAATCTTGTCCGGGTTTGACCCCCGTCTGCGGGCGGCGTAACGTGCCCTGCCACGCTCTTTGCCACCCTGATAGACAGCCCCTGCTCCTATGGCCCTTGCAGTTTCGTCTGAACCGCACCACACCGCGGCCAGGCAGCCCGGAGCTCAGCAGCGCCGCGAGTGAGGCGGCTTCCACAGATGATGACGCAAGCAGCGAGCCGCAGCTGTTTGCCATGCAGGCGCCAGAGGAGGTGGTTCTGTCTGAGAGCGAAGGTGGGTCGGTGTGCAACAACGATCGGTTGCCAACCAGCGGTTGGTGAGCAGCCGAGTCATGTGCAAGGCACATGATGCGAGCACATCACATGCCAGCAAGGCGGCTGAATTGAACATAGTCGGCAGCTGGATTGGCTGTGCGTCCATCTAAGCCGTACCCAGTGCCGCCTGCCTGTCCTCTCCGCAACACGTGCAGTCCAGCAAGCGTGCAAGTGGGCACACGTGAAGAAGACTAAGTCACCCATTGAGAAGCTGTACCGGTCTTTCTGGCACCGCAAGGGTGAGGGGAAGGCTGGCCTCTTGGGCGGCTTGCGGCTGGCCAGGCAGCTTGCTGCTTGGGGGCGGTTGAGCGCGTCACAGCCCTGGGGCTGTGCTAGCACACGCCGACTCAATCCGGCTGCTTCAGCTGCAGAGCCCTGTTCACCGCTGCAAAGCATTGCTCCAACTGCCTGCCCATTGTGAGCAGGCGACGTGTTCCACCTGCTGCTGGGCATGGCGCTGGCGCTGGACAACCGGTGGGCTCCTGTTTCCACTCATCGGGGCTGCCTGCTGCAGTTTGTTGCGAGCCATTGGCGCAACTTGTTGGTGCAGCCCTAATGCCGCCGCCTAAACCTACAAAAGCTGCCGGCATCTTCACCCAAATCCTCAAGTCGTGCACAGCATTTGCCCCGTGCCTCTGCAGGGTTTGGCCGGAGGAGGACGCGGATGATGTGACCTCGCTGCTGAGCCTGGTCTACCACGTCACAGGTGGTATGGCAGCCCTGCCGCGCCTTGCTTCGCTGTTTGGTGGCGACCAACAAAGTTGCACTCCGCATGGCTGTCTGGGCCCCTGGCATATGCAGTACATACAATCAGCAGCTGGCACATGCAGACGCAACCTTTGTCGTTGATGCTCCGCTGGTCGTGCATGCCCCCAGTTCCACCATGAATGCGACCCATCACCATGCACCCTGTGCACTAATTGTGAGTTTCCCCGTTGCCACCAAAACTGCGAACCCATGGCCACGCGCCCTGCAAATGTCTCCCTCCCGCAGGCCTGCGGCTCAAAGCCAGCTTTGCGGAGGCGGGGCAGGGCCAGGAGCGCTCGCTGTTTGGCAAGCTGGCCTGCGTGGGGCGGCCGCAGGTGGTCGGGTGAGTGGCAGGCCGTGAGTGAGAGCGGCTCACAGGGCCCTGTGCTGTGAATTGCCGTCTGTGACTTGCCGTGCTGGCTGGCTGGCTGCCTCCCTGCTGCACGGGGCTGCCGAGCAGCAGGCGCACAACATTAGGATGGGCCNAGCATGCAGAGCGCCACAAACNGAGATGCTGAGCAATGCTACACCGAATCTTACGCTGCTTAGCAGTGCTGACACCGAATCTTGCCCTTGCAGTGATGANGAGGANGGCGGCAGCCANCACGACCATGGCCGCCCSTCCTACCGCTTTGGCCGGCGGGCAGCGATGGCCCACTTCCTCAAGCGCCACTGGTTCCGGTGCGTGGGCAGGCTGGTTTTTGTTGGTGTTTTTGGTGGAGGGATGCCCATGTGAAACTTCCGTACTGGTGGCCGTGCACTGTGCTTACTCCAGTTACTGCTGTGCCCCTTTGAAATTGCAGGTTCAAGGCAAGTGCCGCCGCAGCGAGCGCCTTGGTTTTTGCAAACACGCAGCTGGGGTGGTGGCTGGCTTGCCGTCCGATTGTCGGTGCCCTTAAAACTACCGCACAACAGTTGCTGCCATACTGTGTTCTCACATCTGTTCCCAACAATTTGTGCAGGCCCACACTATGCCCTTCAACTCCGGCCTGCTGGCTGGCGAAGCGCTGGTGAGGGCTGCCACTGCCTGCAAGCAAACCGTGCACCCAGAGCTGTTTGCCGCCCCCCTCGGGCTGCTTGGGTGCTGACCCGATTGCTTCCATGCGCAGTCCCCATGCTGCATCATGACGGCTGTGCATCCACAACTGCACTGCTCCGCTGCCCACTTCCCCACCCCCTGCTGCGCAGGTGCACCCGCTCTTCCGCTCGTATCGCAGCTGCCAGCCGCCCCATGCAGAGACGCCCGTGCCCCTGGCTAAGCTGTTCCCTGGTGCGGCCCCCGCAAAGGCGCGCGATCCAGCAGCAGCGGCGGCGGCGCGGCCCGGCCGCACCGGAYCYGCMMKGSCAGYGGCANCGGGSG
>JADXDR010000110.1:3875-52450 GCA_025026875.1 Chlorella ohadii
GGCCGGGGGGCACCGCCTCAAAACACTGCGGGTAGGCGGCATTGCGAACCGCCACATGCTGCTTGATCACACGAACAACACGGTCCGGCTCGTTGCCGCCTGCAAATGCATGTGGCCACAGCTGGGTGTGCGAGTCAGTGAACGTACCATCAGCACCAGGTGCTGCTGGGCAGGGTGCTAAAGAAAGCATGCCGGCTGTCCATGGCTAGCGCATGTGTGCCGCAGCAGAAGCATGGCACCTCCAGCAGCCAGTGGCCGCTCACAGGGGTGGTTCAGGCCAAAAGTCATGGCGATGTTTGCCATATCGCCGGGACGCTCATCGCAGTAACCCTGCAGGGCAGGCACGAGGGGCGTGCAGAGGCAGGGTGGGGGCAGGCATGGCGCCATTGATCACATCCCTCCCTCTTTGATCATTACGCAGCAGCTTGCACACCCTGCCCCACTCCCAACTTGCCATAATGGTGCCTGGCCCGCCGCCGAACGCGGTGGGTTTGGCAGTGCAGTTGGGCAGCTTATACCAGCCATTTGGCTGAGGGCACTGGGGCTTGTCCTTGCCAAGGTAGACGTAACCCTCAGATCGCTCGCAGTCGTCTGTGGTTGTGGGTCCGGCAGGAGGCAAGGGCAGTACCAGTCAGCAGGCGGGCTGGCGGCGGCAGGGCTGTGGGGCAGCAGGAGATGCAGTCACTGCAACCGGTGGCGGCACCAGCGGTGGCACAGGCACACGTTCCCGAACTACGCCCGACTTACCAACCGTGTTTGGGTTGCCCAGAATGTTGCAGAACTGCAGGCAAAGTGCAAGGTCAAGGACTGTGTTGATGCGGTGCTGTGGCTGAAGTAAGAACAGGCGGCAGGCCAGCTTTCCAGCGTGCCCCGCCCTCTTGCTGATGTGCGAGGCAGTAGCTGTGCTCACGTGCAACCTGCACCCACCTCATGAGTGTGCGGGGATCCAAAGATGTGGCCTAGCTCATGAGCGAAGTTGTAGACATCGCGAGTGACCGATGCCGGGTTGTTCTGCGGCANGGGACGGGAGGCANGCAGATGAGATCACAGGCCTGCACACGGCTGCCCGCAGTCGTGCAGGCTTGGCCCCATGCCCTAAACGGGGTTTGGCAGACGCGCAGGGCAGCCCACCACACTCACAATGCCGTTCCACCTAAAGTCGTTCTGCATGTACGAGAGGTAGCCTGCGGCAAAGCAGGGAAGGGCAGCAGGGCTGTGCATGGATGGGACTCTGGGCAGCGGTGGGTCTGACTCAGCTTAGTGGAGGACCTGGTGCCCCTGCAAAAGCTGTGGCTCGTTTGCCTATTTCTGCCTCTCCTGCCCCCTGTCATGCAGGCCAGCTCAGCACTCAGCGGGGCTCAGTCGCCACTCACCGTACGCCCAGTTGCCTTTGGGGTTGTTCTCCTCCTTGGCTTTGTACCAGTCGCACAGCACCTCGTCCCACGCATAGCCCTGGCGGCAGCAGGGCAGGGCGCAGAACAAGTCAGCCAGGAGATGTACAGGCATGTCTGGAGCTCCCCAGCAGCGCGCCCGAATCACCGCCCAACCTGCAGAGTGCGAGGGCAGCAGCACAGCTCGCCACAACTGCTGCACGGCCGCTAGCCTCATGCACACCCCAGGCACAGCCGGCATGCCACAAGCTCACCACCCAGTTGACATTCTGTTGGCCGCTGAGGGCGATTGTGGCGGCACGTGGCACGTTCGGGCGGTTGGCATCCCACCAGGCCTTCACCGCATTCTGCAGGGGTCATTGCCAGGGCAGGCGGTGTGGCGGACGTGTCATGGCCACAGCAGTGTGAGCAGCAGCTTGGGGGAGCAACGGGCGCGAGTGGCTCTCCAGCCTCAAGGCTCATGGCGGGGCGCACCCCTCAAGCCTTCATGCCGCCTGGCCAGCAGCACCACGCCCTGCACATGCTCACCACGCCAAGCTCTGAGTTTCGCGTGTTGATGAAGCCCGCAGGGTAGCCCGCCGCAGTCCTGTTGGTCCGCACTTCCACTTGGCCTGCAATGGCATGTGACGAATGTTGCGTCGTATTGCTGGAGGGATGCATGATGCAGGCGCTGCCGCCTTGGCACAGCATGCAGCTGCGCTGCCTTGGCACAGCATGCAGCTGCGCTGCCTTGGCACAGCATGCGGGCCCTTGGCTTACCCAGCCGGATGTTCACGCCGAGCTCGGTACTGTAAACCACATCCAGATCTGCAGCAGGCACGTGACAGGCAAGACCTGGTCAGCACAGCAGTTGCAGAAATGCAGGCAGGGTCTTGCGGTGTCCCAGGTGTGCCGCAGCACCCAACCCAGCCTGCCCTCCCCACTCACAAGCTACCAGCAGAGCAATGTAGTCAGCCGTGTCCTGGACGTTGCCGAAAAAGTTGTAGAACTCGAAGTCCGTGTCAATCGTGATGGTGGCCTGAAGCTGGGTGGTGACGGGCTGCGGCAGGAGGGTGGCAGAGGTGCAGAGGGTGGTGAGCTGGGCAAGAGCTGCTATAAGAGGAATGTCGAGCAAGAGGTAGCGCCAATGTGACCCAAGTGGCCAAGTGACTGCACACCACAAAACGCCCACCTTGACAAGGGTGGCAGCCAGGGTCGGCGCCGTGCTGTTCCGCCCAGGAGGGTGCACGTGCCCATGCTTGCCGCACCAGCGGCGCGGCTTTGGCTTAGTCGCCGCAGTGGTGGGTGCTGCGGAAGGCACGACCTTGCGGGCCATGAGCCCACGGCCACCCGCAGCTGCGGTTGTGGGGCCCGCCGGCGCAGAGCTGAGGGCCCAGGAGGTGCGGCCTCGGGAGACTGTGCCTGTCATGCGTCCGTCTGGGTGCACACCCAGCAGGGCGGTCGAGCCCGGCGCTCCCGCAAGGCTGCCGACGAACCAGCGCGTGGGCGGCGGCGCTTGCCGCGTCTCGCCTGCATTGCCGTGCACCACTATTTGCGCGCCGGAGCGCCACACATCCCGGCGCTGCAGCTGCAGGCTGCTGGCTGCGCTGTCTCCCTCCAGCTGCAGGTTGATGTTCAGCTGCGCCCCCGCTGCCGTGCTCATGGCGGCGGCAGAGGCGGTGGCGGCGGAGGCCACCATGGGAGCCGCCAGCACAGCTGGCACCACTAATGCCGCCATGCAACCCACGAGCATGAGCGCGACGAGGTTGCTGCGGCAGTAGCCCATGATTTCGGGGCCTGCGGGAGCAACATGTAGTGGAAGCGGGCGTGAGGTCATGCCGGCACATGGGCGGCGGGGCAGCCACAGTACGCAATCGGGCGCATCGGTGGCGGCGGCGGCGTATCCTCGCGCCTGAGGTAGTGCAGACAAAGGGTCGGGGCCCTGCGCAGGCAAACAAGGCGTGTGCCAGGCAGCCAGGGCCCGCGGCCCCCCGCCAGCGGCCCTCTCCCTTTTCGCTCACGGGTATGATTCAAATGTTGCACCAAGCCAATTGAACTAGAAATGAGCGCGAACGGGCCGGCTGGCGCTTGGAAAGGTGTGGGTCAAGGCCGCTGCCTCTGCGTATCGCAGCAGGGGGCTTGCAAGGCTTTGTTGTAGTCTGGGGAAGTTCAATTTGGACTGATCTGGCGCGCAAAAACAAAGAGGGCCTCATTTGGGCACGGGACGGAAGGAGCTGCCTCAGAAGCCATGACCTGTCCAGCCGGTGGGAGGACGCTTGATGCAGCAGCAATGGTCAGATGCCTGCTGAGTTAGGGCTCCTTCAGGGCCTTGCTGCCTCAGCATGTGTAGCCAATGTTCAACCTATACTGGAGGGTGGGGCCACAGCAAGCGCCAGCAGTGTTCTATAGCCATTTGCGGCAGCAGCGCCAGCTGGTGCGGCCACTTGGGGTGAAGTCACGAAGGAAGCTTCAGCGCGGAGGATGGGGCCTTACCGTCAGCCAAGCTCAGTAGACCCTATAGCCCCGGTGTAACACTGACCATTATCATGCATCCATCACAGGGCTTGTGCGGGCAGCAACTTGACATAGCTCTGGCGGCCACGGTGTACTGGAAGAAAGAGCAGGGCCCACCTTGACTGGGCGGATGGCGCCCGTATAGTAGCAGTGCTCCAAAGGCAGAGGGAGGGGAAGTGCTGCATGGCAACAACAACAAGCACCACCAGACTGTTGCCCACGAATCAACTGAGCAACTGGCATGCTGAAGTTCCGCACTGCTGTCCCTGTGTCCGCCGTACCCCAATAGGCTGTCCTACTGCCGTCGAGATGAGGAGCATGTCACAGGAGACGGGCCGGAGGAAGGAATAGCATGGGATGCTGTATGGCAGTGTGGAACAGTGTAGAACAGTGTGGACGGATGGCATCTCAGCACGCGGGGCAGCCGCAGGATTGCAGTGTGCAGTTCTGCAAGGCGGACGGCTCATAGGTCACATGGGCGGCAGGCGCTCCTGCACTCGCTGCAGCGCCTCAGCCACCCTGCAAGGGTCCGTGTGGCCAATGCTCGCCCCACCGAACACCTCCAGCCCTCCAAAGTCGCTGGCCAGGTTGCTCAGCTTGCCGCGGCTGACAACTCGCGCCACAACAGGCAGGGCCATGCCGCGGGGGTGTGCATACCCGCCCGGTGGGCCCATGCCCAGCCCCGCACCGCCGCTTGCCAAGCCGCCGCCGCTGCTGGCGCTGCTGGATGCACTGCCGCCCATGCCGCTCACCACGCTGCTGCCGCTGGCGCTGCTGCCGCCGCCGGGTGCTGTTAGGTCTATGTTGTAGATGGCTGCAAATGTTCAGAGCAGGATGCAGACACAGAGTTTGACTTGCATGGCATGGATGGCACATCTCCGCATTGCTCGACTGCTTGCAGCCATGCCAACCGCAGGCCACACATGCTGTCCTCCCAGCGCACGCACCCGCATTGAATGTGGCCACCCCCAGTTCATCAATCAGGGCACGAAGTGCGGTGTACAGCAGGCGCTGGAAGGCGGGGGAGGCCATGCTGCTGCCGTGCACGCACACCTCCATGTCCTGCGGGAAGTTGAGGAAATGCAATGCAACTATTAGGCCATAATGCACCCACAAGCTGAAGGTGGGTGCGCAGCGTCGTGCACGCACACCTCCATGTCCTGTTGGGTGTGTGGCAAAGGACAGTGCAAGGCAGGCAGGTGTGAGGCACGTACTGGCACGGCTGACCACTCCCCACATGCCCTGGGATGAGCACAGAATGCACACGCAATGCCAGGGCTGGCGATGGCAACTGCGGGCCTCGACAAATCAGGGCAGATGTCCAAGCTGCTTTATCGCGCATCCAGCAACTTCCAGCATTCCGCAACAGCGCAACTTCCAGCATCCTGCCCACCTTCCATGGCGCCAGCGAGGGAAATGCGAATGCAAAGTCGCCCTCCTGGCCCTCCCGCAGCAGCAGGCCGCAGTCAGAGTGCGCCGTGAGCAAGTCTTGGTAGTACCTGCAGGGGGGCGGCGGCCATATGCAAACACTCAGGCATCAGATGGACGCTGCGGTGTTGTGTCTGCGCTCTGTTGGAGCGTCAAGTGACACCCTACAACCCACCAATTCCCTGCCTCCCGCCCCCCATGCCTCACCCCCTGCTCATGGAGCCGTGTGTGAGATCATACGCCTCCACAGCCTCCCGCTCCTGCTGCAGGAAGGGAAAGGGAGTCTCCGACAGCAGCACCTGCGCATGCCCGTGGTACTGCAGCAGAAGATGGAAAGGGCAGGGGTGCAGAGCGGGGATGAGATGGCAGTTGCAAGTAGATGACGTGGGCGAAGTGCAGATGACGCCTTTTGCACCCACCAGCTTGCACTGAACAGCAGCCTTGGCTGCATGCAATACCAGCAAGCCAGCAAGCCAGCCCACCTGGCTGGCCCCGCCTCGCGGCAGAGCATTCCACACAAGCAGCGGGTGCAGCGTGCGGCGCGGCAGGCCGATGGCCGCGTCTCGTGCCGCCTCGTGCTCCGCCGCCGACTGGAACCAGCCGAGTGACACATTGACCTGGGCAGGGGCGGATGGGAGCAGGGACAGGGGTGTGAGTTACGAGACGCACCTGCAGCAAAAAATGTGAAAATTAGACCAAGTTGCGCAAAAGCGGCTTTCCTCAACGCCAGATGACGCAAAGCATTAGACATCAACACGTCCGGCCGCCCAGCCACCCGCCCACCCTCCCAACCCACCAGGTCTTGCAGCTGCTCCAGGTCAAACTGCAGCGGGTCGTGGTGCTTGAACAGCACCACGCCTGCTTGTAAAGTGGGGAGAGGGAGGAGCAGGTGGCACCCTGCTTATGCATGCCAGCTGCAGTCTATGTGGCTAGCCAACACAGCCAAGCAAGTGAGCGCCGGCCAGCACTAGGTTNGCTGTTTGTGCCGTNGCCAACNACGCTGCTGGACATGCAGGCAAGCTGCAGCTGTAGCAGCCTGGCTGCAGCCTGGCTGCTGGGTGCACTCCATTCTCGCCTTGGCAGGGCTGGCTGTACTTGAACAGGTTGGAGGCGCTCACGGCGTGCGGACCCTCCACCCTGCGGCAAGCAAGCAGCAGGCGAGATGGGTGCCCACGGGTGGGCGGACTGGGCAGGAGGCTGCGCAAGTCGGCCTGCAGCAAAGGCGCCACACAGGTGCGATGGCACCAGCTGGAGCTAGTAGCTCTGCTCTGCTGGCTTGCAAGGTTGCAACATGCAAGCACAGCCACTTACCGGCCCCACATGTCTTCGGCAGTGAGCTCCTGCCACCTGCGCACAGCAGGGAGTGCAGCGGGCGGAGCTGTGTGGCCCGCAAGTGCAGCCAGCAGGCGCGGCAGACTTGTAGGCCGCTGGGCTGCAGCAGCATGCTGCAGCAACCTGAAAGGACAGCTCGTACTAGCCCCTTGCTCACTGGCAAAAGTCGCAGTGCTCGCCGCCGCCGGTAGTGTCAAAGGCGGCCGCCTCGGAGGCCGCGGTGGCAAACGTCTGTGGCTTGCGGGTGCGGGCCTCATTGAACCAGCACTGCGCCTGCAGCAAGCGCGGCATGCAGTGCACAGACGGCGGCGCACGGGTGAGCACCTAAGCATCAGGCACAATCACGGCGCGTGTGCAGCGAACCGGCCGGCTGGCAAGCGTGCAAGCAACAAACTAGCAGTCACAGCGCACCAGTGTGACTCTGTTGGAGATTCTGAGTACATGTTGTGTGTTGTCCATAGGCACACCTGCAGGCAAGCCAGAGGCGCTTGAGGATGAAGCACAGCAGAGCATTGGCGGGCGCACCATGGCACATGCCCTTCCGAACCGCCCCTCTCTTACCGTATTTCTGCTGCAGCTGCGGCGTGGCCTTGCAGCGGGGATAGCCCTGCTGGACCTCGAAAATGCGATTAAAAGCCGAAGTATTTGGCAGGTGCTTCGCCAGCTCAAATACACTGGCATAGCGGGTTGGTGCCACCGACATGGCGGCTGGGTAGCGGCAGCGGTCGTGGCGGGTTGCGGCGGCGAGCGGCGGTCGCGAGGTGCGTCGGCGGCGCGTCCAATCCAGACTCGGCTTTCGTGGCCTGAGGGGCTATCAAATAGCAGCGGGCGCGAACAGGCTGCCCGTCGGGAAGGCCAAAATGGGAGCGGGCTGGCCAAGCGGCTGCAACCTTTGGCAACCCAGCTGAAGAGCTGCAGTTGATATGTGGACTGCGTGATGGAGGCGATGGCCGCAATGCAGACGTGTGTGGGGGCTTGCGCCGCTGCGGTCGGTAGCGGCGGCACAGCAGGCGATGGCTGCGGCAACGATCAGCAGTGGGGTCTTGTTGGCCGCCGATTGCTTTCGTGCACACTGCTGAGCGCAATGTAGGCTGCATGGTTTGGGTGCAGGAGCAGTGCCAGGCTAGCGTTGCATGGCAGCGGCACGGCACGGCGCGCCCAAGGCGGCAAGCAGAGCGCTCAGCGCCTGGTCCTCCCTAGTCACCCGCGCGTGTCATATCCTTCTTCTGCTGCTGCTTCTGGCCAATTGTTTGGCGTTTAGAGCCATGCAAGCTTCAGTGGCGCCAGCAACTCGGCCTTTCCGGCCGCAGCAAAGGCTCTCGCTTCGAGGGCGGCCAGCACGATGCCGCTCCATGCGTGTCTGCGCTGCGTTCATCGCACGGTGGACTCTGGATGTCAAGTATGTGGCCGCCGCCGTTGCCGCCACCGCCGCCGCCGCCTGCTTCCAGAGCCCTCGCCCCCTCTCGGGCCAACATACCATCGTACCGCCCCCCGGCCCTTCCTAATTGCCTGCAGGTTTGGCGGCAAGGCGGACGCCGTGCAGCTGCTGCAGGAGTGGGTGCAGGAGATTGGCAGCGAGGCCGGGCTGACGCCCAGCAACACCAGCCTCTCCACCGGCAGGCAAGTTGTGCCGTGCGGCACCTTAGCTGCTTCAGCTGCATGTCCGCCTGGTCAATGTTGCACTGGAGGTGTTCAGCAGCTGTGCGNCTTTGCTTCGCTGCTGCGGGCGCGAGCGTCAACCCGCCTGCCTGCCTCCTCCAAACTGCAGCATCGGCGCCCCTGAGAGCACGCTCGAGCTGGAGGTGCGGTTTGACAGCCTGGCGGATCTGGAGGGCTTCTGGAGCGCCATCCCGCAGCAGCAGCACAAGGTGGGGCGAGCAGGGGTGATTGAGAGTGGGGCACTCGATACAGCAGTGGCAGCAGCAGCAGCAGCAGCAGCAGCATGGGTGGGGCCTGCGCACTGCGCATGCATGCAGGCCGCGTAACGCCTGCAGCATGACAGGAAAGCGTTTGCTGAAAGACCATGCTTCCTCGCTGCCAATGCCATTCTCGCCACAGGCCTGGGGCCAGCGCATGCAGCAGTACATTGTGCACGGCAGCCCGCAGTGGCACGTGTACCGCTGCTTGCCCGCCTTCCCTGATGGCACACCCGCCGCCAGCGGCTCAGCAGCGGCGCTCGGCGGGCGCAGCAGCAGCAGTCAACCACGCGGCAGACCGGCGGCAGCGGCGAGCAGGAACAGCGGCAGCAGCGCAGCGAGCAGCAGCAGTGGCAGCCTGGTGCTGCCCAGCGATGACGAGCTGAGCAAGTATGCTGAGGCAGCCGATGGAGCGGCGCCGCTGCCCAGCACCAAGCAGCAGACGGCCAGTGGGCTGTCCATCGTGAGCGGCGATGAGGAGGCGCAGACGGTGCTGGATTGGAAGGGAGAGCCCATGCAAGTGCGGCCCGGCGACCGGCTGCCGGGAGTAAAGTTCCTGTGATGGCTGCCGCTTGCAAGCTGGGCGGGTTTGAGCCAAGAGTGGAGGCAGCCAGACCTGGGCGCAGCATGCCGCGGCAAGGGTGGCTAGGCATGAAGTAGCTCTTGCGTTTGAAAACTGAACGTCGTTTAACACCAGAAGTTCTACTGTTAAAAAATGGAAGGGCAGCCTGATGAAGCAAGACCAGTTTGCATCACAGTGGGTAGGGTCACATTCATGAGGGGTGATCAGAGGTACATGCCTTGCTGGCACAGCTATGCCGCCAGCTGCAGTTGCTCTGTGCTGTGCAGCAGAGCATTGCATGCTGCTTCAGCGGCGCTGCTGTGCTAGTACTCGCTGAAATTTGTGTGCCCTGTGGCCTTGGCATGCTCCACCGCCTCCTTCTCGCCCTTCAGCCCGATCTGGCACACGCCGCACCTGCGCGGCAGGCAGAATAGGGTTGGAGGGGGTGGTAAGCAAGCAGGCAGGGAAGCCACTGTAATGCGTGCCACCGTTCGGCTGAGCAGTACGAACGCCAAGCAGACAGAGCGTCATGACACTGGAGCCAGCAGCCCTGCTGCCCTCCAGCTCACCTGAGCGTGAAGTTGCTGGTGTCGGTGAACTGCCGCGCAGCTTTGGCCTTGGCTGCCAGCTGGCGCGCACCCTGCAGGCGAGAATGGGCAAAACATGGCATTGAGGCATCAGTTGCACAGACTAGTCTGCCGTTGGCAGGGCCATCGAGCATTCCTGGCTGGCTTACTATCTGCTATGGCGCCCTGTGCGTGCCCAGCAAAACCGCTCCTTGACCACCAGCTTGCAAGCACGCCCAAATGCATTCCAAACAAGCTCAAGCTTCGCCAGGCCAAGCAGCTTAGCACCCACCTCCATCACCATGTCGGTGCGCGGCCCGCTGCTGGGTATCACAGTGGTGTCCAGGCTCTCTGGTGCGCCCTCAAACGCAGCCACAGCCAGCGCGTCGTAGTGCAGGCCTGGCGACAGGACCGGGGAGGGAGAGTGCAAGGCGTGAGAGGCATCTCAAGGGCCATTGCCCAAGCATTGCGATGCAAGCTCCAACTGCAAAGACCACGTGATCCAGCAGCACATGCTGCTGCCGCTGCTGCGGCTGCTGCTGCTGCCACCGCTGCCTTCGCTGCCCCCCAGCGCACCGTCATAGATGAGCAGCACGCGCTCGCTGTACCCGCTGTCCTGGCCGTAGATGTCACACTGCAAGGTGGCATGACAATGGGGCGCCTGTTTCAGCCATGCGCACACTCTGCATCTTATGCTGCATACTCTGTTGATGTGCCATGCCCCATTGGTGCAACCATCTGCCAGGCAAGCCACTGATACCCAAGCCAGCTGCGCAAGGCGCACGGCCGCCTCACCCGCAGCGTGCTGATGTCAAAGGCGGCGATCTCGCGCTGCAGGTGCCTGCTCAGGATGCTCAGCTCAATGGCGCCGCCCCACTTGTTGGAGTCCTGTACGCGATAGATGGCAAACCGAAGCTATTCAGGCACAAACAAGTAGCCTCAACCATGTTGGGCAGACACCGTTTGGATGACTGCCGCAAGTGATGCGGCCTCACTGCATGCCAACACAAAGAGCGGGCTGCCCCACCTTGATCCACCGGCAGTAGTCCGCAGGCTCCTGCAGGCAGCAAGCAATGGAAGGGCACACACATTGTGTATCGCACTCCTCCAGGGGTGCGGAGCATGTGTCGATTTCTAGGCGGCACAACCGTTGGCTGCCCATGGCCTCCCACAGCAATCATGCCTGCGGGCCGGCGAGTGCAGTTGGCTGCCAGGCAGGGCCACACGCCAACAGTGCATGCACAGCACTCACCTTGCCCAGCACGGCCTCATTCCACTCAAATGGGTCGGCCAGCACCGCATCCGCAATCACCTGCCTGCAGCAGAAACGGAGCAAGCAATAGCGTGCCAATTGATCGTCCGGTCCGGCACAGCCACAAGGTGCCATTTTGAAGCAGGCCACAGGCACAACAGGCAGCCACGCTCCCAAGCTAGTGGACATGATCACAGCAGGCTTCAGCATCCTCCAAACATCAGGTCCCTCAGCCCCTCACCGCAGCCGCGGCGCCTCCTTGCGTGTGCGCCCCAGCGCCACATATCCCACCGCATTGAACAGGCAGGAGTTGTCGCTATCGATGATACGGCGAACTACTGCTGTGCCGTCCTGCAGCGGCACCGCTGTGGGCGCGCCCTGCTGCGCGCCGCTGCCGCTGCTGCTGCCGTTGGTGGGGKGGGCGCGCACRGGGGAAGCGGCCCGCCGCTGCGGTGCAGCTGCGGCCGCAGGGACGGCTGCCGGCCGTGGCACCGCTGCCACTGCTGCCGCCTGTGCGGGTGCGAGGTCGGGCACCGATTCTCCCATGGACAGTGCAATCGCCCGAGCCAGCTGCTCATCTTCGGTCAGGTGCTCCAGCCCTTGCTGGAAAGCGTGCGCCGGCCCTGCTGCTGCTGCTGGAGCTGCCCCTGCTGCTGCGCCTGCTGCTGCTGGCGGTGCTGTTGCTGCTGCCCCTGCTGGCGCTGCTGCTGCTGTGCCTGCAGCCAGCTGCGTGACTGTGAGGGAGTCGCCGGAATGAATGCCGAGGGAGGCCACCGTGGCGGCGGCGTCAGCAGGGAACTGCAGCGGGCGAGGCGGGAACCCGCCGCGCAGCTGCAGGGACAGTTTGACAACAATCATTCTTGTGGGTGCTTGGACATTGAAGCTCAACGGCAGGCAGGCAGCTCACCGGCAGCTCACCGGCAGGCAGCTGGGGTGCAGGAGCACCCACCAAGCAGGCGCACCTCCTGCAGCGCTGCGGGCACGCCCGTCTTCTCTTCCAGCAGCGCTCGAAACGCCGCAACCGTCGCCTCCGGCTCCACCTTGAGCGTGGCCTGGCCCTGGGGGCCTCGCACTCTTAGAAGCATGGCGGCCAGCTGCCGCAGCGGAAGGCGCCAGGCGGTTGGCGGCGGCGGCGGCGGGCGAGTGCTGGCGGCAGCTGACGGCGCTGCGCTGCTTCTGAGGCTTGTCGGATCGCACAGCGGTTTCACAGGCGCACCTGCAGCACTGCTAGGATGTGAAAGGCGGCGCCGAGCGGAAGTGTCGGGAAAACGAGAGCTCCTGGTGCCCAGCCAGGGTGATTCAACGAACGATCAAGGCCTCCGGAACTGGATCATGAGTCCGAAAGCGTGGGGCGGTGCGTTTGGCCGCTGCATTCAGTGCTGTGCTGTGCCCCCCTCACGCTGCCACTCTGCAAAACGCCATTGTGAGCCACCATCGTCTTCCAGTTGTCTAGCTTGCTTTGCTGGCCGTCGACCAAGGCCGCTGGCGTTCGTTCGCCATGAGGAGGGCCGCCGCTCTCGCTCAGCGGGCCATCTGCGCTGTCAGAGAGGCCACCAGGAGCGGCATAGGTAGGTGGAAACTACATCAAGCCGCTGGGTTGGCGAGCCTGGTGCGCTTCCGACATTGCCGCCGCCACCGGCCGCCACTGCCGCCTGCCTGCGCTAGCCTGACCACTGGGATTGCATGATCAGTACCCTTGCAGCGGATGCCGCCAGCGCCACTCAGCGGCGCGGTGCAGCAGCAGCAGCCAAGCGGGCACCACGGCCGCAGCAGCAGACCTACACGCCGCCCAAGGGGGGCGGCGCCGCTGGGGGTGCGGCGCAGGAGGCGCAATTGACTGCCGAGGAGTTGGCGGCTCGCGAGCGCAACAATTATGTGATGGCTGGCACCATGATGGCGCTAGTGGGGTACGGCTACTATGTGACCGTCATCAAGAAGCCCGGCTACTCCGGTCAGCCTGCCGGGAGGGCGTGCCGGTGGTGAAGCAATGTGGCACAGGTGCAGCAGGCGCCTCTAGCGCAAAGCGGCAGCTTGCAGCAAGCACGTGCTGCTCCAACCTGCAGCGCATTGCTGTATCGCAAGTTCTGCCTGCCCCACCTGCTGCAGGCGGCGCACCCGCCAAGGCGGAGCACCTAGTCAATTGGTCTGGCACGCACGAGTGCCGCACGCAGGTGAGGGGCAGGTGGCCATCGCAGCATGGGCACAGCTGCTTTGCGCATGGCCAAGGGTTGCTTGGACAGTCTCGCAAGCCACCCAGCTGTTCCCACCAGAAGGGTTGTATGGAAAGCTGTCGTCCCGCCCCAATGCATCTGCAGCGCTTCCACCAGCTCGAACCTCGAAACCCCACCGAAAGCTGTGCTCCAGTTTCCTCCAGTAACGTCGCCCCTTGCTTGTCCCATCGCCACGCCACAATTGCAGCGCTTCCACCAGCCCGAGAGCCTGGAGGAGCTGGAGGCCACGGTCAAGGCGGCGCACGAGGCGGGTGCGTGAGGCTTGCCGCTCTCGCTGGCGGCCGCCATCCATGCGCACATGCACAGCAAAGCATGCGGATACAACTTCGTTCCCGATGTTGCCTGCGTGCGACCACACGCGCCTTGCGCATGCAAAAGTGCATCGGCAGTTGTTCACCACCCAGCACTCACAGACCCTGCTGTATATGTCCTGTTGCCATGCCACAGGACGCAAGCTGCGGTGCGTTGGCAGCGGGCTGTCGCCTAACGGCCTGGGCTTCAGCGAGGAGGGCATGGTCAGCCTGGCGCTGATGGACCGAGTGCTGAGCGTGGACAAGGAGAAGCAGCAGGTGCAAACATGCTGAACATCTGCATGGCACCTTAGCCTACGCTGTGGCTGCGGTCTGCAGCGCCTGCTCGGATGGTCGTTGCATTGCGGCTGTGGCCATCTCGCTGGCACAGGCACGCCTC
Source organism: Chlorella ohadii (assembly GCA_025026875.1). Classification (NCBI taxonomy): domain Eukaryota; kingdom Viridiplantae; phylum Chlorophyta; class Trebouxiophyceae; order Chlorellales; family Chlorellaceae; genus Chlorella; species Chlorella ohadii. The sequence continues at coordinate 17,737 of JADXDR010000110.1, forward strand.
CCGACTGTGGGTCCCTACTCCCGACTCCCAACCACAAATCCCCACCTCCTTCTCACACTGCCGCAGGTCACTGTGCAGGCGGGGGCGCGGGTGCAGGAGGTTGCGGACGAGCTGCGCAAGCACGGGCTGAGCCTGCAGAACTACGCGTCCATCCGGGAGCAGACCATTGGCGGTTTCACACAGGTGGAAGCAATACAGCAACACTGCTCACGGAATGCAGTGGGTCATGGGTGTGGCACCAGCTGCTCTGAGCAGCCTGCCACCAAGCCCATGCTCATTCACTGCTCCTGCTGCTGCTCCATCGCGCACAACTGCAGGTCAGCGCGCATGGTACCGGAGCACGCATCCCCCCGGTTGACGAGCAGGTGCGTGCAATGAAGTGCTACCGTAAGCTGCTGCTCCGCTTGTTCAGAGTCCTGCTGCTGGCCGGCCACTTGACGTGGCTGCTGTGGAGACAACCCCGTACCCATCCCGCACTTGCACGCAGGTGGTTGCCATGAAGCTGGTCACACCCGCACTGGGCACCATCGAGCTCAGCAAGGTGGGCACCCCAGCTGCTGCTTCGAAATGCTTTTGCAAGAGGCAAAGGATTGGAGTTCTAGACATGAGCAGGGTCGGGGCATACAGTAGTGCCTTTGCGGCAAATTTGTATCAAAAACACACCTGTTGCCTGTGACTAATGATTCCCCACCCATCCTGCCTTTGTCCCTTACCCCAGCCTGATGGCTTATTCCCCCAATTGCACCTCTTTCCCGCCTGCCTGCAGTCCCAAGACCCGGAGCTGTTTGAGCTGGCCAAAGTGGGGCTGGGCTGCCTGGGGGTGGTGGCCGAAGTCACGCTGCAGGTGGGGCTGGGTGGGAGGGGTGGATGTGAACAGGGTGGCCTGGATGCGGGCAGGTGATTTGAGCAGGGTGGTGCCGGAGCCGGATAGGGCCCTCCGCGCCATCACCGTAGCTGCACGTTCACGGTGCAGCTGCCACTAATGGCCCAAAGGTGTATTTGGGATGTTTGCCAATCCATTTGCTTGCATGTTCCCCCTGCTGCAGTGCGTGCAGGCGCATCGCCTGCTGGAGCAGACGAGCATTGCGAGCGTGAAGGAGGTGCAGGCACAGCACACGCAGCGGCTGCAGGAGAACAAGCACCTGCGCTACATGTGGCTGCCCCACACCGACTCAGTGGTGGTGGTCACGTGCAACGAGGTTCCGCAGGTGCGCACCTGGATGTGGGCAATGAGGGCGGTGTGGGGAGGGCCAAGGGAAATGGAGTGACACAGAGCAGGTCACCATTGCAAAGCCCGTGGTTGTGAGCCACGTGCCGGCGTCTGACCGGCGCCTCTGGCTCTGCTGCCCTTCAACAGCAGCTGCCATTCATGCCGCTGTGCACCACCACCTTGCAACCTCTGCTCATCGGCGGCACATATACTCATGATGTTCTCCCCCTCCTGAAAAGCAGGGTCAGGAGCCGGCCATCCCCGCCTCCAAGTATAGCGAAGATGAGCGGCTGGCCCCGCTGCGCACGCTGCTGTCCAGCCGGCCCGAGGCGCCGCCCGCAGAAGAGGTTCAGTCTCTCAGCGCCACGCAGCTGCGAGACGCGCTGCTGGCGCTGGGCCCGCTGGACTGCGAGTNGGGTCAAGNAANGGTCAATGCGGCCGAGGCGCAGTATTGGCGGCGCTGGTGAGCCGGCTGCACATTGCATTAGCTGGGTGGGCCACCACCACCCCATGCATGTGTCAGTGCGCTGGTGCAGATTGCTGCGGCTGCTGCTGCTGCTGCTGCTGCCCCTCGTATCAATTCTGGCATGCTGTACTGTGCTGCAAGCTTCGATGTTCTTCTCCCCTCTGGCTGCAGCGAGGGCAGCCGGGTGGGCTGGAGCGACAAGATCCTCGGGTTTGACTGCGGCGGGCAGCAGTGGGTGCTGGAAACCGCATTTCCCACGGGCACCGCCGACCAGCCGGACGGCAGGTGAGGCAGCGGGGCGGTATGTTGTTTCTGGTTGCTGAAGGGCCAGGGCCCTGCGTCCCTCCTCAATCGTGCAAGGCATGCTGGACAATAGCGCAAGGAGTAGGCCACTCATTCAAGGCAACGCATTGCACCCACGCGAACTTGTTGCCAACATCTCAACAGGGACCTGGGATACATGAAAGACCTGCTTCGGCTAGTTGAGGCGCGCAGCGTGGCGGCCCCCGCCCCGATCGAGCAGCGCTGGACGTCAGGCAGCAGTGCACGCATGAGCCCCGCTGCAGGTGGGGCGGGCGGGAAGGTTCATGCACATGTGCTGCAAGGCATTTGCTTTGCATCAATGTTTGCACCAACATCTCACACTGGTTCCGAGTCAAAGCTAACTGGCTTGCCTCTCCCGAGTCCTGAGTTTCAAGAGACATGCTCAATGCTATCCACCTTGTCATGCACCCGTGGCTGCGCAGGGGCGCCGGGCTCGCTGCACAGCTGGGTGGGCATCATCATGTACCTCCCCGACTCCCCCGAGCAGCGGCAAGCGGTGACCGCCAGGCAAGCAAAGGGGCTGGACAGATTCTGTCGATCTTCATCTTGCACCTTCCAGCATGGGCAAATGGTAACTAAGCATCACTACCGGCCTCCCTCTCGCTGCGGCCGCCCACCACCTTTCTACCCGCTCGGTTAACACTCTGCTCATCTTCCAAGCTTCCAACCTGCAGCTTCCGGCAATATGTGCGGCTGGTGGAGCAGGAGCTCATGGCCAAGTATAATGCAACGGAGCACTGGGCCAAGATCGAGGTGCGGCTGGCATGAATTACATTGAGGTTGCTGTGGGCTGAGCACAGCAGGTTTTGACGCGAGACCAGGTTTCACGCCAGGCCGCCTGGGCCCAACACACCTGCCCAATCGGCTATCCCTGGAGTGCAGGTGCCTGCTGATGCAGCTGACCTAGCAGCGGTGCAGCGGCGGCTGGCGGCACGCTACCCCACAGCCACATTTGCAGCGGCACGGCGGCGGCTGGACCCTAAAAACGTACTGGGCAGCCCCGAGATTGATGCCCTGCTGCCTCGCGGAGACAACTGACCCGGTGCTTGTCATGCACCGGCCATGTAAGATGGCATCATGGCGGAAGCTACTGGTGTTCGCTGCACAGCCTGCGCACCCGCTGCTTCCCTCTCCAGCCAATTGTCAGTGAGGCACATTACCCGCGCCGCGGCAGCACGCGAGCCGACAAAATACAAGCAAAGGGTCAGCAGGGCACTGCAGGGCTTGCGCGAGTCCAGTAAGGTTAGGCTGAGGGTCAGGTGGCAAAGACAAGGGAGCAAGCGAGGGCTGAGAGTAGGGGCTGCTGCGCCAGCACGTGAGTGGCGCTGATGGCTGCTGCGGGGGCCGGGTTCTGGCGGGCAAAACGCGTGCTGCAGCGCTGCCCGCCGCACCAGCGGTCTCACTTGGAGAGCATCTGCGAAGCAGCAGGGCATGCCAATTGAGACAGAGGTCTTGAGCGCAAATGGCATCCTCGCATCCGCTGTTGCACAGCCTGAACAGCTGGGCTCTGTTCCACTCACAAGCTGACGGCAGCATCATCACCCCAGCCTAACCAGCAGCGGGCTGCTCCCTTCCTGACCAAGCCCAGGCAGAAGCAGCGCCTCACCATCTTGACGAACTCGCTGTAGTCCACCTGGCCGTCGCCATCCTGGTCCGCCTCCCGGATCATCTCGTTCACCTGGACGAGTAACACCAGGGCAGCAGGTGTGGCAGCTGTAGTGTTTGCTGATGCCATTGGTGCATGCCGGCACACGTATCAGTTCAAAGCTTGCTGCAGCTCATCGGCAGCGCAGAGCGGAGCTGCAACAGCTGTTTGGCCGCGTCAGACGGCTCTTTCGTCTTTCGAAGCAAAATCAACACAGCTGGCGCAGCATCAACTTTGGCAGCAGCACAGCAGCCCACCTCCTCATCCGTCAGCTTCTCGCCCAGGTTGGTCATCACATGCCGCAGCTGCACATTAGTGGCATGTGGTGTGGCATGAACCGACGGACCAGCAGCACAGAAAGCGGGCATGCCACATGCAGCTGCAGCGCCCCGCCTGCTGCACCTCGCAATTGCAACATGCTGGTGTGCGCCAGCCGTCCGCCCAGCCGCCCAACAGCACCCACCTCCTCCGCGCTAATGTAGCCGTTGCCGTCCTTGTCAAACACCTTGAAGGCCTCCAGCAGCTCCGCCTCGCTGTCGGTGTCCTGCAGCAGAGTGGGAAGGGTGCAGGCAGGGGGTGCGGCTGACCACTGAGCAGAGCCAGCATGCCTGCTAGCCCTCCCAAACTGCTGCAGCTGTAGTGCTGTACGCTGCTCTGCATCAAGCTGTTCTTGCGCCAAGCCCCCCGGCGTGCACCGCTGCTGGCCGGCCATCTGCGTTCAAGCAGCGAGGCTGCCATCATGCCCCCTTGCCCGGCGCCCTTGCCTTCATCTTGCGCGCCATGAGGCCGATGAACTCCTGGAAGTCAATGGTGCCGTTGCCGTCCTGGTCCACCTGCGGCACAGCCAATTAGGACCGCGCAGGGAACATGGTGGGCAAGACAGGAAGAGCAGGTACGATAGCTAACATGGCATCCTCCAATGCCGCAACCGCAATCGCCTTGACTGTAGCATTGGTCGATCGCACGGCGATCAACCTGCAAGCACCCGATTGTGTATCAGCCGCATGGCAGGAGCATCCGCCGAGCACAGCCGAGCGGGCTGCTTCCCGCGCCGAGCACCCACCTCGTTGATCATGTCCTGCAGCTCCGCCTCGGTGGGGTTCTGGCCCAGCGACCGCATCACCGTGCCCAGCTCCTTGGTGGTGATGGTGCCCTGCAAGCGGCAGGCAGCAGCGCAGGCAAAGCAACCTTGCAGCGGGCGGCGGCGGCAGGGGCGGCACCGCCAGGGCGTCACTCCCGCGGGCTCAACCGTGTCCCGGGCTTGCACCACAGCTCTCCCTCCCTCCCAAGCGCTGCTGGAGCAGCGGCCGTTCAAAACCCCGCTGCTGCTGGGGCCACCCCCGCGGCACTCACGTCGCCTGCGGCAGGGGGTAGGCGGCGGACCGATCAGCAGGTCGGACGGCTGCTGGCCGCGAGCACGCACAGGCAAGCCCCAGGGCCCCTCCCACGGGCTGCTCCCGCCATTGACCGCACCGCGCCGTCCCGCTCCGCTCACCATCCTTGTCTGCAGGGGGCAGGGGATCGGCGGCAGGGTCAGCGGAGCGGGCGGAGACACACGATCGCTAGAAAAATATATTCGCGGCCCGCCCGCGGCCCGCCCCGGCCTCCCCGGCGCACCGAAGAGGGAGAAGGCCTCCCGGAACTCCGCCACCATCTCGTCGCTCAGTTGCTGCGCCATCCTGCGGGCTGCTGCAAGCGTTCGGTGCTGGAGAGGAGCGGGGGAGGGCGCAGGAGGCGCTGGACGGCGAAGGACAGGGAGAAGGCGCTGGGCAAGGCCACAGGCCCGCTGCAATGCAAATGCCGCCGCCACGCCAGCGGGACAGCGGGCAGCGTGGCGGCGCCGGCGGCTGTTGCCACGAATGCTTCGGCTGGCCTTGTGGCGATCCTGCCACGGAAAGGACAACTCTTGTGTAAGCCTTGTGCATCTGGCCCCTTGCTGGAGTGCATCGATCGCCGGCCTCAGCACCCACTGCTGCTACAGCCCCCGCCGCCCGTCCGCCTCCCGCATGCTCGGCAGTGCTGATCGGTTGCAACACGGTTGCAACATGGGAAGTGATGGCCTTACTCTGTGGATCAGGCAGGGCTGGGAGCTTCCCGAAACTCAGGGCCCTGCACATCACAAACATGCGCCTTGCGTATGCCGCCCTGCCACATGCCCGGCTTGGTCCCTTGCAATCAGTTCGACTGCCCTACAGCAGCATACGCTTCTTCAACAGCTTGCACCTTACACGCCACCGCCTGCTGATCAACAGGTCACAGAGAATCAAGATGCACAGACACTTCACCGACTGCTGCTGCCTGGCCTCAAGCATGCCCAAAGGCAGCCAGCCGCAGCACCAGCAGGCTTCGGGCCTGCAGCGGGTTCAGCTGCTCGTAGCCGCTGCCCAGCACAAAGCCGCGGCTCTCATACTTGTGCCTGGACCCCTTGTACAGGAAATCGTCGCAGTTGCGCCCCACACCGCAGCGGCTGCAGATGACGATGGGCAGGCGTGCCGTCCAGGCGGGCGACAGCTGGTCGATGATGGCTTGCGGCACACTGCGACCAGGGGANGGCAGGCAGCGGGAGGGCAGCAGGCTCAGCCTGGCTGGAAGGTGTAAGCAGGAGTGGAGTGTGTAACATGCACAGCAGCAGGAGGGACACGATGCATCTGGCCAGCTGCGTGGCATGCTCGGTTGCACACCAGCGCTCACCTGCCGCTGCCCGACCCCGCCAGCACCAGCCCGTCCAGCTCAGACAGCAAGCTGTCTGGGATTGAGGCAGAGGCAGTCAGCGTCCAAATGGTCACACGCTGCCGCTCCAACGCCGCTGCCGGCACGGCCGCAAAGGCAGCGTGTGGCGCCGGCAGCCAGGGCTGCGGCGGGGGCGGCGAGAAGTAGAAGCAGGGCTCGCCGCTGCGCAGCTGGCCGATGGGCCCTGGGTGCGACTGGAAAGCGCCAATCAGCTGGCTGTCCGCCCTGCAAGCGCATGAGCACAGGTGATGTGCAGGGTGAGCGGGCGCAGGAGGAGTCCAGCTGGGGACAACATCAGGTGCGACTTTCAGAGTTGGCATGATGCCCTCCACCAGCAATCCAATGGCAGCAGCACAGCGACCTCTGCAGCTCCCAAACAGCCCACAGTTGCTGCACCACGAGTGCGGGTAGCTCACTTGCCAACATACTGAGCCAGATGGATGTCATCGTTCATGACCACAAGCGCGCCGGCCCCCAGCTGCTGCGTCACTGCTGCGCTGGAAACCTGCGCTGGGGCAGCATGTAAAAAGGCAACTGCGCTCGGAAGCTAAGCACACTGGCGTTGGGAACAGAGCTGCCTTCTACAGCAACCTCCACAACACTCCAATCGCTGAGCCTGGTGGCATGAGCCAGGACCTGCTTGCCTGCAATGCATCCCGCAGGTTCTTGATATTGTCGCTGCCCAGCTGGTCTGCCGGCAGCATGGCGCCTGCAGCACGGCGGCTGGGCAGGGTGGGACTCAGGCACAGTTATTGCATGCTTACAGGCCCAGACAGCTCAGCAGGCGTTGAAAGACAGCCAAGCTAGCCTTCTGTAAGCAGGCATGCTCAGTTGGAACCCCAAGCCTTCTCCATCCACCTGTGATAACCAGCGCTCTGCCTGCTGGGCGCAGCGCGGCAGACAGCATGAGGTGCAGCAGGAAGGCTGCCTCCTCCAGCGTATCGGTGCCAATGAGCAGCACAAAAGCACCGTGTGTGCCGCTGTTCAGGCCGGCAAGCACAGCATCTCGGATCTGAGCCACAGTGGTCAGCGTAAGCTCAGCGCCGCTGCGGAATGGTGAGACATGAGCAGTGATGATCAAGCAATCTGCATGGCTACTTCCTGATAGTTGCATGGCGCTGCTGTGCCAGTGGGCTTTAGTGTGCCCAAACTAATAATCAGCACCCCCCCACTCACACACCTGCGCACGGGCATTTGTTGCAGCTCGGCGTCGCACCCCGCCACTGCTGCTTGGGCCAACAGCTCACGAGGCGAGACACCAAGCTGCATGGTGCCGCTAGCCTTGTCAAATTTCTGCAGAGCCGTGGCTCCCAGTGTGATCACCAGCACCCGCATGGTGGTGTGAGCAGGCCTGCATGAAGGGACGCATGCAGCGATGAAGGTGCACATGCAAGATTTGCAGCAAGTGCAGCGGCGGCGGCGGCGCCGGCAGGTGCGGCGGCCGAGCAGCTGCTGCTGCGGGCGGCCTGAATGCTGTGACGCCTGCACATTGCCGACAGATGTTTGAGAGAGTGCAAACGGTGGTTTCAGGCGCGCCCTGCTTGCAAACCCTGACGCACTTGAGTTGTGCAGCTTACGGCCGAGGCGAATAGTAAAGTTCAAAAGCGTTGGGGCAGCGCGCGACAATTTGTCAATCGCAGGACAACCCTGCCCTGCCATGAGCCAGCTTTTGCCGGCACCGGTCGCCGTCGCCCGCTGTGCCGCCCCGCTAGCCATGCAGAGCATCACTCGAGTCGCTGAGTGGCTGCGCCTTAGTGCCAATTGCCGGTGATGTAATTTGAACCAGAGCCAGATTGTGGGTCGGGCAGGGCTGCTGGAATCATTGGACACCATATGTTCCATGGGGCCGAGCCCGCTTCTGCCTTTGGTGCTGTTGGCAGGTCAGTCCTGGTGCCGTTTCACTGCTCCATCAATAACTTAGGGACCCTACTAAATGCGTGTACGCGCCTGTGATGGCGGCAGCGGTGTTGAGTGAACCGGCTGAGAATGCTACTGCTCTTTGAGGCCCTGTGCTTGCCAGCAGGGGCCTTCGATAGCGTGCGCGCATTTACAAGTCAGGTGCCCTGACCGAAAGCTGCAATAGTGCTGCCATGTGTGGACATGCCCAATAGAATCAAATGAGAAAAGGAATGAAGCGCCAGCGGGTGGCCGCATGCGCCGCCCAGCGCTCGCCAAAGTGCGCCTGCAGCACACGCTCCTCGTTGGCCACTCGGAGGACGAGCACTGCCAGGCCCACAGCGGCGAGGGCTGCCGAGAAGGCAGGGCGGCGGAGCATGCTGCGGGGGCCGCCCACAAACCAGATGTAGCCGGCGCACAGCAGGCCGGTGCCAAGATAGGAAGGGTGAAGCAAGAGGGAGTAGGGCCCCGAGGACACCAGCTCGTGGCCGGAACGGATGCCCACTTCGTAAGTGAACAGACGGCCCAGCGTGGCAAAGCACCAGGCGCGGATGCCGTACCCAGAAGCTGTGGCGACCGCCGCCGCCGCCTCGCCGGCGCTCCAGGGCCGGTGCACGGGGCTGTCGCGCGCCAGCAGGTACCAGGCCACGCTGCCCGCAAGCTGCGGAGGTGCAGGGAGGCATCGTGAAGCGGTGCAACTTGAAAAGAACAGTAGCAAAGAACGATCCCTGCACAAAGCATGCCCCACCTGCAGCACTACAATGATCATTCAGACAGCAGGCAGCAGAGAAGGCCAGAAGGTTTGAGTGCAGCAGCCCACCTGCAGCAGGCCAATGTTCAGCCCAATGCTGAGGTGCCAGTCGCCCACAAAAGCATCCTGCCGCTGGTCGGCACTGCCATCCAGGTAGTTGGGCGAGCGGCAGTTGAGTGCCACAAAGGCCGCCAGCAGTACGCAAGCCGCCGCTTTGGAGGCATGGAAGCTGCTGGGTTTGACGGCCTTGCCCGCCGAGCGAGCACGCGGCGGCATGGTGGGGGCAGCTGCTCCTGCCTGTGCGCTCCTGAGTTCGTGTGATTTTGCTGGCCGAGCCGATCGCAGGTGCTGGGTAACTGCGTAAAGCAAAGGGTTGGGGGCGACAATGGACACCGATGCGGGGAGAGGCACAGGCGGGCAGGCGCCGCAGTCGACCGCCGGCGGGCGCACAGGGGGAGCGGCGCTGCTGTTTGCAAGCGAGTAAAATTCATGTATATCCTCTTCCACGCCTCAAGAGCTTGCCTGGGGCGGTCGGGAGGCAGTCAGGGTTTCAGCGCGCGTTTCGACAGGCGGGAAGCGCCCCAGGCTCTGCCCTGGCTCGGCTGTCAACGAACCGGCCTTGTGTCGCTGCAATTCAGCCGCAAGGAGCTCCAAAGGCCCCGCTTCGATGCCTGCATGGCGAGCATAGCATCGGGCGCAGCAGGGGAGACTTTGCCGGCCGCTGGGCCTGGCTACAGCCTCTTTGCCTGCGCAGTGGAGCGAGGCCCAGGAGCACCATGGTGAGCAGGCGGCGGGAGCCGGGGATGCCGGGCGGCGGCGCGCTCGAGACGCCTGCGGCGCCTGGCGCGCGGCCCACGAGGCTCAGCAGTGCCCAGGAACAGCCTGGTGCGGCAGCAGCGGCCACAGACCAGCTGCCAGCGTGCGCCATGCGACTCGCGGCTGGCAGCGGCGCCCAGGCGGCGCGGCGATTGGCGCACAGCTTCGGCATCGGGTGCAGAGCGATGGGGCAGCCCCACAGGCCAGCCAGCTGCGCCGACCCGGCATGTGGGCCCCGCAGCGTGGGAAGGCGGCGCTCGCTGCTGGCAGCCTTGAACCCGGCTCCATCACACAGCTGCTGGCAGCGGTGTGAGCCGCCGGGGCTGCAGCGAGCAGCTGGAATCACTGCCACCCTCGGCCCGACGGCCGCTGCTCCGCCGGCGCCCGGCAGCAGCAGCGAGCATTGGAGGCTTGTTCGCTGCAGTTTGGGCCATGCTACGATGGAGCAGCCACAAGTGTGCACTGGCCGGGCCCTGACCAAGGCGCTGCACGCCATTTTGTCTGTTCCGCAGGTGTCGCTCAAGCTGCAGAAGAGGCTGGCGGCCTCTGTGCTGGGCTGCGGCCTGCGCAAGGTCTGGCTGGACCCCAATGAGGTCAACGATATCTCCATGGCAAACTCCCGTGAGTCGGCAGCGCTGCTGACGCAGCACAGGCAGCAGTAGGGGTGGGCCGGCGGCAGCGCAGGCCCGACGGCATGTCGGGAGTGCAGGCCATGCTTGCAATGCGGCGGGGCGCGCACAGCCATGTCGACATGGCAGCTGGTTGGAGTTCGCTGTGGGGAGCATCCAGCAGTGTCAGCAGCAGCATGGTAGTGACGGCGGCGCTGCAGCACGGCTTGGCGCGGGGCAGGCTAGCGGCCGGGCCGGCACATGGCAGCATGGCTCTCGAGCCGCTGGGGCAGCTGGAGACGTGCGCAGCCTGGCGTAATGGTGGAGCGTGCAGCATGCTGCCAAGAGACCGGCACACAATGCCAGCCGCCAGCCTGCCAGCAGGCAGCACACGCTCGCAGCAATCGCAGGCGTCGGACGCCAACAGTCGCCGCCGCCGCCCCTGCCGCCGCCGAACCTCTGCCCTGTCATGCCGGCCCGCTGACCGCCCATCCCCGCTCCGCCTTTATTTCGCCTTCTCTCATTGCAGGCCAGAACGTGCGCAAGCTGGTGAAGGACGGCTTCATCATCCGCAAGCCCGAGAAGATCCACTCGCGCCACCGCGCCCGCACCGCAGCAGAGGCCAAGGCCAAGGGCCGGCACACCGGCTACGGTGCGTTCGCTTGCTTGCGCCTGGGAGCTAGCGCTGGCAGGGGTACAGAGGGAGCTGCAGCTGCAGCGCTGGATGGGGTGGAGCGCTGGGGATACGCTGGGCTGAAGTAAGGCGGACCTTGGTGGCCGGTCACGTACATGCTGCCCACCCTGCTCACCATGCTGACCCCGCCCCGCCCCGCCGCCATCCCCCCGCAGGTAAGCGCCGCGGTACGCGCGAGGCGCGCCTGCCCACCAAGATCCTGTGGATCCGCCGCATGCGCGTGCTGCGCCGCCTGCTCAAGAAGTACCGGGACAGCAAGAAGATTGACCGCCACCTGTACCACGAGCTCTACCTCAAGGTGCGGGGCTGTTGGGCACTGGCTGGTTGTATGTGTGCTAAGGCTCGCTGTCTCACTTTGAGGCTCGGGGCAGTGCAAGCAAAACTGCTTGCTGGCTGCGCAGCCTGCCATTGGAGCCGGCTCAGGTCCTGGGGCAGCATGCAGCGGTTGCAGCAGAGCGTGCTGCGGAGCAGGCGGAGAGCGCAGCTGTAGTTCGAGCAGTGTGCAATTTCAACATGAAGCAGCTGACGCAGTGCCCACGGCAGAACACAGCCAGTAGCATGCAGCGAGTGGAGGGTGGCGCCAGTTTGGCCAGCTGCCGCGCCGGCCCATTGGAGCCCAGTGGCGGGAGGCTGGGCAGCTTCAGCGCCGTCGGCGGCAGCGTGCACCGGCTTGTGCAGCACAGCTGCAGCAAGGCCGCTCKTTCCMGCAAWCYCTGCCTGCTGCMCCGCCCSCCTGCACTCTGCTGTTGGCTCGCACGCACAGTATGCTCACCGCCTGCGCCCTCTCCGTCTCTGCCTGCAGGTGAAGGGTAACGTGTACAAGAACAAGCGCGTGCTCATGGAGGCCATCCACAAGCAGAAGGCGGAGAAGATCCGCGAGAAGGTGCGTGGCCTGGAGGAATGCAAGAAGCAATAATGATCAGCTGGAGCGCACGCATGCTGGCACCGTGCTTGGGGGCTTGCAAGGAAGTGACGCTGTGTGCCTGTGTGACTGGGTCTGGCCGGCAGCCTTGACCGCTGCACGCCAGCAGCGGCAGCTGGAATTTTGCCTCACTGCCCCGTTGCAAGGCCGGCCCAGCTGCAGCTGCTGCCACACACCTCGCTTTCTTGCACTGTTCATCAACCATTGCTGCGCCACTGTGCTTTCATCTTGCAGAACATTGCGGACCAGCTGGAGGCGCGGCGCGCCAAGAACAAGGCGGCGCGCGAGCGCAAGGCGGCCCGCCGCGAGGAGCGCTTCGCGCAGGTGTGCACCTTGGCATGCTGGGGGGCTGCATGGCTTGGGGCTTGGCGCTGGGGCTGCACGGCAAGGGAGGGGCTCTGTTGCGTAGCCCCAACCCGAACATGACTCTGTCTGCTGTGGCAGCTGGGCATGCAACCTGCATCTGGTTTGCGTGCTCACTGAGCCGCCTCGAGCCACAACTCATGACGCCGATGCCAACTTGTCAAGTGTGTTCCCCCTCCCTCCCCAACTGCCGCAGGGCGTGACCGCCGCCACCGAGAGCCAGAAGTAAGCGGCTCCGTCTCGGCGGCAGCAGCCGCGGCGGCGGGCGACGCAGTGTGCTCCCCCCGCCGCCGCGCGTTGTTCTTGCAGCTTGCAGGCTGGGCGGCCGGCCGCGGGGCAGCCCCGCCCAGGACTCTGTGTATCGTTAGCGCCAGCGGGGCAGCCGGCGCCGGCGCCCGGTGTGTAAGACCACACGTGCACGCGCAGGCAGTGCAGAGATGGCAGTTAGGCGGGCCTGGGCAGGCACACATGTGGTTTGTGTGATGCCTGGTGGAAGTGTCGAGGAACCAGACACTGTGGAACGGGGCAGGCGGCCCAGTAGGACGAATGCGTCCAACCTGGTCGCCCGCCGCAATCCAGCGGGCGAAGCAGGTCGGYATGCAAAATCTCCCCCTGAGGCGTCGCCGGAGCGTCCATTGCTGCGCTGATCGCACCAACAGTGCCCTCATCTTCCGCACCAAGCCCTCGCGGGGCGCTGCAAGTCGCTGCAGTGCGAGTCGCAAGAACGCCCAAGGTCAATGGTCCTCTGCAGCGCAGCCTGCTCGGCCAGCAGCTCTGCGGCGCCCTGCAGCGCACGTAGGCAGCCCGCGGTGCCCCGCAGCGCACGCACGCCGGGACCTAGCCCTGCAGGTGCGCTGTGAGCGTTGCTGCGGCCCGCTACAGGCTGGGCGACGTACATAGAGTCCTATGAATCCAGGAGAAACCCAAGCGTCGCTGATCGTGCCCTGCGCGTGCCCCCGCCGCCTGCCGCCGCCGCCTTGCGCCGCCGCTCGTGCCGGCCAAAGCTGGTTCAACAAGGGACAGGGCCGTTATGCTGACTTTCTCTGCCAAGTGCGTCCCATTCAAACACTGGCAGGTGCATGGCGGCCGCAGCGGCTAGGCATCCGGCCAGCTGCGGCGGCGGCGGGGCAGGCAGCAACGGAGGAGCGTAGCGGGAACTGGCGGCCCACCAGCGCTGCTTCCTTCATTCTGTCGAGTGGAGTTGTCGACTACTATGGTGAGAGCAGTACCAGAGGAACGAGGTCCACGCTGGAGTGCATGGCTGTGCCATGTTGCAGGGGCATGCAAGCAGGCATGTGCTGCCTGCCGCGCCGGCCACAATCAGATGCAGGACTGGCATGGCGGGCTGGGCGTGCTTGCGTTTTGCACTGCAGCACTAATGCGCACATCCATTTCCCACACCACCGCACCGCAGAGCTGCTTGGAGTGGATGACGTTGCGACTTCCGCCGAGATCAAGGCGGCCTATCGCGCGCTGGCCAAGGTCTGCCATGTGGACATCGCTGGAGACAAGTGAGCAGGAAGTGCTCTCATGGTCGCTAGTGCCTGGATAACAGAGTGTGGCAAGCTGGGGAGTGCTGGCTGCAGCTCTCGCGTTCGGCATGGCAACAAGTTGGAACCTATCCTGAGCCCTGCCGCTGCTCGCCACTGGCACACTAGCACCAACCAACCCACACGCCCTGCCTGCCCCAACCCTTCCCCCACGCCCTCCCCTGCCAGTCAAGGGCAACCGCAACATCTGCATCCTGCTGAGCGATCCTCTTCCCCTGCGTTTTTCCTGCCAGCGAGTCCAACCGCAACATCTGCATCCTGCTGAACGAGGCGTACGAGGTGCTGATGGACCCCGAGGCCCGCACCGCATACAACGCGGAGCTGGACGCCGCCCTGGCGGTGAGCTTGATAACAACAAAAGCTTGTGTTAACAGTAGCTTGTGTTGTGTTTGGGTGGTGCGTAGGATCGTGTGCAACAGCGGAGCTGGACGCCGCCCTGGCGGTGAGCTGATGGGGGTTTGCACTGTGCAGCTGCTTTATGCCCTTTTGCAAGAAGCAGGGCCAAATGCCCGCATGGCAGTGTGGCCACGTTCTTCTCAAAGCACCCACAATAGGTCTTGCTGTTCGCATGCTTAGGCAGGACGCAGACGGTTTTGGGACACCGGATATCCGCTGTCAAGTGGTTTCAGGTCTGTGTTGCTTAGCCAGGCCACTCACCACCCATACCTCACCTTGCCTGACTTCTTCTGCAGGACGAGGACGATGGGTACACCGGGGAGCCGCTGTCCAAGTGGCTGGCGGGCACCAAGATGGGCAAGAACACAAACCCCAACGAGAGCCGGGCCGTGTTTGTGGTGCGTCCTTAGCGGGGGGCTCCGGCGAGGAGGGCAGCCACCACGTCCTGAGAGGTTTGCGGTGCAGCATTGCCCCAACACGTGCTGCAACGGGCCGGCAGTTGCCAGCACTTGGGCTGCACGCGCAGCCTCCTCCACCTCTTCAATTTTGTGCATAACACGCTGCCCCCCGCAGCTGTGCCCAGCGCTGACTTTGCTCAACCTGCTCCCTCCTGCTCCACCGCAGGACGAGGTGTCGTGCATCGGCTGCAAGCAGTGCGTGTGGGCGGCCCCGGCCACCTTCCGAATCGAGGACACCTACGGGCGTTCTCGCGTGTTTGCTCAGGTGAGCAGGCTGGCTTTGCCTGTGACAGGCTTGAAGGGGCTGCCGGCTGCTGGAGAGGGCTAAGGGCACCAGCCAGGGGCCTGCATTGTGCCAGGTGGGGCTGGCGACTATGCAGCGCACTGAAGTCCGGACACCACCATTTTTGNCACATGCTTCCCCATCACCCGCAGTGGCTTGACAAGGAGGACAACATCCAGGCAGCCATCGAGGCGTGCCCCGTNAGCTGCATCCACTGGGTCAACAAGGAGGACCTGCCCSSCCTCGAGTTTGTGTGCCAGAACAAGGTGCGGCGTGGCTTGGCTCCTTCATTGGCATAACGAGTGTGCATTTGGTCAGCCCTAGGCCGCAGCGTGATTGCTTTCCTTCGGGCGGCAGCAGCAGTAGCAGCAACCCTTTGGTTACTTGCTTACTTGTCAGCCTCATATTGCATCGAATCATGTCTCATGGACTGCTGCGTGCTGCACACTTGCAGCAACCCCTTTGCAAGCAACCTGCTCACCTGTGCCAAATCCTTCTCCCGCCCCTTTTGCAGGTGAAGCGCACCAACGTGGCGGCCATGATGGCGCAGCAGGGCTTTGTGGAAGATGTGTTTGCGGCCACGCAAAAGTACCTGAAAGATCGGCGCCGCAAGTGAGTAGCGCCCTGCCTGCCATGTGGCGAGGGTGCACACATGCCGGTTCGCTTTGAAGCGCGTGTTGGGGCTGCTGCGCTATGCCACGTCGGCCGACCAAGTCCCATGCCTCACTTTCAATAATTTGCACTTCCAACAAATTGCGTGTTGTACAACCGATCCAACTCATGCAGGGAGGAGGACCGCGCACGGGCGGCCCGCTGGAGTGCGGCCCAGGAGGCTGCGCGCCGCCAGGCGGCCCAGGACATCATGAACCGCCAGGACGGCTGTGAGTCTGGCTTAGCGGCCACTCGTGTCGGGTTTCGCTGCCTGCAAGCTGTCTTCAATTGCCTGATGGAATATTGTCACTGTCCACGCTGCTTCAACTGCCTTCAAGGAGCATTCTGACCGCCCCCCACGCTCGTGACCCCGTCCGACTGCTGTGCAGGGTTTGCGAGCTTTGCCATGCGCTTTGGCATGTCCAACCTGGCCGCCAATGCCGCCGCGGCCATGGAACAGACCGTTTTCGGAAGTAGTTATGAAACTGATGACGAGTATGCGGGTGAGATGTGCAACACAGCTTTCTGCCATTGTTTGTGTGAAACAAAGCTGCCCTGTGCCCCGCCGCGTCGCCGTCGCGGCGACGCTGCCCCCTGCCCTCCCGCCCCCYCCATTTAGCCCACYCCTTCCCYCYCTCATCCYCCCTCYCTCACAGGCWACTCMAAGGTGGGCCGCCGAGTGCGCTCCCGCCGCAGGGTGGACCGCGCTTATGGCGCCAAGAATGCGGGCGGCGGCAAGGTGCCGCGCGAGCGTGCGCTCGTCCCCACTGGGTCTGTCCTGCGGCCCTGGCGCCGGGACGTGCCTGACAGCGCATAAACCCGAGGTGGTGAGGCTGGTGCCCCAGCCTTGCACGAGCACGCTGCCCGGCTGCCGTGCTGCTGCAGCACAGCGCGGCAGCTGCGGCTGCGCAGTCCACTTGCGTCAGCTGGTGCAACCAGCTGAGCCCCCCTAGGTTGCTCACTGCCGTGGCCCTCGCCATGGGGCGGCCTCCCTCTTGAGAAGAGTCAACCCTGCACTTCCTCTTCTGTATCGCCTGTACTGCACTGCCTTCCCACCACTGCCGGCCCTGGGCCCTAGTGACTCAAACCCCACCTTGCCCGCAGCTCCCACTGCACCCACTGCACCTTGCGTAGCAGGCGCTGGGCGCTGACTGCATCCAATCTCTAGTCGCTACCGTCAGCACAGCCCTCTCTCGACTGGAATCCCTTGTATATTACGCACCCCCAAACGAAATGAACCGAACCCCAATTCCCCATCAGTGCACTCGGTGTTTTTCTTCGCTCAAACAAGGTTGGCGTCCGCCCAACCGTCACCAATTTTCGCTTTCTGTCCTCCCCCATGATATCCATCGATGCACCTCTGCCTCTGGCAGACCTACTAACAGCGTTGTGTAACTAGAAGTCGCGTGAAAATCGTGTCAGCAGCAGCAACAAGAGTGAATAGGGGTCGCGCCACTGTACTGCGATCGGCCAACGCCACCGCCCACGCCGCCGCCGCTGTGGCCCGTGCCCGACCAACCGGCGCCACATTCCGCCGATCACGAGGCTCACCTGTTCATCCTGTTCACGATAGCTCATCCCGTGGGCTGCCGCAATGGCGCCGTCGCGTTTTGAGGCGAGAGGCGACGCGACCGCGCTGCTGGGCCTCCCTGCGCAGCCCACGAGCTCTGGTAGCTCTCAGACACTCGGCTCAACGCCGATCGCCCGCTTGCTGCTGCCCTTCGCCAACATCGGCCTGGGCGCCGCCGCCGCTGCCGCGGTGCCGCCGCCGCTGAAGGAGCGCACGACAGGGGTCAGCTTTGCTGGAGAGGTTGACTATTGTGCAGGACAACGCGGCTGCCCAGTCATCACTGGGGCAGGGTGAGGCGAAGATGGGGAGGGAAGTGGCTGCACCCCTACGTGCGGCGAAAGGGGTCTTCGTACCGGCTTGATGGCATGCCCTTTGTAGCCAATCCCTTCTTTATTTGCTGCTAGGCTCACCTGTGCGCCTCCCTGCTGCTGCCACAGAGCACGGCGCAAGCGCATTGCCGGCATCAAAAACCTGGTGAGGCACTGTTGCATGCCAAGGTGCACAACCGCACCTTTTCGCAGCTCCCGCCAATCATCCTCCCAGCAGTACATGCCTTGCCTTTCCTAGCGCCTGCAAGCAGCTTGCAATATGAGTGATGTACCGCATCCGCGGCCTCCTCTTCCACAGGACGTGTATGCATTTGCAATGTACGTGGACCAAGCGGCGGCGCGCAGCAAGCTGGGCGGCAAGTTCAGGGGGCAGGCGGTGGAGGCGGTGGCTAAAGACCAGCAGCTGTTTGACGGTGAGCAGTAGTGGAGCTGCAAATTTGCTTTCTTTGGTCTATGAGTCCCTGAGGATGCAAGTGCAACAGGGGAGGTGGTGGCGCAGGACCAGCGGCTGTTTGACCGTGGGATAGTGGGGCTGTATCTGCTGAATGTAATCTGCGGCGTTGTTGAGATGCACGCTGTGCAAAGGAGAGGTGATGCCAAGGACCTGCCAATTCCCTTCCTTCCCCTCATCATTCATCCCACAGAGCTGGTGGCCAGCGAGGGGGTGGAGAAGGTGCTGCGCATCGTCATCACAAGCGGTGGGTGATTGAGCACTGGTGATGCTTTCCTCCTCTGCTGGTCGCCACGCATATGCACTTTGCTTGGCAGATCAAGCTGTGCGAGCCAGCGCGGGTCTCAAGGTGCATGGTAAGCCAGGCGCTCGGCCGCAAATAGGTTGGCTCGGCCAATGTGCCTCCCGATGTGCCCACCTTCCCTGCGCAGGCCTGGTGAAGCGCAAGACGTTCCTGGACGCGCTGGAGGAGCGGCTGGAGCCGCCTCTCAAGCAGGCAAGCATTGCAACGGGTGTAGCGGCCCTTTCCTTGACATGCAGATTGGGATGCATTGCCAAGCAAGGCTGCTGTGTGGAGTGCCATGCTGCAGCATGGCCAGTCGGCATTCTTTCCGGCAAGCATGCGGGCAAGCTGGCCACAATAAGCACTTGCATAAGCTTGCTTGGCACAGCATGCTGCACACACTGTTCCATCTGCCCCGTTCTTTCCCAACCAGCAGGCCGGGGAGCAGAGCGCGCTGGGCGACTTCACGCGCCAGTTTGACGAGGCGCGCTTCCGCAAGGGCCTGGAAATCGTGTTTGCGGCGTCCGGAGGCAAGCTGGTCACGCGCGTGGACGGCCAGGAGGTGCGCCCCATGCTTGCAGTTAGGAAGGTTTGGGCCGTGCAGGCGTGGTGGATGCAGTTGGAGTTAGGGTTTCTTTGCGTTTTAGCTAAGGCTATTGAGGCTTCCTTGGCGGGCATGTAGCCTGCATGCATGCTTGAGCAATGTCGCGACACAAGCCGGCAGCCCCACCCTCCCGGATTTGGCTCTCCCTGGATCAGAATCATCTCCACACCGAAACCCTTTCTCACCCCCTGTGCCCCGCTGTTTATCCCCGCTGCCAGGTGGGCACCATCCGCAACGCATGCCTGGCGCGCGCCCTGCTCAACATTTACGTGGGGCGGGACCCCGTCAGCAAGCCAGGAAAGGAAGCCATTGGCGAGGGGCTGGCAGCCATGGTGCTGGCGTGAGGCTGGCGGGCCGCAGACTGTACCAACTTGTGAAATCGAATGAAGCTGAGGAGACGGAGTTGAGGCCGACGGCGGGGCCTGACGGCCTTTGACACTGGCCCTTCTGCTGTGTTGAGCGCGCTTGTATTGTGCCGTGTTGATTTCCCTGCGCCAGCGCTTGCGTTTTTTGTTGACTGTTTGATCATCCTTGGCCATCCTGCCCCTTGAACATTTGATCCCCCCTTATCAATCACTCGCGCATGCACCCTTTGGCATGCGAGCTTTTAACATTGAGTGCAAGACACTGGCTTCAGCGCAATGGGAGCACAAACAGGTTTGCCACGGGTACGTGCCATGACTGTACCCGACCTACAAAGGCACACCCACACCAGCAGCCCTGCTTGGGCATTTCCTCTTGGCCTCTGGCAGCCGTGTGATCGCACTGCATGGCGCTGACATGGCCCGCTGGGCTCCATCGCTGGCAGCGTGCATCGACAGCCGCTGGGTGGCTGCTTCCTGGTCGCCACCTCGCCATCAGCGGCGCAGGTTGACCAGCAGCACCAGCATCAGCGCGACCAGCAAAACATGCGTGCAGTTTGGGGTGAAGGTGGCGGGCTGGCCGAAGATGGCCTGCAATGCAGGGCGGGGCATGACGGAATGCAGGCTGGATGATCAAAGGGTACATGCACTCGGCGTTGCAAGACCTTCTGGCTGGGTGGTCGGCGCGCAATGCTGCTTGCCAATGTTACTTGTTTGCTATGCATAGCAGGCCTGGCTACCATCAGCTGCACGAACTCATTCTAACCTGGCCACTCGCAAACCGCAACGCAATCCATCAACCCAAACATGCAAGCGCACCTCGCAGAAGGTGAGCAGCTGGCGCATCTGCGGCTGCACCTGCTGCCACAGCGGGTTGGAGCTGCGGGTCAGCGCCAGGCGCGCAAACAGCCCATACACGACCTGCAAGTGGGGCGTGATGAGGGGTTGATGGCGTTGGCTATGGTCCGGGCTCGTGCGTAAGCTGTGGAACACGCGCCGCATGTTCTGCTGAGGCACATGTGCATCATCACTTGAGAGGTCAAATGTGCAGTCCGCTACTTTGCCCAGCAGCAAGGAGCTGACGCACACCTTGAACTGGGTGAGCGCGACAACAGAGAACATCATGTACAATGCGGGCATGAAGATGATGATGGGGCTGAGCGCCATGGCTGCGGGCTGGGAGGGGAGCACAGAGAGGAGCGTAGGCGTCAGCATTGCTTGTGGCGCTCGGCGGCGGCGGCGGCGGCGAGGCGCTGGTGGGAGTAGGCCCGGCGCCTGCAAGGCGGCAGCTGCACTACCCGCCCACCTGCTTGTTGCTGAGGAGGGCGGAGAAGGCGAGTGGAGGCCGGGTTAGAGCGACGGCGTGCGGGGCAGCAGGCGTGGCGCGTTCAGAAGCCCGATGCCAGCAGTAACGGGTTGTGAAAAGGCCTGGGAAGCGAAAGCGCCGCCGCAATCACGCCGCCATCCCTACTCAGAAATGCAGCGCCGCCGCTGCTGCCGCCGCCAGCCAGCCAACCTGCAGCCTCCAGTTCGCTCTTCACAGGCTAAGAAAATGTACAGTGCTGTCTCAGAAGGAGTTCAGCAGGCAGCTCAGTTCGTTCCATGCATGGTGGTTGCTCTCCGTGCCTCAGTGCAGGTCTGAGGGCGGGCGGTGCAGCAGCTTTTGTCGGTCGCCGCTCTCCCGCCGCAGCTGGCTGATCAGATCCCCCGATCTCGCGCTGCGCCCCCGCACATTGCTCACAGCGGCGCTGCTGCTGCCGCTGCCGCTGTCAGGGTGCAGGGGGCTGGGGCTGGCGCGCATGCGGGGCGGGCTGATGCTGCGCTCCCGAAGCGGCACCGCCTCCTCATCCAGCGAGGCCGCTGCGGCAGGGAGAAGCAAGCCAGCAGCTGGGGGCTGGTGCCTCAGGAGCGCAGCAGCAATGGAATACAGCGCGGTTGACAGGCGAGGGCACTGAGCTGCTAGCAAAGGTGGGTGATGGAACAAGCAGCCACCCTCCTTGGTCCATGGTGCTGCAACCGGCCCCTACTCCCACTCACCGCCATCCGCCTCAAACTGCCACTCCTGCTGCTCCTGCGCCCGCTGCCACTCCAGCGCGCGCCGCCGGTCCCTGCCCAAGGGCACACGCCAGAGATGGAGCAACACCCAAGTCTTGAGGATGTTTGTTTGGGGTGCATGTGGGTGGCAGCTTGCAGGCCAGCAAGCGCATGCGGGGTGGCGGCCCGAAAGTAAGCGACACAACATGCACAGGAACGAGCAGCGCGGCTCACTTGGGGTAGCTGACGTGCAGGCCGGAGTACATGAAGAAACAGAAGACCCAGGGCACTGCAGGCAGGTTGCCAGGTTGGCGGGGTGGGGAGGAGTGGGATGGTGGGGTGCTGGGTGGTAAGGTGCAGGACGCAGAGGGTGATGATGAGGGGCAGGGTGCGTTGCAACTCAACCACAGCACATCCGCCTGTGCAAGCCAGTGGCACCCCGCATTCCCGCCCGCCCTGCACCCCCTCACACACCCGTGGTGAAGGCCAGCAGGGCGGAGCCCAGCGCCTGTGCATTGGCTAGGTCCACCGATCGGTTGCCGGTGATCTTGGCATCCCCTCGGAACCCAAACCAGTCCTCAGCCAAGATGCCCACCAGGGGGACTGAAAATGCGGCCATGGCACCTGGTAAGGTTAGGGTTCAGGGTTGGAGGAGGGGTTGTGAGGAGGCAAGGGAGGTTAGGCGTCCGCCATGCCACAGTATGAGTGGATGCACTCATGGCTGAGCATGGCTGGCAGGGAGGCATGGCATGGCATGGCATGGCATGTGCGGGCTTGTGAAACAGCCATCACCACATAGCAGTCCAGTTGCTCATCTTGCCTCACCTTCAAAGCAGCTGCTCCAAGTGTGGGTTGTGGGAGGGAGCAGGGGGACAGCGGCACAAGCAAGGGTGAGCGCCAGCTGCAGAGTTCAGCTGCCGGCTGTGTGCTGCGCAGACTGCAGGCAAACATGGTGTGCCTCCCTTGGACCCCTGCAACGAGGCACATTTTGTTTGCATGTACAGCAGCGCTTCCCACCCACCCACCGGTCGAATGCATAGACCAGGTTGCGCTGCGCGGGAGGCACAATCTCAGCAAAAGCCGGGTTGTTGCAGCAGGGCGCTGCGTGCAGGGAGGTGGCGGGGGCAACGGCCCAGATCAGGCGCTGGGTCGCAGGAATTTGTTGAGTTTTCGGCTGCTCTCAATAACAGTATTGAAGCAAGCAGCATGCTGCTATGCTGAAACCAGACCTCCTACAGCCCATACAACTGGCCCATGCAGCACGCTGCTGCATCTGCTGGCTTCGTTCATCAGCAGCTCAGCTCACCCGGCCATGCTGTGAGCAACGCCCAGGCCGCAATGATGGCTCCGTACAGCCACACCGTGGCGGAGTCGCCGTTCATGGGCAGCGCCTGTGGAGCAGGAGGATGGGGGCAATGAATTCAACAGGATTTGGCGGTGGGCAGGCTGAGCAGAGGCCTGCCATGCCATGCCAGCGCCACTGCTCCGCAGAGATGCTGCCCCCGGAGCACAGACAGGATACTGCACCCTTACACTTTGCCTCGCCCTTCAGATGCCAGCCCAAAGCCAGCTGCTGATCTACCTGCCATGCCCACCCCCGCTCACCAACCCAGCCCAGCCTCACCTTGAAAATGAGCAGCGCAAAGGGCACGCCAATGATGACGCTGAACTGAGTGGCCGCAATGCGCCCGTGGTCTGGCCAGCGAGCGGCCACCTTGTCGCCGATCCAGCCGCCCAGCAGGCCCCCGAGGCCACCACACAGCAGGTAGAGGGCGACCATGACGGAGGCCGCGCTGTTGCTCATGCCCATCAGCTGCGGCAGGGTGGTGGTGGGCGGGTGGTTTGGTGAGGCCACTCATTTTGGGCACTCATGCCGAGTGCAGACAATCAGGACCGAGGCCGCGCTGTTGCTCATGCCCATCAGCTGCGCAGGGCCCATTTCAGGGGCAGAGCATGGTTGGGCGCTAGGGACACAAGTGCTACGCGCCGTGCCAGGCAGCCACACGCCCTGCTGGCTTGCAAGTGCTAACCCAGCGAACCAGCCAGCAGGCAGACAAGCAAGCAGGCCTCACCTGGAAATACAAGGTCAGAAAGATGAGCGATGCATACGGCACAGAACCCACGATGCCCTGCAGCAGAGCCAGAGCGACGGCCGTTTCAGCTACGTCAGTGCACCGGTTGCACCAGCCAAGCCAACCCGGCTGCATGCAACCAGCAGCGCCCCTGCGCACCTGGATAATGATGATACCGAAGGTTGGGATGCGCATCACTCCCCCAATCTCCCGAGCCAGCCGCTTGGCTGTGTGCACCGCCCCCTCCCGCTTCTCCCCGCCGCCACCGCCATCTAGCTGCCCCGCTGCGCTGCTCTGCTGCTGCAGCCGCTGCTGCCGCTGCTGCTCCTGCTGCTGCTGGTGCCGGTGGAAGGTTGGGTCGTGGACAAACAAGAAGTTCAGCAGGCCGGTGATGGCGCTGCGGATGTGGAAGGACGGAGGGCCGGATGGCAGGGCAGTGAACAACATGTGCAGCAGTGGCCGCTCAATGGCCCACTGCTCTGCTGTCCAGAAACACATGCGAGCTGCCCCATGGATCAACGCAGACGAGCCTCAACCACACCCAAAGCATCATTCTCCACCCCACCTGACAACTGCCACGCTGAGGAACACAAAGCGCCACCCTTCCATGCCCAGCGGGCTGTGTGCCGCGGTGTTGGTGGCGTACAGCGCGCCTGGGCAGCATTGATTGGCAGCATAACACGGTTGGGATTCATGATCAGTGCGGCTGGGATTCAGGCTGCCGGCCCCTCAAGCAAAGCCATGCACTGCCCATCACATGCAAGCAAGCCGGCTGGCCAGCGAAATCCCCGCTCCTCTCACCCAGCATGCCTCCCAGGCTGATGGTCAGCCACAGCGCGCCAAACGCCTGCGGCACAGCAAGCAAATCGGCCATTGCATCAGCTTTCAAGGCGGGTTTAGACCCTACNATGCGCCTTGGTCGGGCATTCTCTGAGCGACCAACAAAGCTTCCCACCCCGCTGCCCCCCGCACGCACCTTGCCGCGTTCGCTGCTGGGGTAGTAGTCTGCCGTGAGCGACTGAACGTTAGGGATGACCAGCGCCAGCCCTGCAGCAGGGTGAGGCAGCGGAAGCGCAGAGGTCTAAAAAGGACAGCACACGACAGCCTGCAATGGTTCCAGCTGGTGAATCTGCACTAGCATCATGGCAAGCGCCGTGCAAAGCTGCGACAGGCAGGCGAGCAAACTCCGCATGTTGCAAACTCTGTAACCCTTGCGCGCACCGATGCCGTTCACGGCGCAAATCGGCATGGCCACCGCCAGGCGTGTGGTCATGGCAAACAGGGCAGTCATGGTGGCCCACAGCCAGCAGCCGGCCGCCACCACATGCCCGCGCGGCATGAAATGGCCTGGGGCNGGGGTGGGGCAAGTGGGGAGAGCTAGATGGCATGTCCGGGAGTAGCGTCAACAGCTTGGGGTACCAATGCTGCAGCAATACAAGCACACGACTCAACCCGCTCAAGTACACCGCCGGGACCCTTGCCCAGCTAGCCAGCGCATGCGGGTCACAGCCGCGTCCCCATTGTGCCGCACCTGCTACGCCGCCCAGCGGGCTGGACAGGGCCTGCATGAGCGCCCGCCCCAGGGTGATGTAGCCCAGCTGCGCGGGGGTGGCCTTGAAAGAGGCGCCCACCCAGGCGTAGACCGCCGGCAAGATTTGCTCATCGCATCTACGGCAGAGGGGAGAGGGGCGGCAGGGTTGTGGCGGCGGCACTGGCGGAAGTCGGCAAGAATGGCAGGAGTGGGGCGCCAGCGCGCGGCGGCGCACGATTGACCACTGCTGACCATGCTGCAGTGCCTGGTGAGGCCGCAGGGGTGGGAGAGGGGCAGCAGGGGGCAGGGCGCGGGCGGCACCACCGCCCTGGGCGCCAAGCAGCCAATTAAAAACGCATGTGCGCAAGAGCAGGATTATCGCACTTCTCCAGGATGGAAGCCAGGTTGATCAGTATCGTGGTGCGAAACTTGTGTGCGGCCTGGACGTCTGAGCCCCCCATCGGCTCAAGCTCCAGCCCCTTCATGAGGCCAGAGCTTTTAGGGTACGCCCTGCGCCGCGATCGGAGCTGCCCAAGTGCGGCGGCGCCAGGGCGGCGCCACGCGGGCAGAGCGCCGCGGCGCCGGCCGCTGCAGAAGCTATGCAGTCTGGCAGAGGGTGTGCCTGCCTGTGGCGGGGGCACAAGCTGTGATCGAATGTTTCTGAACATAAATCCAGGTTGGTGATGGGTGCTTCGACTGGGAACTCGGACAAGCGCGTGCACCTCCTGGCCAAGTGCGGCAAACTGGCTAAGGGCAGGGGAGCGATAGATTGTGCTCGCTGCATGTTTCCGCGAACAAGCTCATCACAATGAGCTGCTCGTCGTGCTGAAGTGGTTCAAGCGCGCATGAGGGAGTACACAGCTCACAGCAATCGCAAGTGGCACGTGCAGCGGCGCAACGTGCTGGGCGCTGGGGCGGCGAGCCTCTGAGCGTGCGTTCATCGGCACCCTGCGTTGTGTCAGCGTGTCAGCGGTTTTATGACGACGCTATTGTAGCTCTGACGACACCACCCGGCACAGGAATCAGCGGAGCGAGTTGGGCACGGGCGCTGTGTTGCTCCTTCGGCTCTGATTCGCTCGCTATAGAACGACAACGTGGGTATCGTGCAGTTTACATGCTTCGAACCGCCGGTGCAGCCGCTGCCCGCCACCGCCGCCGCCACCGCCTGCCCCATCTACCGTTGCCGTCGAGCTTGCTGCGGGCTGACGAACATGTTGGCGCATTCATGTGCAGCTAGTGCAGCTCAACACGAAGCCAAACAGCTGCTGCACATGCGCTCCAAGCCGGGGACCAGCACGGCGAGCGGCATCCGGGGTGCCTATGAATCGCTGGGCGTGCAGGGCTTCTACGCCGCACATGGGTGCGCTGCTTGGCTGCAAGTTGATGTGAGATTGCGAACTTGATTGTGAACAACTAGAAGCTGCTCTCGACGTCAACATGAGTGTGCGCTACCTTCCTTGTGCCACAGGCACGAGTATGTGAATCCGCATGACGACCAAATCGTGAAGGCGATAGCACTGCTCATGGACTCTCAGCAGTTTGGCGAGCAGCCGGGGCAGCTGCGAGTGCTAGACCTGTCCTGTGGCAGCGGCGAAGTGACGGTTGCGCTAGAGGCTTGGGCGGCGGGCGGCACGCAGCAGCCATCACATCAACATGTTGCATCGCAGCCAGACCGCCAGGCTCAAGAGCAACTGGCTGCAGAGGCGCTGCAGCCGCCATCGCAGCAGCAAGCTGTAGAGCAGACCCCATGTGTCAACCACGATGGCACTTCCCCACAGCAGCAGGAGCAGCAGCAGCAAGCACAGAGCACTGTGCAGCAGCAGTCGGAGCGGCCAGCAAGGCGCCGGCAGCGTTCAGCAAGTGCTGCCGCGGCATCGCCGCAGCTTGACATCACAGCCTGCGATCCATTCACCCAACAGGCGAGCTGGCTATGCAAATGCATGGTGAACGTCAGACAGCGTGCACGAAGCACATCCCACTCACCATCCTGCCCGCACCTCCCGTGCAACAGGCGTATGAACGGCGGACGGGGCGCAGCGCCCACGGCTGGTCCTTCCAGAACATTGCTGACGGCTGCTTGGCGGGTGAGCGGGTGTTGTGCCAGCACCCAGAATGCTGGGCTAGATTACATAGCCAAAGCAGCTTGCTTGCGGCGGTAGTTACATGGGCCACAGCCACCGCTACTATGTTAACAGCCCGTGCTGCCTCACTGCTGCCCAACTGCCGCCCCACTGCCGCGCCACTGCCACCCCTCCCCGCAGCCCGCTCCTTCGACCTGTGCGTGTGCAGCTTTGCGCTGCACCTGTGCGACTCCTCGAGCCTTTTCATCACGCTCTACCAGCTGGCCTGCCACTGCCGCTGGCTGGCCATTTTGGCGCCACACAAGCAGCCGGCGATCCGGGAGGAGCACGGCTGGTCGGCGGCAGAGGCTTGGAAGGTGGACCGAGTGCACGTGCGCCTGTACGCCTCCCTCAACTTTGGCCAGCCGCTGGAGTGAGGCAGGCAGATGTCATTGAAAAATTGCATACTATGCATTTTGAGAGGCCGCTGGTTCGAGTTGCTTGCAATTTGATAGGCTCTCTCAGATGGCAGCACACAAAATGCCATCATGTGAAACGTTCTTGGTAGACTTGCAGTTTGGGCAGGAACGGAAGAACAGCTCTAGAAAGCCTTGAAGGGCAGGTTATATTGAAGGCTGCTGATGCAGTGCTGGTTGAGAATGTCAGCCCACCACAGCTGGCCGCCACGGCGTGATGACATGTGCAGCGGGCGCTCTTGCAAAGCGCATGGCTGCTTCTGCATGCTCGGGCTTTGCCACCCGGATCTTCAGTACAGGGCCCTCCTCGCTGGCTGCCGCCGGTGCAGCGGGCTGCACAGCCCGCCGGCGGCGGCGGATGCACACGCATGCCGCGGTGATGAGCAGTGCCGCTACCAGCGCTCCGATGGCAGCTAGCACCGCAATGAGTACGGTGCTGCTGCGCTTGCCAGCCGGCTGCTCCTCTTCTTGAGGTGGCGGCTGGATCGGCGGGCGTTTAGGTTGAGGCGGCGGTGGCTGCACTGCAACCGGCGCTCGTATCCGGCCGTCATCGAGGGGTGCCGGGCTCTCCTCCGTGGGTGGTGGTGGTGGCGGGCTTTCCACGGCTGGGCTCTCAGAGGGGCCATCGAAAGATTGCACGGGCGGAGCAGGGGGCGGGCTAGGCAGGGGGCTGGGAGGAGGCGAACGAGGCGAGGGGCTTGGTGGGGGTGACGGGCTGGGAGATTGTGAGAAGATGGGGCCTGGCGGGGGGCTAGGTGGAGAGACGGGTGGGCTGGGAGAGGGGGAGGCGGGCACTGGGRTTGGGGRGGGAACAGCCGGCGAGCTGGCTGGCACTGGGGAGGGGGAGGGTGCCACGGGAGAGGGGGAGGGCACCGCAGGCGGCAGGGGAGATGGAGATGGTGATGGGACGAAGGGCACGCCTGCATGAATGGGGGGACACTGGAGAATGTTGGCCAACCTGACCAGTACTGCTGGCGTTCTACCCGCATTCAATCTTCACTCTGGTGTGTCCCAACTGTGAGATGCTCACCCGCGGCAAAGGAGCCATTGACTGGTTGGATGGTGGGATACTTGAAGGGATTAGACCAGCCCATCAGGTTGAGTGCTGCAACACAAAGGTGAAGGGCACTGGAAGGGCGTTGCTATCTGTTCGCACTCAGCGCTTACAGTCGCATCTTTGTGCTTATACAACTGGTGCAAGCTCCCAGCCATATTGGTGCACATTACCGCACCTGCGCATTCAATACACTCCAGCTGCATGTTGGCGGTGACGGTGTTGCCACGGTAGAAGTCCAGCTGGACGATGTTGCTGGTCTGCATGGAGCAGCAGGATTATCATATCCACTGATTCATGCATGGCCGCGCAGCTACAAGGAAATGAGCGGCCCAGGCCATGTACACTGCTGGAAACCAGCCGCCGCCCACCACCTCCCCACCCCGCTACAATCTGTCACCCACCGCACCGCCCCAGCTCACCCGAAATGCGCCCATAGTTAGGATGGCCTGCCCAATGTAGTCATCGAGCGCAGGGTCCGGCAGCAGCGCTGGGTTTGCTGGGTCGCAGCCATCGTCGCACTCCCATGCCTCACAGATGAGCGTATCGCCTGCCTCGGGAGCCCAGTCGCCCATGGCATAAGCAAGCGGCAGGTACCAAATGTTGGGCGTATCAACCAGCGTGAGATGCCGGAACAGGCGCCATGAGCTCGCTGGGAACCAGGGGCTGCGGCGGCATGGGGGCAGGGAGGCAGGCGAGGGAGTAAAGGGTAGTGTAGTTACCACAAGCGGCAGTGAGCACGGGGTAACGAGCGGCGGACGGCAGCTGGACCTTGCAAAGCCAGAGAGCAGGTCAAGATGCCGACAGGACAAGCCTGACAGCAGGGCGCAACCTGGTTGGCGTGCCAGCCACACACCTGTAGCACAGCAGGGTCAGCTCCGCTGAGAATCCCAGCAGTGCGCTGTCCTGGTTGCCACGAGGAATGCCAAACCCGGTCACATCGTTTATCCAGCTTGTGTCCAGGAGGCGGGCTGCACAGTGGAACGGAGGACTGCATTTTGTGGAGAGTGCCGTGGGTGCCAGGCAGCGCGAGCGGCGGCAGTGGCAGCGGTCGGCGGTGCCCACCTGCGGCAACCGTGATATTGCGTCGCTGGGTGGCTGCGCTGACTCTTGCAGGTGCCAGCAGCGCCACGGTCGCTAAAACGAGCAAGAGCGTCCTCATGGTCGCGACAGCAGCCCTGCCCGAGGCAAGGCCCGCTGGGCAAGCCGCTTGGCGGCCGCAAGGGCCGTGACCAACGGAAATGTGATGCTGCGGATCGATGAAGCGAAACAACCGAGGGGCCAAGAGGCTGCAAGCACAGACGAGGGCCCACCGGGGGCGGCGCCCGCTTGGCGCTGCGACCGGCTGGCGACCGTCACGAGGCAGCCGTCCCGATTGCACCGTGCTGCCCGATGCAGTCAGCTGCCGCGAGTTACAGTGCCGCTGAGCAACAGGAATCAGTCAAGTACAAATCGAGGAGCATACAGCTGAGGAGCGGGGAGTGCGAGCAGGAGAGGTGAGAGCGGGTAGCAGGGTCGAGTGATGGTTCGGGGTGCAGGCAAGGCCAGAGAGGCCCGCCCACGCCAGTCAAAATCAGATTCTTTCCTTCCGGACGCAGCGCAGCGCGCAGCAGCTGCGGCCGCTAGGCCAGGCCAGCACAGCGGGAGCTGTGCAGGCAGTCGTGGATGCAGGTGCCGGCCGCAGCAGAGCGGCCCAGCACCAGGGCACCAGCGGCCGCACAGGCGGCACAGCTATGGGGCTGAGCACAAGCAGTGGGCGGCACACCGGAGCATGCCGCCTGCCAAACTCCACAGCTGGCCGCCCACGGCGGCCGGCCCGCCCAGCCACTGGCCGCTGCCTCTTGGGGGCAGGCGCAGTACAATCGCAGTACTGCGCCGCGCCGGGCAGCGGGTGGAGAGCTAGAGCAGCCGCCAGCTGGAGCAGCCGCCAGCTGGAGCAGCTGCCAGCTGGAGCAGCCTCCAGCTAGAGCAGCCAGACGAGCTCGGCCGCCTGTTCCGCCGCCGCGCGCTGCTCCTCCTGTCAGCTCTGCACCGCCAGCTTCTTCAGGTGGTCGGTGAACACCTGGAGTCGGGTGGGTGGGGTTGGAGTAGGGTTGGGTGGGTTGGAGTGGGTTGGAGTTGTTGGTGGGAGGAAAGGCCGCCCGTATTTCTGCGAATGTGGTGGCTGGCAGCCTGCTACCTCGCTTTCACGGCTGTACAGAGCGCACACTTAGCGAGCCCCAGCCACGCAGGACTGCCCACGCCCAGCTCAGCAGCGCAACAAGCCCTGCCTGCGCACCACCCACCTGCAGCGACACGTCGTCGGTCATGATAATTTCGCTGCTGACCGCGCTGCTGGTGTTGTAGGTGGCCGACGGGTTCAGCTTGGCCAGCAGGAAGCGGGCCTGTAGATTGGAAANTTTCACGGACAATGAGCGTCAGCAAACAGGAGTACCAGACTCCCCGGTGCTGCTCAGAAGTTGGTCGAGCACAGGTGCAAGTTACGGCCAGCAACCGTTGCCTCACAGCCTGCACCAGCGCCGCCTGCGCCTGTGCCTGCTGGCCCCACCTGGCTGCCGTTTTGGTCGCAGTCTGTGAAGCGCGGCGTGGGGAAGCGGCGGGAGATGATGGCATGCGCCTCGTCTTGCGGCGCCTGGGGTGAGGGAGACGTGGGGGAAAGCAGGGCGCAGGTTCTGGGGGGACGGCAGGAGAGCCGCAAAGCCACGGTGTTATCAGTGAAGGCTGGGTGTGCGGACATGTGCGCATCACCCATTGATGGTGGCACGGTGCAGCGCACAAGGCATTCAATTCTTGCAGGGCAGCCCACCTGCAGCAGCTGCTTGAACGCCGCGTGCTCTGGCTGGTCCTGGTAGCCCGCCTTGCGCCACTGGGCAATGGTGGAGCCGTGGAACACTACCTGGTGGTTGCAAGGGGAAGAGAGAGGGATGGGCAGGGGTGGGTTACGGAGAGGGTGGGCAGGAGCAAGGGAACGGGAGTTGGGCACGAGCATGGTAGAACAGGATGGAACAGGGGGCAGGATAGGGCAGGAAAGGGGGCAGGATGGGCAGTGTGGAAAGGAGCCCACCGTGTAAAGGTGGGAACCAACGGCGAGAACAGCCAGTCGGGATCAGATCAAACAACAGCCACCCACATAGAAGTAGGCGTCCAGCAGCAGCATGCGGTTGAATATAGAAAAGTCAACAATCAATGACACTTCATTGAGGATGGCAACCAAAGGCCCAAAAAGAACCCACCACGTAGAAGTAGGCGTCCAGCAGCAGGATGCGGTCGGGCGCGATGGACGACACATCCAGCAGCACCGGCTCGGGCGCGCCTGCGGGGCGACAAGAATGCCACTTTTGAGCGAAGTGTGCGGTTTTGGCAGCCTGAAATGGGTGACACTTGTAGCAGCACCAAGCAGCAAGGGCGTGGGCTAGTGCAGGGGGTCCAATCGCCAGCAGCCCATCTGCAGCCCCCGAAACCGGATCCACACCAACCAGGACTGGGCCGCACTGTTGAACGCGAAGGAGTGGAGCGTGGGCTAGAACAGCCAGTAGACAGCAGCCCCGTTGCAGCCCCCCAAAGAAGCAAAGTCGATTCTGACACATCCGCACCGTTGAAGGAGAAGGAGTAGAGGGTGGGCTGGATCATGAGCATCGAGTCGCCCGTGGGCTCCCGGTTCAGCTGGATGCGCGCAAACGCCGTCTCGTCCGGCGAGTGGCCAAACACCTGCAGTGGTTGGGAAGAGGGAGGGCAGAGCGGGTGGAACAGGGGGAGGGCTTGGTTTGGATTGATCGAGGGGTGCAGGGCTGGAAGGGGCGTGCAGGGGAAGCACGTGGTGGGGAGAGTGTTGGTCCACCCAGGTCCCCCTGCTGCTCCCCCTGCTGCTCCCCCTGCTGCTGCCCCYGCTGCTCCCTCACCCAGCAGCCCTCGTACAGCCGACCCACACAGCAGCCTACTGTCTCCCACTCGGCACCCTCTACTGCCGCCCACACAGCTGTTGAATGCCCACCCGCCTCCGCACCTGGATGAACTGCGAGCGGCGGAAGTTGAACATGAACTGCGGGAAGTAGGACAGCTGGGGCCGCAGCTGGAAGGAGTCGGGGTCGTCCTTGCGGTAGTCGCCAAACCGGCTGCGCGGCAAATAAAAGTGGGCACATGTTGAATAGCATTTCAACTGGATCTATGGCGAGCGATGCATCGTCCTTGCGGTAGTCGCCAAACCGGCTGCACCCGAGGAATGAATGGACGACACAAGCGGCGGATTACGCATCCGCGGATATCGCTCAGCAAGCAGCCACAAACCCTGCACCCGCCTAATGCCTGCATTGCCTGCACGGGAGCAAACCACAGCACACAAATCCCAGCCCGCCTCACGCACCACCCCTCTACCCACCTGCACAGCCGGATGGGCGAGCGATCGAGCCAGCGCGTGGCATCAAACTCCTCCTCCACCACCACCCACCCACCCACACATGCTAAACCCAACCCTCCCCACCTGCATAGGCGAATCAGCGAGCGGTCCAGCCAGCGGGTGGCATCAAACTCTTCTTCCTCCTCCATCTTCCAGCTGACCACCCGCCCCATGAGCACCGCCGCCGCCTCCTGGTCAAATCCTTGGATGAGGTCGCCCTGGTTGCTGCCCTCCACCCAGCTGCGGGGACGGGATGCAATGTGGGCAGGTGGGTGCAGGCTTGAATTGAATGAAGGACGGGTTGGGGGAGTGAGTCTGGGGCAAGCGTGCAGCACAGTAGGCGCCAGGGTCAGGGGCACAATGCTGTGGTGCAGCACCTGGCAGGCTCGACGGAGGGCAGCCTCCATTTGTGATGCTAGCTCCATGCTACCTGCCCGGCAACCCGCCCACCCTGCCCCCCGATGCCCCTCTATCCCCCCTCACCGCCGCGTGATGGTTGTGACGCGGCAGCGCATCACCCCCGAGTCGTGCAGGTAGCGCGTGACAAACTGGATGAAGAACTGCTGAGCGGTGGGGTCGGAGCCGCCTGTGGGACGGGGAAGAGTGCAGTAGGGGTGGGGAGGTTGGGGCGGGCGGGCGAGGCGGACGGGGGGCCGGGAGCCAGGAAGGAAGGCCCACAATGAAATGAATGCACAAGCACCAGCCTAACTGCCGCTCCGCGCCACTTGTCCCTCCCATGCATCCCCGCTGAATCTCTTTAATGCACTGGACTAACAAAAGGCCTCCGCCTCACCGCCGTGCTGCGCCACAATATCATAGACCACCGCCAGCGTGGTGTTGGCAGACAGGGTGCACAGCTTCCATGCAGTGGTGCCGCCCACGCCCACCACCTGCGGGGAATAAAAGGGGGCCTTCCTGGTCAGTAATGAAGGTGGGGCTGCTGAGTCAGTGCACAGCTTCCACGTGGTGGTGCCGCCCACGCCCACCACCTGCCAGGCGGCAGGAGACGGGGTCTTGCCTGTAGTTGAGCAAGAGGGGAAAGATGCCGCAGAGAGGCGGCCACCGTGAAATGTGGACATGCGCCAAAACACTCAGGGCTGCACCTGCTCCGAACCAACGCGACAGAGAGACTTGCTGCCAAACAGGACGGTCGCGGCGGGCATGGAAATAAAAAGTGCAGTACAATGCAGGGCTGCACCTGCTCCGACACCAGCGGTGACTTCTTCTCCAGCGCCGAGGCGGGGCCCAGCACACCCGCCACCTTGATGTCCTTGCTGCGGGGGCAAGAACAGGGGACACGAAGGCAGTGCAATAATGGGCAATTGGATCAGAAACAATCAGCAACAGGGTTTGGCAACCCGCCACCTTGATGTCCTTGCTGCGGGCATAAAATGAAAGGAGGAAGGTCAGGGCACATGCTTGGCGACCCCAAGCAAATGCAACCGAGGCGGGGCAACCACGCCTGCAGCTTGCTGCCGACTCCAGGCCCCATTTCCAGGCAAACTGCAACCTCCCCTGCCCGCGCCCCCTACCGCATCTGCCCTGCCCTGCCCCTGCTCCTCCTTGCCTGCAGTGCACCTCAAAGGTGGCGTTTGAGCTAAGGCCCAGGTAACCCTCCTCCCCTGCCGGCGTGAACAGGCGGCGCAGGCTGTCCTTGAAGATGGGGTTGGTGAACGTGTCCGTCTGCAGGGAGCAGGGACGTGGGGCGGCTTTGTAGGCTAATAGCGGTAGC
>JADXDR010000110.1:58485-79678 GCA_025026875.1 Chlorella ohadii
CGCCTGAGGGTTTGGTCCCCCGCGCCCTCCGCAACGCGCAGTATCGACACCACCGGCGTCATCGAGAAGGTCAAGGACCTGTTCAAGGGCCACCCCGAGCTCATCCTGGGCTTCAACACCTTCCTGCCCAAGGTGCCCGCCGCCGCCGCCATGCGCCCGCTGCCGCCGCCGCCCTGCACCGCCCGCTTGCGCCCCGCTGCCGCGATCCGGCGCCGCCTGAACACCTGCGCCGCGCTGGTTGCAGGGCTACGAGATCCGGCTGGACGACGTGCCGCCCAATGTGCAGTCGTGGCAGCCGCCGGTGCGTGGGCGGCGGTTGGGTGGTCGCCGGCGGTTGGGCCGAGCCTGGTCTGCTGCATGCATGCATGCAGGATCTGCCCTGCCAGGCTGCTGCCTGATCAGGCCAGCTCCCCACCTCCTCCTCCTAGGCGCAGTCCGTCAAGCAGCCGGCGGCCGCGGCAGCCAAGCCGCCGGTCGAGTTTGACCAGGCCATCACTTACGTCAACAAGATCAAGGCAAGACTTTCTGGGGCTGATTTTTTTACAGCTGATTCTTTGCGTTAGTGCCAGCAGTGCGGCAGCACGCTAGTGTAGGAGTGGGCATGCATGCATGGTTCCATCCATCTCGCGCCTTCGCACGATCGCGCCGGCGGCAGCAACCAGCTGTTGCATTTGACCTGTTGCATTTGACCGAGCGCCCCCATGTGCCGCCAGCCTGGAGTGCATGTGCCATCCGCCGCGGTCTGCCATTCTCTGCCCATGGATTTTGCATTGATCTCCCTGCTGCTGCTGGTTTGCATTGCTGCACGGATGTGTCCTGCCGCAAATGGCTGTTGGGTGGGGCCAACACGTGTGCCCGCCGCCAGCCGCCGCCGCCGGCGGTCCTGACCCACGCTATGCTTAACTTGTTCCCCCTGCTTTCATGCATGCCCACCCTGCTGCTGTGTTGTTTCAAGCACAGAGGCCAGCACAGCTGCCGCAGTAGCCTTCCTGCCACGCCAGCTGGCACTTCCCACCGGTGACCTGCCCTAGCTGTGCTCACCTGAACCGCCCTCACTTGCTCCCATGTTTTGCAGATGCGGTTCCAGAACGATGAGCGCGTGTACAAGGCGTTCCTGGAGATCCTGAACATGTACCGCAAGGGCCAGAAGACGATTGCCAACGTGTATGAGGAGGTGTGTGCTGGGGCAGCAGTGCAGTGGGCAGCCGTGCAGTGGGGCAGCGTCGGTTGAGCAAGCAAGACGGATGAAATTGAACAGGGCGGTTGGGTGTGCAGCCGTGGACGCGCGGCAGCTCAGCACATCAGCCGCAGCTTGCATGCCACCTGTGCGCCTGCTGTTTTGCCCTGCCGGCTTGTATGGACTGCCGCCGCTTCCGCACCCTTCATCACGCTGCTGCAACTGCTGGCTCACACTGCTGGTTGTGAGCCCCCTGCACAAGCGGCACCCTGTGCACCCAAGCTGCACCCTGTGCACCCCAACTTGCACTGCCCAGGTGGCGCTGCTGTTCCGCAACCATGATGACCTGCTGCGGGAGTTCACCTACTTCCTGCCTGACAACACGCCGCCGCTGGGGCCGGGGCGCGGCGGCCGCGGGTCCATGCCCAAAAAGGCGCCCGGAGGGTACAAGGCGGGACGCAAGGCGCCGCCGCCGCTGCGCAAGGGTGCGCTGGGGCGGCAAGGGGCGGGAGCTGTGACTGGGCGGAACGTGGCAGAGTTGGGCAGGGCAGTCGTTGAAGCAGCCAGCGGGCAGCAGCTGGCTGGTGTGTGCGTGGCAGTGTTACCATGCCTGCTGCTTGCACAACTGAGTGCCCACCTGCCCGCTGTATGCCATGCCATCATCCCGGGCTGTGCCGGCGTCTCATTCTCAATCTCCGGACCACCGCCTCCCTCCCTCCCTCTGCCATTAATTCACAGACGACCCCAAGGTGGCGCGCGAGCTGCAGTTCTTCGAGCGCGTCAAGCAGCGGCTGCGCAACAAGGAGGCGTACGCCGACTTCCTCAAGTGTGAGTGGCAGGCAGGGTTGTTGTTGTATTGTTGCTTGTGTGTTTACTTTGTGTGATTGCTGGTGTGCTATGGAGCGTTCGCCGACTTCCTCAAGTGCGAGTGGCAGGGGTTGTTGTTGCGTTGTTGCTTGCTGTGGAACGGAGCTGCCTGCTGTGCTACGGCTCCTGGTTTGTCGCTTTGGCAAGCTTGCTGTTGTTCCCTACACGCCAAGACGTGTGCTACACGTGCATGTCATGATTGTGTGTGCTTCCCGCTGCCGCAGGCCTCAACATGTTTGCGGAGGACATCCTGGCTAAGCAGGAGCTGGTCAGGTGCGGGCCGTGCTTAGTACATTGCCACACCTTTGGCATCACATGGGAGGCACAGCAGGATGACGCAGAGGCATGGCAGAGGGTGGCTGGCGCACCCAGGCAGTCGTTTGTGCGTCTGCCACGACGGCAGCGTGAGAATACCGGGAAGAAGCTCTGATGGCATGTCTGCCTGCCTGGCTCACCGTGCCTTGCACCTTCACACCGCCACCCCCGCCCGCAGCCTGGTGCACGACATCATCGGCAAGCACTCGGACCTGATGGCCATGTTCAACGAGTTCCTCATGCGCTGCGAGGTGGGGCAAAGGGCAGAGGCACCACAGGGCGCAGAGGGTTTGAGANGTTGTGGTTTGAGAGGACGCCTGATCCTGATGCGCTGCGAGGTGGGGGGCGNTTGGGGCTGCCGCCAGAGGCTGCAGGGGGCAGGCAGGGCCTGGTGTGGCGTGCTTTGAGAGGCGTGTGTGCCCATGCGTGCCACGCCTGGCAATGCGTGGGCACCGTGTGCCTGCTGCCGCTGCTGTCATGCCGGCTGCTGCTGCTCTGCTGCAAACCAGCCTCACCTGTCTTGTGTGTGTGAGCAGGTGGGCCCGGACGACCCGTACACGCGGCAGTACCCGCGCGACCGCAACCGGGTGAGCGACAATTGAGGTTCCAGGTTTATCATTCAAGCAGCACACGTGTGTTGCCTCAGCGCTGTGCTGCACACGCCGGCGTGCTCGCTGTGTGGAGCTCGCTCAGTCGTGTGGCTGGCGCATTCCGCACAGCTGCTGAGCGCTTCTGCTGCTCTCTAATTGCCCTCTGCAGAACAACACTGTGGAGAAGTACATCCGCATGTCCATCTCGGAGCTGGACGTGTCCACCTGGCAGCGCTGCTCGCCCTCGTGAGCGCACCCGCCTGCTGCTGCCGCTGCTGCTAAAGCTCCTGTGCTGCTGCTGTTGCGCCTGCCGCTGAAGCTCCTGTGCTGCTGCTGCAGTCCGAGCCTGGTTCAAGGCTGCTGCCGAAGCCTCCTGCGATTGGAGCTGTGCTGCTGCATGCCGCGGCTGCTGCTGCTCCTTTCCGCTGCTGCTGGACCCTGCTTTTTGACCATGTTTGCGCCCCTGCTCTCCAACCACCCGCCCCGCAGCTACGTGCTGCTGCCCTCCAACTACCCCAAGCTGAAGGCGAGCGGGCGCACGCCGCTGGGCCTCGCCCTCTTCAACGACGACTGGGTGTCGGTCACCTCGGGGTCGGAGGACTACTCGTTCAAGGTCAGTGCGCACTGCTTTTGCCGCACTTTGTGTGCTGCAAATCTGTGGTAACGATGTGCTTGGTGACCTCGGGGTTGGAGGAGCACCCATTCCGCACTTGGAACGCCCTCTTTCTTCGTCTCACATTCCCTGTCATGCTCACCACTCCTGCAATGTGCAGCACTACCGCAAGAACCAGTACGAGGAGGCGCTGTTCCGCGCCGAGGACGACCACTTTGAGCTGGACATGATCATCGACCAAAACGCGAGCGCTATCAAGGCGCTGCGGGTGCGTGCCGTAGGTGGGGTGTGTGCATGCCGGGTGGCATTCTGTGCTGGACTAATGGTGCTCAAGCGGCGTGCAGGATCACACTTGCAAGTGGCGTCGCGGGGATGAGAGTAGGATCGCCTAGGGGTTGATTCCGCCTCCTGACATGGTTTTTTGGCACTCTCGCGATGCCTCTGTGCAGCCGCTGGCGGCGCAGCTGGAGGCGATGAGCGAGGAGGAGAAGGCGGGGTGGCAGCTGCCGGAGAAGGCGCTGCGCGCGTTCCACTTCCGCGCCGTGCAGCGCATCTACGGAGAGCAGGGCGCGCAGGTGCGGCTGGGTGGTGGGCGGTGCAGGGCAAGAGCGGTCCCTACTGGGGCGATGCGCTGGTTGTGGAAGCTGTCCTGCGCCCTGTGGTTGGGGCCTGCTGTCTTCCTTGGCCCTGCACGTGGTGCTGATGCCCTTGCTCCTGCTCACGCCCCTTGGTTGCTCCTTGGGGCGGATGCCCTGCGCACTCTCGCTTGCCTCGCTTCGCACGCACCGTGTTGTTCTTACTTGATTGTTCTTACTTGATTNGCACACCACACCTGTCTTCCCCCCTCCNGCTGCGCAGGTGGTGGCGCTGCTGCGCCAGAACCCCGCGGTTGCCGTGCCCACCGTGCTCAACCGCCTGACGCAGAAAGACTCGGAGTGGCGGCAGGTGCGGGAGCGCGGGGGGCTGTTGTTGGCAGCTGTGGCAGCAGGGGTGGCGCCCCTTTGCTGCAGCTCGTTATGAACCACGGCGCTGCCGTGGGATTTGTGACAGCTGNCTGCCCCCGTCCCCTGCTCTCTGCTGCTGCTCAATGCC
The DNA here is from genome assembly GCA_025026875.1 of Chlorella ohadii. NCBI lineage: Eukaryota > Viridiplantae > Chlorophyta > Trebouxiophyceae > Chlorellales > Chlorellaceae > Chlorella > Chlorella ohadii. The sequence goes on from JADXDR010000110.1 coordinate 63,140, forward strand.
TCCTACTGGTTCCCGCCTCCCTTTGTCCCCGCAGACCAAGGCTGAGATGATGCAGACGTGGCAGCAGATCTTCAAGGAGAACTACCACAAGTCGCTGGACCACCGCTCCTTCTACTTCAAGCAGGCGGAGAAGAAGAACCTCACGCGTGCGTGGGAAAAACGGGCGTTTGCCGTGATTGTATGGTTGAACTCCCCCAGTGCCTGCTTGCCTTCCAAGCAAGCCACCTGCCATCTCGTGTAGCCCCTGTCCCACCACCTTGCATGGTTCCCAACCCCTCACCCTCTCCCTCATCAACCCCGCACCTCCCCCCTGCAGCCAAGGGCATGCTGGCGGACCTCAAGGAGGCGGCAGAGAAGCGCAAGCAGGAGCGGTCGCTGGTGCTGCAGGCGGTGTCGGGCCGTGCCGACTTCTCGGCCCGACTCCAGGTGCGCATTCTGGTTACATTTTTTGGTGCTGTTGTTACGTGTTGGTACTGGAACTGTAGCCACCGTGCTTCACCATGCCTGCGGCTGCAGCTGCTAACCCGGCGAGGCCTTCCTCCCGCTGCACGCCCTGCCCCGAGCGCTCCTCCCCCTCCCAACCAACTGCTCCTCTTCCCACCCCACCCGGCAGGCGCACATGAGCTTCCCGTGCACCGACGTGGAGGCGCACAAGGACGCCTGCTTCGTGGTGCAGCTGGGCATCAACAACAACCTGAGCGGGGAGCATGCGCCCAAGGTGGGTGGGAAGGGGCGAGCGGGCGACGCAGCGGGCTGGGATGTGAACCCCTTCCTGCTGCTTGCAACCGTGCCTTATCTTGCAACCGTGATGCAACCCGTCCAGCTGTGTGCAAGCCTTCCCTTGCACCATCGCCTGCTTCCAATCAGCCAGCAGCRCCCCCGCCGCGTCTGTGCCTCTCAATCCCACCCTTACCCCTACCCCCCTACCCCCCTACCCCTGCGCCCCTCAACCCCGCTGTCCTCAGGTCCGCGCCCTGTTCCACGCCTTCATCGAGGCCTTCTTCCAGCTGCCCTGCTCCTGCGAGGCGGCCGAGGAGCGGCGGCGCGCGCAGCCGGTGCGCACCACAGACGCGCCCATGGTGCGGCGCGGGCGCCGCCCCAAGGCCGCCGCCTCAGAGCCCAACTCCATGGAGGTGCGCAGTGTTGCTGGGTCTGTGTTGTGTGGGTGTGTTTTTCTCAAGCTACTAGCTGGACCTTGAGCACCATTGGAGCCCAACTCCATGGAGGTGCGGAGGGAGGCGATGCAGGGCTGCGTATGTGTGTGGTTTGGGTTGGAAGCACCCTTGAATCCGCTCACTGAACTCACGTGCAGCCAGGATACAGGTTGCAGTTGGTCGAAAGCTCTCAGCTCCAATTCAAAATGATGCTGACCTGTTCAGTGCAACTGTCTTTCACTGTGTTTTCAAATTAAGTATGTTCACACTTAAAATTTACTTCCCGCAGGCGGGCGGCGCCGACGGCATGGATGTGGATGGCGGCGAGGAGACGGCGGGAGAGGGCGGCGTCCGCCCAAAGGCGGCGCGGGTGAGACACAGCAGACTGCGCCAGCTGCTTAGGCAGGGCTTGAGCCGCGGCCAGCGGCGTGGCAGCTGCTGAGACACCCATGCATGCATTTGCAAGCTGTGGGTGGTGGCCTATGCTACTGGCCACACACCTCTCCAGCTGCTGCTCAGCTCCTGGGAGCGCCCCTCACCCAAGCGGGACATGTTGCGCCCTTGCGGTACCGCTGCAGGCTAAGGACCAGGAGACCAACACGGAGGCGGAGAGCACCGATGATGACGAGGAGCCGGGTGTGACCAGCCACGAGGTGAGGCAGCAAGCACTGCCTCATGTCGTATCATGGCATTCTGCAGGGAGAGCCAGCTACAGGAGAATGTGCACTTCTAGCCCGATGCTGGCCACCTGCCCTCACCCCGCACTCATCAGTATCCGTCCTCCCCCGCGCACCTCTCACCCGCCTGTCACCCTGGTTGCTTCCCCTCCCCAGCAGCCCTCTGCCTTCACCGAAGAGGACGAGGACGAGTCGGCCTTTGTCAACTGCCGCCCCCTGGTGCCGCTGGTGCCCGCCGCGGCCAGCCAGCAGCAGCAGGAGCAGCAGGGCGGCGAGGCGCCGGCGGCAGCAGCGCAGCCCGCCAGCGGGGACCGCGGCCACTGCGGCATCTTGTGAGTGGCATGCTGTGCCTGCTGTGCGTGCTGTGCCGCRGTGCATGCTGTGCTGTGCCGTGGGTGGCCTGCTGGCATGCTCTGCATGTATCTAGCATTGTATTGGTGCACGCTGCGCTGCTTGCTTGCCGCTGCCGCTCTCAGGCCAACACCACCACTGTGCCCCTCTGACCCCGCACCAACTCCCAACCCTGCAATGCGCTGCAGCTACGGCAACGAGAGCCTGTTTGTGCTGCTGCGGCTCTACCAGTACGTGTATGAGCGCATGGCAGCTGCCCGCTCGTGCGCGCTGCAGGTGCGGCTGGGAGGGCTGGCTGGGGGCGGGGCGGGCTGAGTGCATGCCCGGGGCTGCGGCTGCAGGTGCCGCCTGGGCTGTGTACTGCACTGCCTTCGCTTTCCTATCCTGCCTTTGCCTTGGCAAGTTGCTGGTTGCATGCACCCTGCCACCCTCTCCATACCTCACCTGCACCCTGCCACCCTCTCCACCTTCGTTCAAAACGAGCAGAAGGCGAGCCACGTGTCCTTCTCCACCCTTTCCATCATCACCATCCCTTTGCTTCACTTGTGCATCTGCCCCCCTCCACACAAATGAGCCTAAGCCAAGCCACGTGTCCTTCTCCACGCTGCTCACGTGTGCATCTGCCCCTCCACTTTTGCAATGGTTGAGCAGAAGGCGAGCCACGTGTCCTTCTCCACGCTGGGCGGCGACACGCAGCCGGTGCCCGACTGGACCGACGCCGCCGGCTCGGTGCACACCCAGGTGGGGGCTTGGGGTATGGTGGGTTGTGTTGGGGAGATGGGTGGAGAGGTGGTACTGTGGGTGGCTCTGGGGAGATGGGTTGAGAGGTGTGCTCTGGATGGCTTTTGAGAGATGGGTGGAAAGGTGGCGAAAGTTGGACGAGCAGGCAGGCGAGCATCAAGCCCTGATCGGCCTCCTCCCTGCCCGCCTGATGTCACTGTGCCACAGGCATTGATCGGCCTCCCCCCTGCCTGCCCGCTCGTTATCCTGCCCTGCCGCAGTTCCTGGACTTGGCCACCTCGCTGATTGAGGGGCGCATGGACGCCAGCAACTACGAGGACGAGACGCGCGCGCTGCTGGGTGAGAGGAGTTGAAAGGCCAGCACTGCACAATATGGACTGGCTGGGCTGTGGCCCACCGTCGGCTTGCTTTTGGTGCTGGGGTGCTGGGCCGCCGCTGCTGCTGCAGACGCCATGCCTGCGTTGAAATGCTGATGGTTGCCAACTTGATTGCCAGCCCCTCAACCCAAACCCATCACCCACCTGCACTGCTGCGCCGCAGGCATGTCCTCCTACGTGCTCTTCACGCTGGACAAGCTGGTGCAGAAGGTGGTGAAGCAGGTGCAGCTGGTGCTGCAGGAGGAGCAGAGCCACCGGCTGGTGGAGCTGTGGCGGTATGAGGCGGCGCGCGGCGTGCCGGTGAGCTTTTTAGTGCTGCTGCTGCTGCCGTGCTGTGCGCTGTCCTGTGCTATGCTGCTGCGCATTTTGCATTTTCTGGTAGGCATGCGGGTGGGTCCTGGGCTCCGTGCTGCATGTGTGCGCCGCGTCGCACATGCCCGACTCTCCCCGTGTCCTCCCCCCTTCACTCTCACAGGTGGTGGACGCGGTGTACCACGCCAACGCGCACGTGCTGCTGCAGGGCGACACCTGCTTCCGCTGGGAGCGCCTGCCCGATGGCAAGCTCACGGTGCAGCTGATGGACGCAGACAAGATGGACGCGCCGCCCGGTAAGGCGCAGCTCTGGGTTTGCCTTGGGTTTGTTGGCAGCAGCTCCCTGTGGTTTGTTTGTTATGCAACACCTGCTGTAGAAGTGCTCTGGCTGCTGACCTGCGGGCTTTTTTGGCCCGGCCAATTCTAAGCGCTTGGCGTGCCCTCTGCAGTCCCCCTGACCTATCTGCGTATTCCTATAACCTTTTGCCGCCCTGTCGCCTATCCTATCTGCAGGCATCCTGGACCCCGCCTTCCACGAGTACGTCACCCGCTTCATCGACAGCAGCTCCGCGCCGCCCGCCGCTGCGGCGCCGCCTGCCGAGGAGGACGAGGAGGCGGGGGGCAAGGTAAGCCTGGAAGAGGAGCTCAGGGCGGGTACACAGGAGGGCGGCTGGTGGCACACTGGACGTCCCGCCTAGCGCCAGTGGAGCAGTGGAGTGGAGCATTGAAGCAGTTCCTTGCTGTGCCTAGCGTTGCGTGGCACCCAGCAGCGTGTTGCCCCGCCTCTGTTGCGCCCTCTGCATCTTCCTGACCGCCTCCCTCCCCTCCCTGCCTCCCCTGGATGCCCCACAGGTGTGCCTGCAGCGCAACCTGCCTGCCGGCGATAAGCTGGCGGCTGCGGCGGAGAGCGTGTACGACGGCGTGCAGATGGTCAACGGCCTGGAGTGCAAGCTGTGCAACATGCAGCAGAAGATCAAGAAGGTGCGCTGTGTGCGCTGGGCATGCTAGGCATGTCGTGCAGAATGCTCCGTGCACCCAGTCTCAACACTGGGACTGGCGGCCGGTACGTCCCNACCCCGCACGTGCTTGCAAGGGCCTCCAGTGCCACACTGCCCACAGCCAATCACAGCCAACTAGGTGGCACTGCCGCTCCTTTGCCAACCCAGCCAGCTCACTCCCATCACCCCAACTCTTCTCGCCCTGCCCGCAGATTGCCTATGTGCTGGGCACCGAGGACTTCTTCCACCGCCGGCGGAAGGCCAAGGCCAGCGCAGACAAGGCGGGCCGCTCCGCCAAGTTTGCGGCGTTCATCGCCAAGCATGCTGCGCCCGCTGCGCCCGCTGCCGCCGCCCCCGCCGCCCCCGTGGCTGTCGCGTGAGCGGCGCACAGCCGTAGCGCAGCGTGCTGAGTGTCATGTGTTAGTCAGCGAGGCAGCTGGGCGGCAGGGGCGCAGTGCTGCGCCGCACCTCAGTGCTCTGCCTGTCTGCATTTTGAGCCTGCTTTCTCTCTTGCATTTCCGTGCTTTCCCCCTGTCTGCACCGCTCCAATCTGCCTTCCCCTGCTGAATTCTCCTTCGCTGTAAGCCTTGATCCATCTGAGGTGTGGAGCTCGAGACAGGGGCTGGCTGTTGATTTGATGGGGAGGCTGGCGCCACTTCAGAGCAGGGTGCTCCTCGAGGCATCATTGTGCCAAATTATGTGCAATGGCCTCTGGGTTTGCACTGCAACCCGCTATGCCACCACCTCCGGCCCACAAGGTGCCAGTCTCGTGTGCGAGGTGCAGGCCTCCACCCTTGCTGGCGTGAGCCACTCCACTCCTTTCGTTACAAGGCCTAGGTCGGCGGGAGCAAGCTAGACTGAGAAAAACAGCCGGGCGCAACGCAATGAAACAGGTTTCGGGGGGTAGGCGGGGGAACGAATGTCAAGGTGTGTACAGACAAGTGGAGAGAGGGAGGGGCGTACAGGCAAAGTCAATCGGGGGAGAGAGAGCGCCGGCTGCAAAGCTSCTCGTGCCGTCCTACTGCTGTAAGGGGTGGGTGGGTGGTACACGCTGCTGCTGCTGCTGCTGCTGCTGCTGCTGCCCCTGCYGCCCGCAACCCCAGCAGGGGAGGCGCGGGACCCACGGAAGGGCTCTCAAAGCGGCTCATCAGCGGATGAGGGTTCGCATCATGGATCCCATGCCGCTGTCGCTGCCGCTGCCCTGCGCCTTGGGCCCCGGAAACACGTTCCAGAAGCGCAGCGTCTCGTCGCCGGCGCCTGGGGGAGCCAGGGGGGAGCAGGTGGGGCAGGGGGCCTTGAGTATTCAGCACTTGTGATTGCATCCAGGCGCACTACAGCCTCCATTCCAACCGTAAGCTGGGAGTGGCAGCGGTGCATGCTGGGCGCAAAACCAGCGCCGTCCCACACCCCTCTAACCGCCTGCGAATCACCTGTGACAATGGTCTGGCCGTCGGGTGAGACGGCGAGGTACAGCACGCGCATCGTGTGCCCCGTCAGCGTGGCCAGCTTCTGCGGGAGGGAGGGGGGCAACGGGCGGCCGGTTGGTAGCTGGTGGATGTGCGATGAGCACACCCGGCCATGGCATGGTCTGAAGCTTGCGGAATGCTGGAGTAAGCTTCTCAGGGCCGCCCTGCTGTTCTGCAGCCGCAACATTCTGCTTATCTGCCTGCCGCCAGGGACCCCCAGGCCCCCAGGCGTGCCTGCATCGTGGGGTATCGCCACACGATGATCTGGTTCTGGCTGTAGCCGTGGGTGGACACCAGCTCATTCACGTTCTTGGACCAGGACAGGTTGCACACCTGCGGGAGGAGGCAGGGAGGCAGGTGGCAGCAAGGGGAAGAGTGGGTGAGTTGTGGCGGGCCAAGAATAAAGTGGAAACAGACCGCACGCTTCCAGAAGCGTAATGGCAGGCTCCAAAGGTCACACAAAAGCCCTGCCTGCCGGCTTGAAGTGCACTCATAGCGCCAGCACGTATGCCAGCCCTCCCCCACAGCCCCGCCCCGCCCCACCTGGCTGCCGGTGTCGATGCACTGCAGGCTCTGCCCCGTGGTCGTGTTCCAGAAGCGTATGCAGCGGTCTGCGGTGCCGCCGCCGCTGACCAGCAGGCCGTGCTGGTGTGGCGACCACGCAATGGCCTTGACTGCCGCCTGGTGCTCGCTGAACCGCAGCACCGGGTTGGCCGCCTGCATGGGAAGATGGACAAGCGGGCGGTGACCCTGAGCAAGGGCCTTTGTGCATCCACGGCGCTGGACCTGCAGGCACATACACAGCTTGCATGCCGACTACCAATGCTGCTTTGGTGCTGCAGAAGGTGCACCGCGACAAGTGACCCAGCCGCCTGCAGCAGGGCGCGCACCCGCCCGCCCACCTGCTGGTGCCACACAAACAGCTGGTTGTCGTTGCCGCCGCTGGCCAGCTCTCGGTCGTCGGGGGACCACCGCAGGCCGCACACCTGCGGGCAGGCGGGGAGGTCAGCGGGCTGGTGGTGGGGGTCAGAGCATTGGGGGCAGGCGAAGTGCTGGCACCCGCAGCAGCCTTGCAAAATGGTGGCTGCGTTGCGGGGGATACAGCCTGCGGTCTGAAGTGCTTTTCGGGCTCTTCCACCTCCGGGCGTGTGGACTCCACCACCACCCCACTCCACACCTCCGCCCGGTGCCCGCCCCTCACCCCATACCGCACCTCCGATCGGTGCCCCGCCAGCTTGGCCACGTACGGCTCCTGGCTGCGCACGTCCCGCAGCAGGATGGCTCGGTCCCGGCTTCCCGTGGCCAGCGTGTGGTGGTTCCACGCCATGCACCCCACGCGCTGCTTGTGGCCCGGCAGCGTGCGTATCCTGCGCGGCGCAGGGGTGGAGTGGGTGGATGTGAGTGGTGGTGCGGGTTGATATGCGAATGGGCAGGGTGCGCCGCCTGTGGTGCTCCATTGAAGCAAGGCACACNNAGGTTCCCACCCCTTCCACTCTCGCAACCTCGCCAGCCCGCCCTGCCCCCATACCCAGCCCAGCCGCCTCACCGCTTGCACTTGGTGGCGTCCCAGATCTGCACCTCGCCCTTGTCTGTTCCGATGGACAGGTACGACCCCCGCTGGCTCCACGACACGCTGCAGGCACACGGCAGGGGCAGCGGGAATGGGATTTGTGCAGGGCAGGCACACATTAGGAAGGCTGCTGGCGGGGTGGCCATGGCCGGGCTGTGGCTTTGTTGTGGTGCACCGTGCAGTACAACCCACCCTCGTTCTAGGGCACGCGGATGCGAATACAGGCACCTCGCAGACCCTCGGGCTTCCCCATGAGGCCAGGGGCCACTCAGCCAACCCCCACCCGGCTTACTCCATTTCTACACCCACCTGCACACCGCGCCGCCCTCCCCAAAGTCCACCAGCCGCGTGACCTTGGAGGTGCAGGCGGACCAGAGGTAGACGCAGGTGCCCAGCCCCACAGCCAGCGTGTTCTGCGCGCTCCAGTCCACCAGGTTGAGGTAGTAGTCGTCTGCTAACGCGGGCGCGTCCAGCACCTGCAGGGAGAGTGGACGAAGAGGGGAGCAAAGTGAAAGGATGACCCGGTGCAGCCACGCAGTGCAAAGAACACATGCTTGGTGAGCCATGCCGGGTGGAGCTGGCTTGCAGCATCGGTTTGCAAGCAAAATGCAAGCTTGCGGTTCAGCGGGCAGCAACATCATCACGCCATCAGTCCAGCCAGCCAGCCCCTTGCCCAACCGTGTGCTCAGCACACACCTTGAAGGGCGCCCGCGGAATTTTGCGCAGCATGCGAGACGGCGACGCCAGGGAGGCTGCCAGCGAGTCCTCGCCGCCGATGGGCCCCCGTGCATAGGGTGACTGCATGAAGGGTGGCACAAAAGCAGTGTGGTGGACCATCGTGAAGCTGCATGTCACTTCCGTCACGTTAACAGCAGCTGGCAACAATGGTGCATCTTCCAGCTGGGGCGTGCCGCAGCAAGGCGCCTGCCCACACTACAAAGAGCACCTGCGTGGGGAGCCCTGCGGTGGGCGTGCCGGCGTCGCCCGCTATGTACCGGAACAGCTTGCGGCTGGGGCTGCACGGGACGAGCAGGGTGGGAGGCGAGGAGGCAGGGTTGAGGCGCTGCCCGGAGCTGCGCATGCGGCAGCTACATTCTGCATCCCTGCCTGCACAACTGCCACAACAGCGAGCGACAATGCTCTCCCCAGATCAAGTCCCACCCAACCGCTGGCCCTGCTCCCCCTCTAACCTCAACCTCCCCCGCACCTCTTGGTGGGCGAGGAGGGCAGCCCGCCCGCCAGCCCGCCCAGCCCGCCGCCCATGCCCGCGCCTCCGGCGGGCGCCTTGTCCGGCGACATCGGCGCCGCGGGGCAGCCCAGCAGCTCGCTGCGCAGCAGCATGTTGTACGCGCCGTTGCTCTCCTCCTTCTCTGCGGNTGCGGCGGGGCNTCTCTGAGGCCGCGGCCTCTCGGTCCAAGATGGAAAAGTCGAGGCGGGAGGAGGCGGCGCGGGAGGGGATGAAGCGGTCGCTGTACGTGATCTTGGGGCTCCTGCCGGGCGGGTTATGTAGCGGCGGAAGTGTGACAGGTTGGGTAGGGAGAGGGGACGGGGTATGGGAGGACAGCAGCTGGGTGCCACCACGGCGATGGCGCCAGTGCCCAGCAGCCCAGCAGCCAGCAACTGCACCAGCCCGCAGGGACTCAGGACTTGTGCAGCCGACCAGCCACCTGCCCTGCAAGAATAAAAAACCCTCGTTGTCCCCCTCATGTGCTCACCTCAGTGGTGTGGCCTGCGCATAGCCCGCGCCCGCGGCCGCCGGCTGCTTGACGGGCGACGAGAAGGCCTGGTGCTGCTGCGGCTCTGGCTGGCTGGCGCTGCCGGAGGGGAGGAGCCGCTCCATGGCTGATGCTGCTGCTGCTGCTGCTGCTGCTGCTGCGGGGTTTATTCAAGCGAGGGTTCTTCGGATTTATTCAGCMGCGGGGCGGGGCCCGCAGCCGGCCGCGGGCGGCGAGGGTGTGGCGGCCCTCCGCTGGACGGCGCTTGACGGCTACGACAGGCGGCTGCGGGTTGCCTGCGCACATGGTGGCAAAGCAGTGCCGTGCAAGTGGTCAGGGCATGGTGCAGCCCAGCAACAAGGCGGCTGCAAGTTGGCAGGAGAGCGACGGTGGTGCAGCAGCGGCGGTGGCAGCGGCAGTGGTTGGACCAGCGCCCCAGGCGTGCCGGCAGGTGGTTCGGCAGTGCCGCAGGGGCCATCCGTCACTGCAGCGGCGGCTAGCAAGGCCGCAGAGCGCCGGCAGCGAGGGCGCCATTCCCCACATGGCCGCCTTGGGTCGCCTGTGCCTTCCGGGCGCCTCCCCTCACCTCGTCTACGGCTCAGGCCTAGCGGGGCGGGCCGGCCTGGCGCTGTGGCTCCCTCCCGAGTGGTTAATGACCGATCTGCGGGCCTTGCGTCGATCCGCAGAACTCCTGGCACTTCAGACCACAGCAGACGAGAGTGGGGAGGAGGCAGGAAGGGCGTGGACCGCCAGCATCCCCCAATTCTGCCCATGCCGCCACTCGGCGCCGCCGCCCGCTGCCGCCGCTGCCGCCTGCCTGCAACTCCCCGCGCCTGTTGTGCCCTCCCATCGTCCTTCTATCAGTTCACACATCCCCGATTGCTGCAATGCAGCTGAATACAGCCACCCTGCGGAGCGCTCGCCCGGCGGGCCTGCCCGCTGGGCGCCGGATGAGCGCACGGGCTGGCCGGGCCGGCTTGACAGTGCACAACCTGTTCACAGGCGCGCAGCCATGGGTGAAACTACACCTTGCAAGGGCCCCGCCGCCGCCGCCTGCTGCCGCCGCTGCTGCCGCTCACAAGGGAGCAGCTTGGAGCCAGGCCCTGTCGCCCCACCACAGCTACCTCACCCTACCATCCCGCTGCAGGGATCGTGCAGGGCAAGGCCACGGTGCGGGCGGTGGACCGCAAGACCGACTTTGCCTGCTTCGACATTGAGCTGCCGGCGGAGCGGGCTGATAATGTGGTCATTGGTGAGCAACTTGCAGGCATGAGTGTAGCATTAAATGAACGCTTGTGTAGTTGAATTGATCAATGCAAACTGACGGAGACTGAGGAGATATTAGGGCAGTGAGTCTCGAAGTCGGTGCGGCCTGCAGCACCAAAGGCCGGCTGGCAGTCAGCACTCAATGGTGCTTGGCCACCTTGGCCTTCCTGCCCTGCCCCCTCACTTCATGCGCCTCTCACTCCACCCCCTCAGGCGCCTCTGTCGCCATCAACGGCACGTGCCTGACGGTGACGGAGCAGCGCGGCCCCGTGCTGCGCTTTGACGTGATGGCTGAGACGCTGCGCCGGACCAACCTGGGCGCGTTGGATGTGGGCACCCCCGTCAACTTTGAGCGCAGGTGGGGCGGCACTGGAGGGGTTTGGTCGCTGCTCCTTGCCATCCCAAGTAGCTGCGGGACACACCCGGTGATATTTTGGGGCAACGCGCAGTTGCCGCACCACACCCTGCACAGCTGTTGCACCGCTGCCCACCCAACCGACCATGCCTCCATCGCCCTGCCGCCCTGCAGCGCGCGTGTGGGCGACGAGATCGGCGGGCACACGGTGTCTGGCCACGTGCACACCACCGCCAAGATCGTCAAGGTGACGGACACGGAGAACAACCGGCGCGTGGAGTTCCAGGTGGGCGGCCAGAAAGGGGAGGAGAGGGGGCAGGGGGAGGTGGGCGGCCAGAAGTCGGGGTTACAGAAGCAGCAATAGCAGCTGTGAGGCTGTGAGGCTGTGAGGCTGTGAGGCTGTGGCTTGCTGCAGGCATTGGGTGTGCTTGGGATCGCATCTGTGCCCATGCGGCCGGCCCTTGCCTCTCACACATGCTGCCAATGCCACTTCCCCGCTTGCTCACCCTGCCTAGAGAGTGCACCTGCACGAAGTGTGAAGCACATGCTGATTGCGCTGCCTTCTGTTCGCCCAGTCTGGCTTGACAGCTGGCCGCTCCTGCCTGGATAACATTGCTTTGTGCCCGCCCCCTTTTCTTTACTGCGCAGCTGGCGGACCCCGCCTGGATGAAGTACATCCTGCCCAAGGGCTTTGTGTGCCAGCCCCTCTTGTCTTGCCTTCCAACTGCCCCATCGTTGTTCACACTGCAGCTGGCAGACCCCGCCTGGATGAAGTACATCCTGCCCAAGGGCTTTGTGTCGGTGGACGGCTGCAGCCTGACGGTGGGCGAGGTCACGCCCGCCGGCTTCTCAGTCTACCTCATCCCAGAGACGCTGAGGTGCGCTGGAGATTACAGTTGACATCCAGCACTTTGTTTCCTTCCAAAGCAGCAGGCCCTGGTCCATGTGCCGCGTTTCAGCTGTGCCAGCATGCCGTTACCGCTTTGGTGTGTCTGGGCTTGCGTTCTATGGGTGCTGTGGCGGACTGCATGCCTGCTGCTGAGTTGCTCCGCTTGAGCAGTCGGCTTCTGTGCACTTTTGCACTGCAGGGTGACGGTGGCGGGCCTCAAGGGCGAGGGCGACGAGGCAAGTGGATGGTTGGCGGGGATGGGGCGCTGGCTGGCTGCCTCTCCGAGGGATGGCGTGCTGGCGCTCTGCGTACCAGCCCGATAGGCAGGCTGGCTGCCCTGCTGGCTAGTGACAGGCCTGTGGCAGTCTTGCGGCTCAACCGATGTGCTCGGTTTGCTCCCCGCAGGTCAACATTGAGGTTGAGACGCAGACGCAGGCGATCGTTGACACAGTGGAGCGAGTGCTGCAGAAATATGTGGCGGAGGGGCGGCTGCCGGCGCTGCCGCAGCAGTAGCGCGGTGCACAGTTGGAACTCACACTGGCTGTGTGCTGCGCTGGTCCTGTTCACCAATGCCACAGCAATTGCGCCCGGCGGGGCACCCCGCCCTGCAACCATGTTATAGCATGCCGGCCATGCATAGTAATCCCACCGCACCACTTGATACGCATTTGATTCATACGATCCCCTATTACCGCCCTGTAACGACTGATGACTAGACGCAGCATTGGGGAAAAGTTTAAGTGCTAGGCGTGCTGGTCTATTGCGCAGAATCTGCTCAAGAGCCGCGCCACGCTGTGCCTCCCTGGGACCACCGCCAGCTGGCAGTTCAACGTATTCGCTGCCTGCAACAGGCAACAAGGCCACTGGGCTGCAGGAGAGCACGATGGGCAAGGCTGCATGCCACAACAAGGGGATGGCGTCACCGCCGCACTGGGGCCGCACCCTCGCCCGCTGGAGCCAAGCTTTCCAAGGGTGCTGCCGAGTAGCTGAGGCGGGGTAGCGTGAGTCTGCAGCGGCAGGAAATGCCACAGGTCTACAGGCCTTGAGTGCCGCTGCCGCAGCCCCTGAGTGCCTGCCATTGCCTGACCGACCCTGTTTTGCTCTGCCTGCCCGCTCCACCTTGGCTTTTTGACGCCTTTGCCCATCTGGTTTCCGGCCCTGTGAAAAGATGCAGTGCACGCCTGAGGGGTGCAGCCTTGCAACCTACTCACCTGATTCGATGGCTGCCGCACTCTGTGCTCAATTGCGTGCCTACCAGCCTGGCCCCCTGGCAAAGGGCGCTTCAACGGAGCTGTTGGTTTCCCTGCCTGGCTGCCTTGCGAAACAAGTGCGGTGCACATTGCACCTGCTGCCTGCCCTCCCTGCCTGTCGTGTGTGCTCCTGTGGCGCTTTTTTCACCACGCTGCAACACTGCATTGCAGCCACAAAACTGCAGGCAGCCCAGGCAGGCACCCGACCTGACCCACACACGTGTGTTTCCGTGTTCAAGAGGTGGTGTTGAATAACACCAGTTGTTTTGTTTGGGTTTTGTTTGAAAGGCTCCAGGCACGGCAAGCGGCGCTTACACCTCGGCCTTCTTGCCGCTCTTCTTGGGCAGCAGSACGGAGTGGATGTTGGGCAGCACGCCGCCCTCYGCYATGGTCACYCCCGCCAGCAGCTTGGACAGCTCCTCYTCGTTGCGCACBGCSAGCTGGATGTGGCGGGGGATGATGCGCGTCTTCTTGTTGTCYCGGGCGGCGTTGCCCGCCAGCTCCAGCACCTCGGCCGCKAGGTACTCCAGCACGGCGGCCAGGTACACGGGGGCYCCGGCACCGATGCGCTCGGCGTACCGGCCCTTCTTCAGGTAGCGGGCAATGCGGCCCACGGGGAACTGCAGGCCCGCCTTGGAGCTCTTGCTCACGGCCTTCTTGCCGGAGGTCTTGCCCTTGCCGCGGCCAGACATGGTTAGGTGTNGGGGGTGMGGAGGTGTGGGGMGKGAAGGAGGCYGTGGNAAAGGGNTGATCAAAACAGTGCAGCAAGGCCGCTTATGTATGCGGCAGAGGGGGGCAGGTGGCGACAGCCGGCGCCAGCCAGCAGGGGGGTGGCCAGGGGGCAGGCCGGATGGGCTGCACTGCTGAGCCATCTGTGCTTCTGTGCCCGGCCCTGATTGCTGACTGCCGCTGATCGCACAGCTGTCAGCGTCAGCAAGGGTACAAAGCCGCCCCGCCACCGCCTCACTTCCCCACCCACTCACCTCTGCTCCCCAGCACCACCACCCACCTCCCCACTCAACCACCACCATCCCCCCCTCCGGCAAGAAGGCCGCCCCCGCCAAGAAGGCGGCCCCCAAGCCCAAGGGCGAGGGCAAGGGCAAGAAGYGCCACAAGAAGGGCGTGGAGTCCTACAAGCTCTACATCTTCAAGGTGCTCAAGCAGGTGCACCCCGACACCGGCATCTCCMCCAAGTCCATGGCCATCCTCAACTCGTTCATCGTGGACCAGTTTGAGAAGATCGCGAGCGCCGCCGCCCAGCTGTCCCGCGTGAACAAGAAGCCCACCCTGACCTCCCGCGAGATCCAGACCGCCGTGCGCCTSGTGCTGCCCGGCGAGCTGGCCAAGCACGCCGTGTCCGAGGGCACCAAGGCCGTCACCAAGTTCACCTCCGCRTAYATGNNCWGCYTGMYSTGTGGCCTGAGGCTCAATAAAACAAAACCCAAACTGGTGTTGTTCAACACCACCTCTGAGCGGAAACATGATGCTGGAAGGGGTGGGGGCACTCAGGGGTGGTGTTAGCAATGGCGGGTTGTTGGCACATTGTGCTGTGCAGCAGGGCAAAGTGGTGCAGTGCCGTGCCACAGCAGGGTAGTTGGTGCATGCGTGGCATCGAGGCAGCAGCAGGGCAAGTGGTGCATGTAGCGATGCCGAGGCAGGAACAACAGGGCAGGTGGTGTGTGCTTGGCACTGGGCAGACAGGACGCTTGTGCATGGCATTGAAGCAGCCACAACAGGGGCAGGTGGTGCATGGCACTGACACAGCACTCAGGCAGCTGTGTGTACGTGGCACTGAGGCAGCAGCAGCAAACAGGTGATGGAGCATGGCGCGGAAACAGCAGCAGAAGGACAGTGAAGGGGCTAAGCTCAACAGCACGTGGCACATGAAGACACTCTCTCACACCCAAGGTTGCCCAGCCCTCCCCAAACCCACTGTCATTGCCCAGTACATTCCGTGTTCAAGGGGTGGTGTTGAATAACACCAGTGGTTTGGTTTTGTTTTGTGTGTGGCTTCTGTGCCTCGGGCAGTGCCCGCAGCTTACGCGCCGAAGCCGTACAGGGTGCGGCCCTGGCGCTTGAGCGCGTACACCACGTCAAAGGCAGTGACGGTCTTGCGGCGGGCGTGCTCGGTGTAGGTCACGGCGTCGCGCACCACGTTCTCCAGGAACACCTTGAGCACGCCGCGGGTCTCCTCATAGATGAGGCCGCTGATGCGCTTGACACCGCCGCGGCGCGCCAGGCGGCGGATGGCGGGCTTGGTGATGCCCTGGATGTTGTCGCGCAGCACCTTGCGGTGGCGCTTGGCGCCGCCCTTGCCCAGGCCCTTGCCYCCCTTGCCGCGTCCAGACATGGRTGAGGTTGGTGTGGGGTTGTGTGTGAGGAGGGNNNAGTGGTGTGGNGAGTGCCGGACTYGGCGGTGGGGCGGCTTTTGTAGGGCGGCAGGGGCGTGCAAGGGCGCCTGATCGCGCCCACCCATCCGGGCAGGGGCGATGGGCGCGATGCAGGCGGGCCCAGCAAAGCACAGGCCCACCTGTCGGCGGCTGTCCCCGGCTGGCCGGATGGGTGGGCGCGGCTCGGGGCGGTGCTGATCACCCTCCAAACAAGCACAGGCAGCGCTGCAGAAGCACATGCTGCGCTGAGGCAGCGCCGCAGAGCACGCGGGGGCTGCCTACAAGAGCCACCCAGCCTGCCACCTTGCCTCACCCCCTTGCTCCCCTCCTCACCCACCCCACCCAACTACCAGCCACCATGGCCCGCACCAAGCAGACRGCCCGCAAGTCCACCGGTGGCAAGGCGCCCCGCAAGCAGCTGGCCACCAAGGCCGCCCGCAAGTCGGCCCCCGCCACCGGCGGCGMGAAGAAGCCCCACCGCTACCGSCCCGGRACCGTGGCGCTGKGWGAGATKCGCAAGTACCAGAAGTCRACGGAGCTSCTGATCCGCAAGCTGCCCTTCCAGCGCCTGGTGCGRGAGATTGCCCAGGACTTCAAGACRGACCTGCGCTTCCAGAGCTCCGCCGTGCTGGCGCTGCAGGAGGCCGCCGAGGCCTACCTGGTGGGCCTGTTTGAGGACACCAACCTGTGCGCCATCCACGCTAAGCGCGTCACCATCATGCCCAAGGACATCCAGCTGGCGCGCCGCATCCGCGGCGAGCGCGCYTAAGCGNTGRSCTGGTGGCCTGAGCCGACCACAAAAAACCAAACCACAACTGGTGTTATTCAACACCACCCCTTGAGCCACGGAATGCAACTGCGGGGCTTGTTGGGTGTGGGGTTGCATGCACACAGCTCGGTTGCATTAGCGGAGTGTGAGGGGCAAACAGTGCAAGGATTCTGTGACTGCTGGCTGGCCAAGCATGGTGACAGCTGACGGAGGCTTGGTTGCAGCATGGGGGCTGGGCACAGCCACCACGAGCGCTGCT
>JADXDR010000111.1:0-48513 GCA_025026875.1 Chlorella ohadii
CTCAGCAACGCTTGCGCCCGCCGCTGTTGTGGGCGGTGGTGGCTGCGAGCCAGCGAAAGCTGCTGCTGCTGCCTGCTGGTGGCGGCCTGCTGCTGCTCCCCCTCCTGTTGCTGCTCCTGCTGCTGCTGCTGGCTGGCAGCTGGGGCTACTGCTGCAGGCGGCACCGCTGCAGGCACCGGGGCGGCGGCAGCGGCGGCGGCGCCAGCAGCAGCCTCGGAGGCGCCCGCCGCTCCCTGCAAGCAGCGTCGATCACTTTTKAGTCTCCTCCAGCACGCGCCGACGGCCGCTGGAGCGCACAACGACTCTGCGCAACGCCGGTGGCTCACCTCCGCCACCGCCTGATCCATCGCCTGCTGCAAGCTTCTCTGGAGCCTCCCAAATGCGCGATCAGGGGCTTGGAGCGGCCGCAGGCGGCCAAGGCGGGAGGGAGGCCGGGGGCTGAGGGGAGGGCTACTGCGGGCTTGCAAGTGCTCTGAGAGGGCCCAGAAAGCCTGCAGGAGGCCGTATTTGCACGCTGGGAAAGWGGATGCAAGCTGCCAAACGCCCTGCCAAGGGCCCTGCCAACTAATGCGTGCTGGGCAGGGGTTGGCAGCTCGCCTTGGCTCCAGCGAGCGAGAAGAATTCTGTCAAACAGCTGCAACCAAATCAGCAGCGCATTGCAATCTTTGCCCTTATATCTCGTATCCACAACGGGCGCCGAAACTCTCGTCTCGCCTCGCTTGCCATGGCCGCGTCAAGCTGCAGGGCCCTGGTGACGGGCAGCGGAGCCTGGGCGGGCCTGCGAGCAACACACATGACGATGCCGGCGTTTGCCGCTCGATTGTGCGCTTTGCAGGGCGTGGCAGCAGGCGGCAGCGGCTGGCGGCCAGGTGCGGGGCCATTGGAGGCAGGGCGGAGCTGGTGTCGTGCAGCATATGGCAGCAACCATTCCAGTGTTTGCTCGTTACCTCTACCCACACTGCAGGCCCAGCACCCCACCAGCGGCAGCAGTGGGCAGGCATCACGGCCAGCAGCGCGCAGGATGCAGCAGCGGCGGCGGCAGCAGCTCCCTCTCCACCCAAGAGCATCGCGGAGAAGATTGGATTCATCGGAGCTGGTGAGACCCAAAATGCTACGGTCTGATGCGCAGCCGTATCCGCAGCGGTTCATTTCTGCTGCCGGATCCAGTCACCTGCATTACTGCTGTCCCTGCCGCAGGGCAAATGGGGGAGGCGCTGCTGCGTGGCTTCCTGCGAGCCAAGGTGTCCAGCCCCGGCCGCATCTGCGCCAGGCAAGCATGCAGTGATGGCTGCTGCCTGGCCTGCACCTTGGCACAACACCTCCTGCCTGCATTCAGCTGCTGGGCATGTGGCACACAGGCTTGCTGCTGCCCTCCTCCCTGCTCCACAGCGTCAAGGACTGGGAGCGGCGAGAGGCGCTGGAGCGCATGGGCGTGGGGTCGGTGTTTGGGGACGCCACCGAGGGCGGCAGCTGTGATGTGGCCAACTTTGCGCGCATCCTGCTGCTGTGCACCAAGGTGCGGGGTGCGTGCAGTTGACCAGCAGGCGTCCTGTTTGACAGGTTGCATCGGGGTGGATCCACTTTGCAGGGATGTGTTTGGACGACCATCAGTATTGATGCTGGCCTGGTCGCCCATCATGCCCCATTGCTTGGCCTGCCCCCTGCAGCCGCAAGCGCTGCCCGAGGTGCTGGAGAGCTTGGCGCCGCATGTGACAGAGGAGCACCTGGTGGGTGGTCATGCTGTGTGCTCTGCTGGGGTGGCCCAAAGGAACGGAGGATTGCAGGCAATACATCCATTACAGCTCAGCAGCCAGCTGGCTCGGCTGGGTGGCTGCATGTCCCCCAGTTCGCTGCATTGTGCAGCGCCTGATGCCCTGTGCATGCACCCGCTCCCATGCGTGGCAGGTCATCAGCATTGCGGCGGGCGTGACGCTCAACACGATGGAGCAGGCGCTGGGCCCGCACGTGCGAGTAGTGCGTGTCATGCCCAACACTCCAGCCCTGGGTGCGCTGCTGCTGCCCTTGAATGCCGGCTGCTTAGTGGCCATGCACTGCCTGTGCTGGGCTGCTTACGGCTGTTGTGCACGCTGTGCCACCAGCCAACCTGCTCTGGGACATGCCCCTCGACAAGTTCGCGAAATTGGCCCCCCGCCCAGCCGCGCTTTCTCGCCCGCTGTGCTCCCTGCAGTGCAGTGCGGCGCGACTGCGTACGCGTTGGGGCGTAATGCCACTGAGCGGGATGCCGAGCTGGTGGACCTCCTGTTTAGCAGCGTGGGCTTCTGCATTCAAGGTGGGGCTGGCGGGGCAGTGACTGGCATGGAAAGATGGAGAAATGCTGCATGTGATCAATGTTCTCAACCTGCTGCAAGGCAAATCCAATCAGGTCGATCGCCTTTGCTGCGCCTGCTCCTGCGCGCAGTGCAAGAGAAGCAGCTGGATGCAGTGACAGGTGGGTGGGAGCAGGAGCCCAGAGGGCAGGCTTTCTAGAGGCCTTGGGCCATCGAGCCACTATGCGCCAGCTGGACGTCAAACGCAGCGGTATTACCGAGTTGGGCAGGAGAAGTTGAAGGGTCGAATCCTGGTGCCCAATCCCTACAGCATCACCCCTGGCCAGGCTGCACACAGTCTGCTGCCGCCGCTTTTGNCCTGCCTGCTCACAGGGCTGAGCGGCTCGGGTCCTGCTTTTGTCTACCTAATGATCGAGGCGCTGGCGGATGGCGGCGTGGCGGCGGGTCTGCCGCGCGAGACTGCCCTGGCGTTGGCCGCCAAGACAGTGAAGGGTGCTGCACAGGTGGGTGGCTTGAGTGGAAGGGCTGTTGTGCAAATATTGCTGCTGCATGGGTGCAGTGGCATCAGGGTGCCTTCAACCAACGCACTGCAGTNCGCCAATTCCTGCCCACCTGACCATGCTTCTTGTTGCTGCAAACGCTTGCAGATGGTGTTCTCTGATGACGCCACCTCAGAAAGCGGCATGGTGCACCCGGGTGTGCTCAAAGACCGGGTGGCCAGCCCCGCGGGCACCACCATTGCAGGTGCGGGCCTGAATGAGGGCTTTAGGCGCTAGGGGGACATGCTGTGGGAGGCTGGAGAGTGTGACGTGTGCTGTTGCTTGAGGAGGCTGGAGAATGTGCTGTGCGTTGCTGCTCTAGGAGCTTCATCTGGGAAAGGGCAGCCATGCAGCTCGCCCCAACACAGGCGGGAGAGCGGTGAGCCACCACCGCCCCTTGTGCGCATGCAGGGCTGACGGAGCTGGAGAGCAGCGGGGTGCGTGGCGCCTTCATCCGGGCGGTCACGCGGGCAGCGGCACGCAGCAAGGAGCTGGCTGGTTGATTCTGATAGTGCCTGCTGTGCTCATGTAAACTATCAAAGGGAATGGCCACCCACCCCAGTGCCCGTTTGGGTGGCAGCTGTGCCTGGAGCAGCGCTCGCCGTTGCCAGACTGCTGCAGCCTCGTTAACGCCCCATCCCGCATTTGAGCTGTCTCCCAGCCTGAAATCCAGGGCAGATAGTAGGCTGTTGGGGGCCTCGGGGGGTGGAGAGGAAAATTCCGAGGGCCCTGTGCTCGCGCCCTCGGAGGCGCAAGGGGCGACGGCGGCGGCGGCGGCACAGGGGCCGCTCCCTGCCTCGCAGCGCCCGCAGGATTCTGATCATNCCAACCCAGCAGATTTGGAGTCTGGGAGTTGTCTTTCACACTGTGCGCCGTGCTGCGCTCACCGCATGTTTCGCCGACGCCAAGGCGGCCCAAGCGCCCCGGTCAGCACTCTGTGCCCTTGCCACTTCGCCACAACGCGTTTCCAAGCCGCGCACACGGCACAGCTCAACAGCCCGCCGCTCGGCTCACGCCACCGCCTCGCTCACCACTCCTCACCCAGCCTCGCGGCGCCAGCCACCCCAGCCACCCGTCAGCGATGCAGGCGGCCCGCAGCCTTGGCCTGGCGCCGCAGGGGCGGCCAGCGGCCCGCCTGTGCGCCCGCAGCAGCTCCTTCCTGGCGCTCCAGCACCAACGCCTCTCGCCAGTGGGCCTTGGAGCGGCCACCGTGCGCCGACGCTGCGCCGTGCGTGTGGCAGCCAGCGCCGCGCAGCCGCTGCTCCGCGCCGCTGCGCCGCTCGGCCGCCTCGCGGTGCGCGCCCTGCCCGCCAACCTGCTGGCCGCGGCGTTTGCGGCAGCACGCAGCGGCCGCATGAACCCCTGGATCATGGCCGGCCTGCTGGTCTACTGCGTGGGCGTCACCATCTACGCCACCAACACGCGGCGGCAGGTGGAGCTGGCCACGGCGTCGGCAGCCGGCACGATCGACGCAGCTGACACCAGCGCCAGCCTGGCCAGCACCACCACCAGCCTGACCAGCGCCAGCCTGGCCAGCGTGGATGTGGCAGATGCCTCCGGCCAGACGCAGGCGGCCGGCGAGGACAAGAAGAAGGAGCGGTCGGAGGTCTGCAAGGTCTGCGGCGGCACCGGGCAGGTGCGCACGAGGCGGGAAGCTGTGNTTTTTTGTTTCGCTGCCCTGCTGTCTGATCATGTGTCCGGCATGCAGCAGCGACCCGGCAGCTGCTGCAGTGTTGCAATGCTAGCAGCCGTTGTTGGCAGCGCTTGGGTGGCAGCTGGGTTGTGCTCGCCTGCCGCAGAGCGCATGAACCGGCTTTGTTGCCCTTCTCTCCTGCTGCTCACCCTGCCTGCTNCCCCANCCCGTCCTTTCCTCCTGCCAGGTGTCGTACGAGAACCACATGCAGGCGTACGACGGCACTGTCTGCCCCTGCTGCCTGGGCAAGGGCCGCGTGAAGCGGTATCAGGGCAACCTCATCAGCGCGCTGCTGTCGTTCGACCCCTGAACCTGCCGGCACGCCCCCTGCCGCTTGCCGCTCTCTCCTCTTGGCAGCACCAGTGGCTCGCCGCCCAGCCACACTCGCGAGGGTCGCCAACCCACAGACCTTCGCTGGTACAGCCGTGGCGGCCTCTGTCGATGCCACTCGTGCGTGCGCCCCTCCAAATAACATACGCCCGCCCCCGCTCGCCTTGCCTTGCATGTATGTCCGCCACACCCCCTGGACTTGAGAAATGAATCTAATGCCACTGCACTTCTCTCCCTGCGTGCCATTCATCCCGTCCCATTGTATGCCGCTGCCCTCGGTCCCCCCTCGGCCGCCGTCTTTCGTGTGGATTCATACCCCTTAGCACCGCGCTTCTCACAGACCCTCCCTTTTCGCCGCCCACTGGCAATTTCGTTGTTGAGCGATGCCTGCCCTGTTCCCCCCGTTTGTTGAGTGCCATGATGCGCAGAGCCTTGCGCCGCCCCGGTTGAGCGACCAAGCCTTCTCCCAAGATAGTATATATGCCCCATTCCACACCCCTGTTTGTGCACCTGTAACGATGTGTGCCAGCGCTGTGGGTGAGGCTCAGGCAGAGTGGACGCCTTTGTGGTGTGGGATTGCTGTGGAGATCACTGGGATCATGGGGTTGCTGTTGCCTAAACAACAGTGGTCAAATGTGTGCGATCGGCCTGCTGGAAAGGGAAGAAGAAATGGAAGACTTCCCGGTGGCATGCCAAGTTACAAGCATCAGATGAGGGGCAGGGAAGAGACCATGCTAGCAGGAGCCCCAGGCCACACGTACAAGTCAGGCGGATGGCTGGACAACGGGGGGCGGGGGAGGACAGGCGGGCAGGCACTTGAAAATCTGCAGGTTGTCCAGGAACAGGCCCATGGTTTTTGGGTCCAGCATGGACATCAGATACGCGTCAATGCTGTTGTTGACCAGGCAGTACCACTGCGCCGCCCATGTGTGCGTGCTAGGACAGCTGCAGCCCAGGCACACAACAGCCCCGCTGGCCAGCTGGTGCGGAGTGCCGGCGGAGCAGGTGTAGCACTTGCGCACGCCGCCCACGGTGAATGGTTTGCCTGCGCGGGGAGAAGGGGCCGGGAGGTGCGGCGGCTGGCTCAACAAGTAGCAGCAGGGCTATCGTGACGGAGAAACCAAATCACAGTTCGACACAGCCGCACAAAGCAGCGGCCGACCACCTGTTCAGCCCACACTCACCCGTGGTGCACACTGGAGCAGCTGCCTGCCGCTGATACGGAGCAAAGGTTTTAATGGTTGGCGCCACGAACTTGCGTGCTACGCAGTCACGCGGTTGCGGCCGCAAGCCACCCGCCAGCTGGCACTGGTCGGCAGTGGGCCCGATGGTGGTGCCTTTTGGGCAGGCTGCGCAGCACAGCTGCAGAAGGAGGGCAGCAGCAAGAGGATGCACGATTGCAAGTGACGTCCTGCAAGTTGAGGCACAGGTAACACGCCACTCAAGCAGGCCCGTTGCCAGCGGCCCCTCCGGCCACCACCACTCACCATGCGCCGCAGCCCATTGGACAGGACATCCACAGGCGCTCTCCCGGCATCGCAGGTTTTATAGCAGCCGCGGAGTGCATATCTGGGCTGCAGGTACTCGGAGCCGGCTGGGCACCTGGAGTGGGAGTCCAGCAAGGCGGCAAGTGAGCTGGAAGACAGGTGTGAGGGTGAGGCATGCTGCCCATCTGCCGCCTCGCCGCAACTCCCAACCCCCCGAGGGCATGATGCAGCTTCCCTGCCCGCATCACTAGCCCCACTTGGAGTGAGCTGCACTCACTCCTTGCGGCACGTGATTGCGTTGTCTGTGGCACTGTCAACACCGTAGGGCACCCAGCCGGCGGGGCAGCGCTGTGTATCAATTTGGCACCAGGACGGCGGGTCGCTGGGGCTGCCGCCAGGGGGCGGGCCGGGGGCGTATGGCGGCGGGCAGTCCTGCAAGCACCTGCAGTTGATGAAGCAGCGGGGCTAAAGTCTAACAGACTATGAATAGTCCAAGCTGGCCAACTTGGGTGTGAAGCAGCAAGCACAGGCTGGTGCTGATTCTGCCTCGTGCTGGCTCAGGCCCAGCGCCGGCAAGCAGCTGCTGCCCCTGCTTGCCTTTGCACGACGCCGTTGACCACAGCGCTTGCGGTGTAGCCACTGGGGCACACCAGGGGGCTCGCAGTCACAGTGGAGCTGTGACACGCAGCCAGGCACAGGTTGGCGGCAGCTGTGCCAAGGGGCGGTCGGATGCCGCCCGGCAGGGTGGCCTGGAGCAGCGCCCGCGTGCTGCGGAACGGAGGTGCGGCATGTGGGCGGGTTTGAGCCAGGAGCGATCTATGCTTGCTTGCAATGCTGGCGAGTGGCAGCAACCCCATAATCTCACCTGGGCAGCGGCACAGGAGCTGGAAGCTGGCTTTCCTGCATCGGCAGGAAGGGTGCAGCGGGACTGCAGGGTGGGATGCAAGGCCTGGCGGCGGCGGCGCCACGCCAACAAGCCTGGGCAAGACGAATTGCGCGGATTGCATTTCGGTTGGAATACTTGCCTGCTGGCCAGAAGAGCTTCCCCAGAGGGTGAGGGCCAGCACAGCCAGCGCGAGATGGGCGGGCGGCATGGCTAGAGCCAGGCGCTGCTTGCAAGCGAGCGGTGACTAGTGAGACCGCCAAGAACCTAAGTCAGCTCGATAGCCAACGCGCCACCGAGCGAAGGGAGCTGGGAGGCAGGTACAGGCAGGCAGAAATGTGTGGCCCGGGTTGGTCCTGCCAGGCCCACAGCCTGCCCAGTCAATGCC
Source organism: Chlorella ohadii (assembly GCA_025026875.1). NCBI lineage: Eukaryota > Viridiplantae > Chlorophyta > Trebouxiophyceae > Chlorellales > Chlorellaceae > Chlorella > Chlorella ohadii. The sequence goes on from JADXDR010000111.1 coordinate 7,609, forward strand.
AAATCTAGATAGCTGGTAAGTTAACGCAGCAAGATGTTGGTGCAATGTCCTGAGGATGTGGCTGGATCTGACACTCTAAGGCTGTGGATGATTGTGCATGGCCATGTCGACTTGCCGCAAGCACGCCGCTCGGCCCGTTCTGGCTGCGTGCACGGTACAGGTCATATTACTTCTTTATGCAGGCATCGGTCTACCAATTAAGGGGATTCATACAAAAGCAGGCAGGCAGTTCGGGGTCAAGTTCGGGAAAATCGGTGTACAAAGGAAGGGGAAAACCTATCGAGCCTTCCTGGGCAGTGCGCGTATCAGGGCGGGCGTGTGCCCGGCCAGTCCAAAATTGCACCAAAACTGGGCTGAGGGAAGAGCGAGGGAAAAGTGTAACAAATATGTAGGGAGCTTGATCAACGGCCATGCGAAACTATGACCAGTCACACCAAAACAACGACCAGTCATGCGGCCCAAGTGGGGACCAAGCAAGGTTGAGGCGCGCTCGGCTGCCGCAGCAGCCAGCGCCATGCACGCAGACAAGTGCAAGCCACATTTGGGCTCAAACTGTGGCAGGTGTTCAGGCGGGCAGGAAGGCGACCACTACTGTGATGTCATCGCAGCGCACGCCCTGTGTCTCCACCGCCCAGCGCCGCAGCGCGCCATCAGCCAGCGCCTGCGCCGCCTCCTGGGCTGTGGGGTACTCCAGCGCCGTCACAACGGAGTCAACCATGGTCGTGGTGTCGAAGAAGCCGTCGCTGCCCAAGATCAGCACGTGGCGCGGCCCATCCTGGCCTGCGCCAGCCGCGCTGCCGCCGTCGACAGCCGCCGCAGCTGCGCCGCCGCCGCTGCTGCCACTGCCGCTGCTGCTGGCCCTGGCTGGGGGCGGGAACTCGACGCTCACCACATCTGGCGTGTGCGTGAGGCCCCACTCCACGGCATCTGCAGCAGGCACATCAGCACGCAGGCACATCAGCAATGCACATTAGCAATGCACATCAGCATGGTGCCGCGAGCAGCACCCTAGGTTGTGCAACGCCAGAGGTGCAGGCAGCAGCAGTCCAGCGCGGCAGCACAGCACCAGGTTGCACTGGCTTCACGCCCAAGGCCCTGCAGCCACAGCCCGGCGGCTCAGGCCCAAGTCTGCTCACTTGTGTCGCCAAAGGCGCGGCTGACCATGGGGCGCGGCGCCATGTACAGGTTGCTGCCGCACAGGCGGAAGGGGCCCACCGGGTTGCCTGCCGAGTCGTGCGCTACTTGCAGCACCTGCCCGCCGGCGGCCTCAATCCGTGCACGCTCCAGCGGCCTGCAGGCAGAAGCGCAGACGGGGAGAGCAGGAGGGGCTTTGAGATTTTGGAAGAGCAGTGGTTGGAGAGGTGGCGGCAAGCAGGCCGAGGCAGGGATGTGTCACCCATGCCGCACAACATAAGGCAGGGACTAAACGCGGTAGCAGCGGTGGCAGCAGCGGCAGCGGCAATCTCATCTGAGATAGGCAGCAACGCACCTGTCAGGCCGGTGGTCCTCTGTCAGCGGGTGCACCAGCACAGCAGGGCCCGCTTCTGGCCGCTCGACGTGCAGGCCCAGCACGGCGCGCGAGTCGCCACACCACGCCGCTGTGACCCTGCGGCACGGCCCGGCAGGCCAGTCAACATGCATGCATGTCGGGAACTGCTGGACGACCATCCAACTGAGTGAAGAAGGCACACTGTGCGCCTGCCAGTCTCAAAAGCAGCGGCGGTGCCAAACAGCCAGCTGCAGGCCCGCCACAGCCTGCTGCTGCGCTGCACCGCTCCCGCCACAGCCTGCTGCTGCGCTGCACCTCTCCCGCTTACATCCCAGCTCACCTGCCGGGCTCGACATGGCACACCACTGCAGTGCTGCCCGACTCCCGCAGCTCCAGGCCACTGCTGAGGATGCCTGCACCAGCGCACTCGAATGCCGCCTCCAGCAGCTGCTGCGCCGCCTCGGCTGAGCCCTCGGTGGCAGTGGCCTCCCCATCCCAGGTGCGGCGGCTGCCCGGTTCGCCATCTAGGCTGCCGCTGCTGCTGGAGCCCTCGCAGGGGCCCTCCACATGCCGCCAGTGGCTTCTGAGCAGGCCGGTGGCTATGAACTGGCGCGTGTAGCGGCTGTGGACAAAGGGGAATAGGCATGGAGAGGATGTGAGTGGATAAATGTGGCAGCGAGTTAGGCCGCTTGCCGCCTGGACGCCTGCACTCTGTCATCAAGGCCACAACTGCTGATATGGGCAGGCATGCACCAACTGGCCCGTCTTCTGCATGCACGCCGCCGCCCACCTAGCCGCGGTGCCCTGCACGCCGTGGCCGTCAAAAACACCGAGCGCAACAGACCGAGGGTGCTGCTCTGCTGCCACTGGCGCCTCTTCATCGCTGGAGGCTGCTGTCGCCAGGTCGCAGGTGGAGGGCAGGGGCAGCACCAGGTGGCAGTCCTGGTTGGTCAGCTTCCAATCGTCGTACTCGCGCCCTGCCCGCGACACCACCCCAACCTCTGCAGGTGGGTGAACAGAGGGGGAGGAGAGGGGAGGCAGGAGCGGCAGGAAGTTGGCCAATGGAGTGCAGCTATCAGTTGCTGTGCATGTATGGGAGCGCAGCTGCACGATCAAAGGGTTGTTGAGCTCAATCACATATCCCAGCCACCCCTGCTTGCTCGCAGGCTGCATTTCGCCACAAGCCCCGCCCTGCAAGCCTCACCTGCCAGCCCCGGCAGCGCCACGCTCTCCTGCTTGTCGGTGCCGGGGATGCGATCGCCGGCGGTTGCGGTCCAATGCTCCAGCACAGCCGCCTCAAGCTCCGCCCGGCTACTGACCTGCATGCCGTAGCGCAGCTTTGGGCCGCAGTACTCAACATCTGCCTGCTGCTGCTGCTCTGCGCTGCCCTCTTGCCGCTGCTGGTCTGCAGCAGCCTCGCCACGCTTGGGCTGCGGCGTGGCCAGCTGCAGCAGCGTCGATAGGGTGTCGATGCGGTGCAGCTGCCACTCCCGCTGCTGTGGCTGCCCATCTTGCTGCTCGCGCTGCGCTTCATGGCGTGCGGCGGCTAGCTGCGGACCGTCCGGCTGCTGCTGCTGCTCCTCATGTTGATGTTGATGTTGCTGCTGCTGCTGCGTTGGTTGTCGTGAGACGGTGTGCTGCACGTGCAGCTGGCCCAGCACGAGGCGCCGAGGGCTGCCCACGGCGGCGCACACGGGCGGCGCTGTGTGGCGCCGCTCAACCCGGCGCTGTGGGGCGCACCCCGGCCGTGCCGGCCTGCGAGTTGATGCGTGGAGAGCATGAATTCGTGAGCAGCGTTGCGCAAGGACCAACGGGGCTTGAAGCGAAGGGAACACGACACTCGAGACCTGGATGGGCAGGTTTTCGAGCTWGCTGGCCCGCGCACCTGACTGCTGTGGCTACAAGTGACGCCATGGCGGTGCGGGCGCCGCCAGGGCGGCGCTGTAAGGCGTTTCCGAGACGCGCTTGCACTGGCTATCGTTTGCCTGCTGCTTGCTTGCTCACGGGATGCCCGTGAAAGGCTAGCGTGCGTGCGCAATGCTGGCTCACGCGGCGTCACGGGCTGATGGCGGCTGCTGCTGCTCGGCCTAGGTGTCACAGCACGAAGGGTCCTTTGCGGACCGGCTGGCCGCGCTCACACANCCCCTGCTGCTTTGTTGGTGGAATCTCAGGGCCAGGAGAGGCTGCNAAAGCTGCCAGCAGGCGCTGCAGGCCGCTGGTCACCAGGGGGAGGAGCTTGCTAGGCGGGAGACTCTTACATAGGTGCGTGCAGGTAGCTGACATCCCATCGCAGTGGTTGCCGGCCCGCTGCAGTCAGCGTGCAGCTAGTTCGTGGTCCATCCTTGCGACCTGCTGCCCCTCGACGCCTGCCGGCCCCCTCTTTGTGCTTTGTCACGGTGCGCGTTGTGTTGGGCGCGCCTGCTCCTCCGCAGACCGCGCGGGCGCACTCACCGCCGCCGCCGCCGCCGTTCCCCTTCCGTCGCAGTTCGCAGCCATGGCGTCGCTCAGCGACCGCTTCAACATCAATGCTCAGCTGGAGCACCTGCAGGCCAAGTATGTGGGCACTGGCCACCCCGACATCAACCGGTTTGAGGTGCGCGCACGTGGAAGCGGGGTGCAGGAGCGGGGTGCGGCACGACCGCCCAACTTGCAAGCAGCACACAGCGGTGCACTCAGCAAGCATCCGTTTCTCACTGCAGCTGCCTGGCTGCACAATGCTCACTGCACCCATGCGCCTCCCCGTCTGCCTGTTGCGCAGTGGAACCTGAACATCAAGCGCGACACGTACGCGAGCCTGATTGGCCACCAGACGCTGGCGGCGTACCACGCCATTGCCGAGAACGAGAGCATTGGGCGCGTCAAGTACAACTTCCTGCAGGTGGGGCTGCTGCGCGGTGCTAGTGGTGCAGGGGACCCACAGATGCTGACGGAGAAAGGGGCCGCTGGCCAAACAGTGGATGAGCTGCTGCTTGTAAACAAGTGGAGACCAACGATGCCCTCCCGCCCCTGTTCTCTCCCCCCCTGCAGAACATGCTGCTGCCGTGCGGCCTGCCGCCCGAGNANNAGGAGGAGTGATGGCGCCGCTGCTGCCAGCTATGTGCCTGGCTCGCGTCTGCCTTTTCCCAGCTTACTTGTCTCTCGCTGCTTCGTCCTGCTCGCCTCTGCCCTCGCTCGCCGCTCCCCGCTTCCCTGTCTTTGCTCCCCTGACCCGCTCACCCCACTGACCCAACACCGCTCATCAATTTACTCGGCTTCTGTGAACTACATTTGCAAGGCATGAAACACGACACGGTCAGGTTCAAAAGGGAAGGGGATGGCACGGGGACAGAGGGCAGGACAATGGCGCAGCGGCAGAGGCAGCAGAAAAGGGGAACAGACTAAACAATGCAGAGGGAGAAAGGGCATTTCACGGGTACTGGGGTGGGCGGGCCGAGCAAAAGGCGGGGATGTGCCTACGCTAACGCAGCCAAAATGTATCATGGGGCTGCCAGCCGGGGGAGAGTACATGCCTGACGTGCTGCCAGGTCTGATTATGGTTGAAGGTGTGACATATCAGTAGAAGTTGGGCTGCCCAATGCTTGCGCGCAGCCGGTTCCACGTCTTGCCTGCAGGGTTGAAATGCACAGGGTGGTGTGAACGCCAAGCAAGATGCTGCCAATGCGGGGACAAGTCGGCAGCGCAATCAGCAGTGGCCAGCCAGCAGCACAGGCACGCACCGCGGGGGTCCACACGCCGTGGCGCCTGAATGACGGTGCGGATGGGCAGGTAGCAGTACTGCACAGAGCAGGTGGGGCGTCAGGGGTCAGAATGGAGTGAGGTGGGTGGTCACCAGCCTGTGCAGCAGTGCATCTGGGCTAGGCAACTGCCCGAATCACACGAGACACCTCGCATCGCCTCAAGTGCCAAAAAGTGCAACTCACGTGCGTGTTGACGAGGCCCATTGTCACGCCTGCATGGCAACCGGTCAATAGAAGAGGGAAGGGTCAAGACGGGTGGTGCCATCCATTGGCCCAAGCGCATGCAACTGTGCCTCCCAGCAAGCATCGGCACAGCCCCTCACCTGTGTAGCCAGCGAATGCCGCGTGCACCGCATTATGCGCCAGCACCTGCGGAAGCAGAACAAGCAGGTGCAAGGAGCATATGGTATAGTGCAAGAATGGGAGGCAGCAGCTGCGAGAAGCAGGCAGATGRGTGCCTGCTGGCACAAGGTCCAGCCTAGCCAGCGAGCATGGCGGCTTTTGTTGCCAGCTAGGCAGCCTCACCTTGCAGTAAATGCGGTCGCCGCTGGTGGTGGGGATGGACCGGATCTGGTACGAGGGGTCTGCACGCAGGGGTGGTGCGATACAGACTACAGTGTTGGCACGCCAACGCCAACTGTGGCACACAGCAGGCGGCGGGAAGACACTGGCGACGTGGGCAGGCCCGCACGCCGCCTGCAGCGTGTTCTGTGCGCCTGGCTCGCCTGCTGCGGTCGCCATATCAGCCGGGGACCTCCTGAGACCTTTTGTGACCCGACCCATGCTTAAATAAGGCGTGCACGCCACCCCCAGCAACCCGATCGCCGCCATCGCCGCCTCCTGCCGCCCTAGAGCTCTGGTTTCTGTAGCAACGCATCGCCAGCAACCCCTGAGCCGCCCAAACGTGCCTCGTTGGCGACCTCTTGCCGCCAGATGGACGAGGAGGCCACTGCCCGAAAAGCACGGCGGAAGCGGCAAATAGCGGAGGGCGTGGCCATCTCGCAAGACCGGCCCGCCACCGGCAGAAGCACGCATTTGCAGCCTCTAGATGGCAGCAGCGCGGTCAGCGCCGCAAGAACGCCAGGCCAGACAGCCGGCGGCAGGGCGGCAGGCGGCGGTCGCTGCGTTTCAGCAGGTGCGCGTGCAGTGCACTTTCTGTGCGGCTTGCAACTGTTGAATCTGCTTTATAGAAGCAGTGATGGATTCCAGCAACCGTTGAGCATCTGTACGCTGCTGCAGGCTGACCAGCAAGCAGCTGCTGCTGCCGTCGCACCGGCATCCAACCGCACCGCCGGCAACGCCCGCTCGGCCATCACGCCTGCGGCGGCGCCTGTGCAGCCGCGCATACCATGCAGCAGCAGCGGAGCCCAGTGACAGTGACGAGGACATGCCCCTGTACCTGTCAGCCCTGTCGCAGCTGCCAGGGGCGCCCAGGTTGCCGCCGTTGGGCGTGCGGTGGCGGCGGCGGGCGGCGGGCACCTGCTGCCGGTGGCATGGCTGCCCAGGCAGCTGGGCCCCATTAGCAGGCAGTAAACACTGTACTTTACCATCCAACTCGGCTGAACTTACTCTCTGCACTGCCGGATGTACATTAGGCTTGCTGCGCTGCTCCCTCAAGCTGCCGCCCACCTGGCGGCAGCGCCCTCTGACTGGGCGCGCCACACGCGTCGCTGCCCCCGNCGGCGTTGGCATCCGTCATTGTTACCAATTTCACAACTAGGATCGCGCGGACAGGGCGCCGAGCTTTCCGGGCGCTGCGGCCCCCGACAGAAGTTGCGTATCGGGGCCTGCCGCCGCTATTTGCCGCGCTGAAAATACCCCAAATGGGCTTTAACAACCAGTTTTTAGCTCCGGCGGCCGCAGCGAGCCCTCCACCGCCCACACAACTGCTACAACTACTATCACTGGCCACTGAAGTGAAATGTGACCCGCCAGCTGGGCAGAGCAGCAAGTACATCCCAGCCGTGCTGCATCGTTGCAGGCAGAATTGCGCAGGGAGGCGCGCTGCAGCGGCTCAGTGTTCCCTGCCCAGCATGCACACAGCCGAACCAGCCCAGCCGCTCACAATTTCCACCACGCCCGAGGCCATGGAGGATGCCTGCAAGCTGCACAGCTCCCATGTTGGCTCGATGGGACACATCAGCCAAATCATGCCACATCGCCGTGGCTTCTCAAGTGCCGGCGCACATCTCAAGCAACTTCATACAGTGGTGATAAAGGCTGTCTGTTGCTTGTACGGCGCCCCGCGAACATGAAGTGCCCTCTCGCGCGGCTGGCGTTCGCGCTTGCCTGCCTGGTTCTGGCTCGAGCGCAGCTGGAGAAGAAGGAGGTGCGATGCGTGGGAGAGCGGGGGGTTGACKCGGGCCGCAGGTGCGGTTTGGCTACCTCCACTGCCGTCGGCAGCCTGCGGGGCAGGCAGCTGCTGTCCACGTCAGTGCTGAGGGCCTTATTTGTCTCCCCCCCGCCCATCCCACCAACCCAGCCCTCCACCCACCACCAGCCKGACAGCACCCTGWASGAGGCYCCACGMAMAAACCAGCCCCGCCCCACAAATCCAACCGCACCTTTCAGGTCACCTTGGATGCGTTCAACGGCATTGAGAACTGCGCGCCTTTCAACACGCTGGTGACGCCGAGTGCAGGCGACGCCTATGCCATCACCCTGGAAGCCGAGCCCGCGGCGCTCAACAGCCTTGTGTACACAGTGGATGCGGGCACCCTGAGCCTCGGACTCAACGGCAGCTTCGACAGCACCCAGCCCATCAAGGTCACGGTCACGCTGCCGGCATCCGCCCTGGCATCCCTCCAGACCACAGCNNTGCMSKWGRKGRKSRTNCCNYRTGGCMSCRTGSSASCSCNNTGSCCACTTTCTGCACCAACCACTGGTTTCTGGCCCACTCCTCGCTGCCATCATCAACCGCAGGCATGATGTTTGCCGCCCCCGGCTTCCAGCCCTCGACGCTGAGCATCGACGTTGGCGGGACGGGAGGAGTGGTTGTCAACAATATCACGGCAGATCTTGTTGTGATCTCCTCCAGCGGGTGAGCGCATGGCAGCAGGGGGCCTGCGGCGATGCACGCGCTGAGGGCTTGTGCCCTGTTGTAGCAGGCCAGCCCCCGCTAGCCCTGCGTTTCTCTTCCGGCTCTCTCTGATCGGTGTGAACGTGCTTACAGCAACGCCTGCGACCGGCAGAAAGGCCGGGAGCAAGGCGTAAGCGCCTCCAACAGGAGCAATAATCAAAGCATGCACGCACGCCGTTGCTGGCGCCGCCGCTGCGGCTCAGCGCCTACTAAACCTGCTGCCGAGCTTGTCAGGAGCCCCTTGGCCCACTTCACACAACTCGCTCCACCACACCCCCTTCCAGAACCGCCGACGTCGTTGTGACTGGCAGCATCAGAGGCGCTGAGGTCACAATGCCGGGCACGGGCGATGTGTCCCTGTCAGGCGCGTGCCACATCGGTTTTGGCGGGCAGTGCGCCTTGTCATGGGCTGCAGTGCAGGCGCGGTACCGCACCCCGAACCCAGCCAGCTCGCCTAAGCACACACTGCAGGTGTCAGCGGCAACGTGAAGGTTGACTTGAGCGGCACCGGCGCTCTGCAGGTGGACATGGCTTCCAGCACGGCTGCCATCACAGGCAGGGCCTCCGGCATCAACCACGTGATGGTGAGGGGCGCGCCTCGCCTTGCCCGCAATGCCACGGAGGCTCTGCTGCCAGCCGCTCGTGCATGTGCCGAGGGGCAGGCCTCACACCTTGCAGCATGCCCCTGCTTGCCGGGTGGGACCGTGCGCCCAGGTCCGGCACGCCTTCGTGCCCGAAGGCATCACCAACGCGCTGGGCTCCCAACCTGCGATTGCCAACGCACCTTGCGCCGTGCCCTCGTGCGCTGCAGTACTCGGGCGGTGGCTCATGCAACGTTGACGCATCGTTCTCTTTCAGTCAGGTGCGTNGCGCTGCCTTGTGCACGGACACTCTGGAGCGTAGCCCGCGAGGCTGCCACACATGGCTGTTTTGCGCTCTGCTACCCCTTGGGGCGGCACACGCCAGGGAGAAGAGATTGGGGAAGCCGCCTAAGACAATACGAGGGTGGAAAAGAGAAAGCAGGAAACAAGAAGCCAGGGGCAGTTCGCGTGAGTGCAGGCTCCGCACGCGGTAAGCAGGCTCGGTCCGTCCACTCTGCGGCCTCAAACGCCTCATGATACCGGGCTGCTGCTGGTGGATTGCTGCGAGTGGTTGTGGCCGCGCAGCCAGCCTACCTGCCTGCCCGCCATGAGTTGCAGATCTGCCAGAAGGTGGACCAGGTGGACATCCCAGTGACCAGCACGGCCTGGTCCTGCGGCCTGTCTGTCCAAGGCAGCTTCGTGTGCGGCCAACCGTCATCGGGTGCGGCGGGGCCTGCGCCAGGGTTGGGCCATCGATGTTCCCTTTGCCAAGCATGCATGGCTGCACCTGTGCCCGCACCCATTTTGTGCTATGGCTTGCCCCCGCCCAATTCCCCATCTCCAACCCCCACCCCAGGCTCCTCTACCACATCGGGCAGCGCTATTAACATCCCTGGCATCACTGTCTCCGGCCCTGTCGAAATCGGAGGGATCACGGTCGATGGAGTGCCGCAACCCGACATTGGTGCGCGTGGTGCGGGCGCCTGTCAGACGCGGCGCATGGCCGTGGGGGTAATGTGCCACATACTTCACCCACCGCGATCACCTCTCAAGTGGGGAATCAACCGCTTGTGCCTTGCCCCACCCTGTCAAATGCAGGTGGCAGCAAAAGCACTCCCAACTGCAAGGCAAACGATGAGGATGTCCGGATGCTCTGACCGGCACAACGGTCTCAGCAGCAGCGGCAAGTGGGACCACCAGCCAGACCACCACTGGTGCCCCTGCCCCCATGGCTGCCCCGAGCAACGCTGCGGTCTCCAGTGGCGCCTGCATTGCTGTGGCGGTGTTCACCGTGGTCCTGGCCGTTTTGGCGTGAACTCCCCCCACCCTCACCCCTATCCCTCACCGTCACGAATCTGAGTGTACCAGCAGCATCGGCGCCCTTCTCCAGCACCAGTGCCGTTGTGCATACCGGTATCTCTCGATATGTCAATAGTCGTGACTTGTGACGTATGATTTGTGGATATTTATAATAGAGATTGGCGGGCAGGTTGCTGCTGCTGCTGCTGCACCCGTTTATGTCAGCAGCAGACGACGGGCCCCTGGGGCGGCACACGCCGCGCACCAGACAATACGAGGGTGGGAAAGAGAAAGAAGGAAACAATGGCAGTTTGCGTAGTGCGGGCTCCGTACTCGGCGCGCAGGCGGGGCNGCCGTCCANCANCCCAAATTGCCACGTGGCCCGAGCTACAGAGGAACCACACCCGCCCCTCGGCGCCGCNAAATTGCGCCAGACCACCGTAGTGCGTGGTGGTCGGMAATGCATGCAGGAGAGTGCATGGTAGCAAGTGAGATGCTACATGGGAGGGCTAKGGGGGTAGCTCAAGGTGCCGCCGTGCCCGCCGCCGGCAACTGCTGGTGAAGCGTGCCGTGGCCGCACATGTGCCCGCCGGGAAAGCCGCTAGGCTGAGCTGGGACAGTGCCGGTAGGCGGTGGCGGTTTGTGGGTGGGAAGAGCTGGGGGTGTGCAGTGCGGAGGTCAGCGTACAGCTCAAAACCATACACGATGTGGCGTGCGTCCTCAACCCCGTCAGGCAGCCCCAGTGCTGCACAGTGTGGGCAGAAGCGCTCCTCCCGAGCTCGCCGTTGACGCCCTAGCAACCTGTCCCGCTCCTCATGAGGGGCTGATCAGCCCCCCAATGGGTACCAGTGCGGAGCTCTGTGAGCGCAGTGCGGCAGTGCCGCTCTCGCACTGCGTCGATGTATGCTGGCCTGCTGTAGCCGTCAACAGCCAGGCACTCAGGCCGCACCGCCCCAAAATCGTGGCGGAGCCGGCTGGCACCTTGCTGCTGAGCTGCTGTTGCTACCCGGTCTAGCTAGGGCTAACCGCTGCACTGTTGTGGGCTGCGGCATGGAAGCCCCCTCCAGGCTGAACTCTATCCCAGCTGCCTGCATGGCGAGCTGCAGTTGTGATGCTCATGGGCGCCGTGCTGCTGCCAGCCGTGGCTCATCTGCACACTCGGCTGCGAGCAGCCTGCCCTCCACTGCAGCTATTGCTAGCAGGCTGCCCTGTGGCGCCGCCACCATGCCGTGCCACAGCCGGGCTGCACACACCAATCAGCTGATGTAGAGCGGGACCGCACCGGGCGGTCGGCCTTGCGGCCGGCCGCTTGGGCAGCGGAGCTTCATTGGGAACAGCGCCCCCTCCCAGTGCCACCCACAACCCGGTCTGTGACCGGGCAGCACTGGTCGCGCCCCAGGAGCAGGTGCCTCTTTCTGAGGGGTTTTGGGCACCTTGCGCACTCACACCTGTGCAGGCCATTTGTGTCGCTTCCCTTCTCACACACACTCTTGTCCAGCCACTTCCTCCTGCCCTCTCACGTACCACCCCTCCCTCCATGACTGTACCCACCCTCCATCCCCCATACACTGCTTCCCACACACACACTCTCTCCCAGTTTGTACAGCAGCCGTCCCTACCCCCTTTTTATTTCCCTCGGTTGTGTGGCTGCGCCGAGGCCTGCAGTCATTCTGTATGACAGGCGGGTGTAACAGTGACAGGACACCAGTGATGGGGCGGCGCGCCGCAACATGAGCCAGGCCCGGAGCCCACACTGCGGCGCAATAGGAGAGGGTGGAGTCAACCAGTGATGGTACAGCTGCTGTTTCAGCTCACGAGTTGTAATGCCAGCATTGCATGGCATGCACAGCAGGGAGCCCAGAAGGCACATACGGCTTGGCCGGTATTGATAAGGCAATGAGAAGAGGGGTTTTGACAGCATCTTAATATGCAGCATGTTTGGTCTTGTTTATAAGCTGCTTCCTGAAATATACTTGAGAAGCAGGCTCGTCAAGAGTGCCAGAGAAGGTTATAAGAAGCAGCTTCTCAAGATGGCGGTGTGATAAGCTAGCTAATAATCAAGTTTTTGGGAGAAGGTCCGTTCTCAGCCCCATATTGAGTTGGTATATAGATGGCCCCCAAGACTTGGGATGTGGCACCCGACTTGCGCTTAGCACAGCAGTTCTTCTGCAAGCATCCCTCTCTTACTGCTGCTGTCTGGCTGCACAATGCCCCCTGCACTCAAGCTCCGCCCCGTCTGCCTGTTGCGCAGTGGAACCTGAACATCAAGCGCGACACGTACGCGAGCCTGATTGGCCACCAGACGCTGGCGGCGTACCACGCCATTGCCGAGAACGAGAGCATTGGGCGCGTCAAGTACAACTTCCTGCAGGTGGGGCTGCTGCGCGGTGCTAGTGGTGCAGGGGACCCACAGATGCTGACGGAAAAAGGGGCCGGCGAAAAAACAGAGGAGGAGCTGCTGGTAAAAAAGAAGAGAAGAACAACGACGCCCCGCCGCCGCTGTCCCCCCCCCCGCAGAAGAAGATGCTGCCGCGGGGCGGGCCGCCGGAGGAGAAGGAGGAGTGATGGCGCCGCTGCTGCCAGCTATGTGCCTGGCTCGCGTCTGCCTTTTCCCAGCTTACTTGTCTCTCGCTGCTTCGTCCTGCTCGCCTCTGCCCTCGCTCGCCGCTCCCCGCTTCCCTGTCTTTGCTCCCCTGACCCGCTCACCCCACTGACCCAACACCGCTCATCAATTTACTCGGCTTCTGTGAACTACATTTGCAAGGCATGAAACACGACACGGTCAGGTTCAAAAGGGAAGGGGATGGCACGGGGACAGAGGGCAGGACAATGGCGCAGCGGCAGAGGCAGCAGAAAAGGGGAACAGACTAAACAATGCAGAGGGAGAAAGGGCATTTCACGGGTACTGGGGTGGGCGGGCCGAGCAAAAGGCGGGGATGTGCCTACGCTAACGCAGCCAAAATGTATCATGGGGCTGCCAGCCGGGGGAGAGTACATGCCTGACGTGCTGCCAGGTCTGATTATGGTTGAAGGTGTGACATATCAGTAGAAGTTGGGCTGCCCAATGCTTGCGCGCAGCCGGTTCCACGTCTTGCCTGCAGGGTTGAAATGCACAGGGTGGTGTGAACGCCAAGCAAGATGCTGCCAATGCGGGGACAAGTCGGCAGCGCAATCAGCAGTGGCCAGCCAGCAGCACAGGCACGCACCGCGGGGGTCCACACGCCGTGGCGCCTGAATGACGGTGCGGATGGGCAGGTAGCAGTACTGCACAGAGCAGGTGGGGCGTCAGGGGTCAGAATGGAGTGAGGTGGGTGGTCACCAGCCTGTGCAGCAGTGCATCTGGGCTAGGCAACTGCCCGAATCACACGAGACACCTCGCATCGCCTCAAGTGCCAAAAAGTGCAACTCACGTGCGTGTTGACGAGGCCCATTGTCACGCCTGCATGGCAACCGGTCAATAGAAGAGGGAAGGGTCAAGACGGGTGGTGCCATCCATTGGCCCAAGCGCATGCAACTGTGCCTCCCAGCAAGCATCGGCACAGCCCCTCACCTGTGTAGCCAGCGAATGCCGCGTGCACCGCATTATGCGCCAGCACCTGCGGAGCACAACAAGCAGGTGCAAGGAGCATATGGTATAGTACAAGCACGAGGGAGGCAGCAGCTGCGAGAAGCAGGCAGATGGGTGCCTGCCTGGCACAAGGTCCAGCCTAGCCAGCGAGCATGGCGGCTTCTGTTGCCAGCTAGGCAGCCTCACCTTGCAGTAAATGCGGTCGCCGCTGGTGGTGGGGATGGACCGGATCTGGTACGAGGGGTCTGCACTCAGGGGGCGTACGACACACACTTCAGTGCAGGCAAGCCAGCGCAGCACAGCAAAGGCAGCACACACGTGGGTGMATTTACGGAGGCCGCAGTCATGCCCCGKCCTTCCTCAAATCATGGCCCCGCTTGCACGACCCCATCAACGCACCAATGTACTTGACGTCCGCGTCCTTGAAGTACTTCTTCATCTCGCTCTTCAGCCAGGGGCCCACGTCCTCCAGGATGGGGTTGCCGCTGGCATCCGTCTTCAGGTTGCCGTCGCCCGCCGCCAGGATGTCCTGCACAAAGAGGGGAGAGCTAGGGTGGGAGGTGGGGTGGGCATCCAAAACAGCCACCAACCAGTACTGGCTGAGGAGCACAGCCCGGCCATCATGAATGCCAGCAGCCATCCCTCGGCTCACTGCACGGGAGCCCCCTGCATCCCACCCCGCCCTTCCAGCACGCCCAGCGCACACAGCACCCCGCACCTGGCCTGCGCCCTCAGCCACGCACATCACTGCGTGCCCCTTGTCGCTCAGCACCTTCTCCAGGTACGCAAACACGCCGGTCTCGCCCGTCAGCCGGAAGGGCACCTCGGGGATCAGGCACTGCCAGGGGTGGGTGGGCGGAGGCGGTGAGGGCAAGGGTGAGTGCGAGACGAGGGCAGCCTGGTGCGCCAGCTGGGCAGAGCGGCAGGCAGCAAGCAGCTTCGCATCATTGTTGCAGGGTTGCGCAGGGAGACGCGCTGCAGCGGCTCAGTGGTCCCTGCCCAGCATGCACACAGCCGAGCCAACCCAGCCGCTCACAATGTCCACCACGCCCGAGGCCATGGAGGCCTGCATGGCGATAAAGCCCGACTGCCGGCCCATCAGCTTGACGAGGCCGATGCCGCGATATGCACTGCTGGCCTCCACCTGCGGCAGGGGAAGTGGGGTGGGCCGCCATGCGGCGGCGTGAGCGCCCAGACAAGGCAGCACGGAGCACGCAAGACAAGGCAGCAGAGAGCAACAGAGGAAGTCGGTCCCAGCTCCAAGTACGAGCCCCCATGCTCTGCCCAGCTCCTAGCTGCTCCAGCGCACCTTGGCCGCCAGCAGCGCCCGCTGCGCCTCCTCTACCGCTGTGTCAAACCTGGGGCAGGTGATGGGGTGGTGTGGCGATGGGATTGGGAAGGAGTATGGGCTGAGCCGATGCCGGGTGACAAGAATCAGAGCACGCCAGGCCGCACGAGCACAGGTGTGCAGAGCCAGGCCTCACCCGAAGGTCTTGTCGATGAGCAGGATGTCGTTGTCAATCGACTTGGGCACGCCCACCACGCTGCAGGTCGGGCCGATGTGGCAGCCAAAGTGAGCAGGCAGCCAGGTTACCACCGGGGGCATAGCAGCAGCGGCGGCAGCAGGTGGCGACCGGCACTGCAGGCTCAATGAGCATTGGGTCGCCAGCAAGTTCCAAGCACACCTGCACAGGATGTTGTGCTTCTCCAGCTCCTCCTGGATGGCCGCCGCCCCCGCGTTGCCGCCGTTGCCGCCCACCACAAACACCATGTCGATGCCCCACAGGTCGATCTGCTTCACAATCTGCCTGCAGGCGGGTAGGCGGCAGGCGGGGCACAGGGTGTAGGCGTCAGGAGACGAGGCACTGCTGGGAACACAACTGGCCAACATCTCTGCTGCATGCGCTGCTCTCTTCACACAGCTTGGCAGCTTGGTACACCCAGGACTACAGCCCCCGCCCACAACGTGCCTGAGGTCTGCGCCGCCGCGGCTGGTGCCCAGCATGGTGCCGCCCTCCAGGTGGATGCCCTCCACGCTCTTCTTGGTCAGCACCACCGGCTTGGCCTTGCGGTCGTAGAAGCCGCGGAAGCCGTACCTGCGGGCAGGCAGGCACGCAGGCAGGTGTGAGAACAGCATGGCAGGTAGCGATGGGCGCCTCGGCACAACAGCCGCATTGCAGGCGAGCAGACAGCTACACTCAAGCTGTGCAGCAGCAAGCAACCAGCAGGCTGCCCTGCTTGGATTGTTTCCGGCACAGCCTGATGTCAAATATCAACCAGCTGGAGCGTGCTGCACAGTGCCGGGAGCGCACTTGATGCCAACGATGTTGCCTTCGGGCACGCCATAGTCGGTCAGCTTGGACACCAGGCCCTGCACCACATCGTTCAGGCCTGGGCACAGGCCGCCGCACGTCACGACTGTGGGGCAGGGGGCAGGGAAGTAGGGAACCAGGGCTCAGCTGGTCATGCAGTCAGCTGTCCAGCAAGCAAGTTGCATCAGGCAACAACATACGCCATGCCAGCCAGCATCAGCAACCTTCAGCAGTGACAACAACCCCGCGCAGCTCCCTCCCCGCCGCTCACTCGCTGCATTGACCTCCAGGGGGTTGAACCAGATGGTCTCGCGCGCGCCGGCGCGCAGGCTCCAGGGCGGCAGCGGCACGCACAGCTGCTCCATGCTGGCCTCCAGCCACGAGTTGTGGCCGTCGCCGCCGGAGATGCACTTGGCACCCGCCGACTCGGCGGACGCAAACTTGATGGCGGACAGCGCCACGCGGTCCTCATCGCTCACGAAGCCGCCGCCAAAGTTGTTGTGCACCTGGGGCAGAGGCGGGCCGGTGGAGGCGAGGGCGTCGGCGGCGGATGAGGAGGGTAAAACGCCGGTACACAGCAGCGGTACAATGGTAGCGGACGAGTGAACCTCCCACGTTGGCTGCAACCGCTGCCTGCCTGCGGCCATGCCTCCACACGTACACCCAGCGCAGCTGCCAGCTGCGGCAACGCACCACAAAGGGGCTGGGGCGGGGGCGCAGCAGGTGGCGCAGCGAGGGGCACTCGAGCACATCGTCCGTGAAGTCGGGCGTCTCCACCTGCGGCGGCAGGCAGCGGGGCGGTGGGGACGGGAGTCGGTGCAGGGTACACTGCGGCTGCTGGATGGCACCCAGCGCCACCTCAGCAGCAAGAGCAGCGGCAGCAGTTTGGTTTGAGTGGGCGGGTGTAGGTGGGCGCAGCATCCGGGTGAGCCTGCACGGCAGCAGAGCGGCAAAGACCGGGCAGCGCAGCAGGAGCACCCGGCCAGCAGGCACCAGCGCCGTGATCGGCACGGGCACCACTTCCTGCGGCTTGCCCGGCTGGCAGGGTGGCGGCGGCTGCGGCAGCGTGTCAGCGATGCAAGCCCTCCCAGCGGGCGGCGGCAGGCAGGCGGCGGGCACGCAAGGCGGCGGCGGCACCTTGGGGGCGCCAGGTGCGCTGCTGGGCGCACCTGGAAATTGGTGACCTGCACGTCCCCGCCCACTGTCGAGGCCAGGGTGCGCAGCGGCGCGCGGGAGCGGGAGAGGTGCGGTCGTGCGCTCGTGCGCACGCCCAGGCGCCTGGCAGGGGCGGGGCGGCCCAGGCAGGGCCCCGATATTGTGGGGAGTGCGCAGGTGGCGGCCATGGTGGCTGTTCGAGCGCGGGCCGGAAGGCGGCGCGCTGCTGGGGCGGTCTGTGCGCCCGCCGTGCCTCTCAGGCTGTAGGGTATCACTGCTGGGGTGTGCAGCGAGCGCAGATCGCCCTGCTGAAGACACAGCATGCCCTGCATCGGTCAGCAGGCTACCAGCATGCTGCCGCATCTCTCACAGCCCTTGCTTCCATCATTGTTGTGATCTGGCCCCGAAACTGCACAGCGACGCCCAGACGGTGCTCCGGTCAGCTTGCAGACGAGGGCTTTGCCCCCCAAACCCACGCCCCCTTACTTGGGCGCCCCCAGCAGCAGATCCTCGACTGCAGCGCACCCCTGGGGCAGCCACAGGGCCGCTATGCAGGCGGTGTCGCTGCCAACCGGCGGTCGCTGCGCCGGCAGGCAGCTGGCGAGGCGGGCAGCACGCCCCCAGGCGCCCAGGATCGCACGGGCGGCGCTCAGGCCACGCGCCAWCGCGGARGCCGAGAAGCCCGCCCCCGCCGCCGCCGCTGGCAGCTTCGCTCCGCTCGCGATTGATATTAGCCAGGTTGGTGGGTGGCTGCGGCCATTGCAGCTGGGATGATGCTGCCATGGGGTGTGACAGTTGGTGAGGAGGCACCGCAGTCTGCTGCGCTGCTTGCATCACCAGCTCTGTGCCGCTGCTCTGGCTGCCGCGGACCAACCCGCCCTGCCCTGCGCTGCCGATACACAGGAGGACAACAGCACGTGCATCGTGGTGCAGGGCACCAGCCGGCCTGGTGAGCAGGGCTGCTGGCATTAGTTACATGCAGGCCGCCGCCGCAGCAGCATGCAGCCCGCACTCGGCCGCTACCCGCCCGCCCAACCGCCTGCCCGCCCACTGCACTGCAGGCCTGCTGAGCAGCCTGACCTCCACGTTCACCGACCTGGGCCTGGATGTGGTGCGCGCCGAGATTGGCGGCAAGGGCGGCAACTTCCACGACACCTTCTGGGTGACCACCGCGGATGGCCGCAAGGTGCGGCGCCATCGTCTGTTGTGGGTGCTGCGCACGTGATGCTGCTGCCGGCGTGCAGCCGCGGCTTCCATGGTTGCTGCTTCATTATTGCTGCCTGCACTGGGACACGCACCATCTTCCCACCTGCTGCATGCTCGGCCCTGCTCACTCTGCCTGCGCAGGTGAACGATGCGGACGTGGCCAGCGTCAAGAACGCGATCGAGGTGTCGCTGGCGGCCTTTGCCAAGCCCGCCACCGCGGTGCGCCCCAAGCTGACGGTCCAGGGCATCAGCGAGGACCGCCAGGAGCTGCTGCACACGCTGATGGACACGTACGTGAAGAACGACGTGCTGTCCATCCAGCAGTCCATTGTCAACCGTGAGCGGTGGCGGGCGGCTGGGCTTTGTGGGGCTAGATGTGGGCACTCTTGATCGCTTCCAGCAAACATTGGCAGCGCTGCCACGAGCCGCCGCTGCTACCGCCGCTGCTGTTGCCACTGCCGCTGCTGCTGCCCTTAGGCTGCCATGGCAGCCTGGGCACTCAGCAGCAGATCATGCTTGGCGTGGTGTAACAGCACGGCTGATGGTTGCTGCTCTCGTACCGCTGCTGGCTCACTCGTTTTGGTGCCGGGGCTGTGCAGACGTGGAGTACACGCTGGCGCGCTCGCGCTACATGTTTGACGACCTGGAGGCGTACATGGCCACCGCCTACTCCGTGCGCGACCGTCTAATTGAGGAGTGGAACGACACGCAGTGCGTGACAGGGGAGGGGGCCGTGAGGCCCGCTAGTGTTGGAGGTGCTGTGGCATGTGCCTGCTCCTTTAATGCGGCGACGGTCGGCGCTGCTGCATGCGGCCGTTTGTGCATTGCAAGGCTGTCCCTGCTTGGCAGTTGGGCCGGCTGCATGCGCCCGCTGCTTAACTCATTGAGCCTTGCCCTGCGTGCACCTGCGTTGCAGGACGTTCATCAAGGAGGTGGACCCGAAGCGCGTGTACTACCTGTCCATGGTGCGCCTGGGGAATACATTGATAGGCTGCTTGCCAAACTGGCGCGGCAGGAAGCAGTGCTGTGTGCGCCTCTCTTCCTGTGCAGCTCCCCCATGCTCTCATCCACCCATTTGCCCTGCCTGTGTGTGCAGGAGTTCCTGATGGGCCGCTCGCTGCTGAACGCGCTGAACAACCTGGATGTGCTGGACCAGTACAAGGAGGCGCTGACGGAGCTGGGCTACAAGCTGGAGACGCTGGTGGGTGGCCGGCGGCATGGTGGCGTCAGTAGCGCTTGCGACGCGGCGGCAGCAGTGGCGGCAGCAGCGGCGGCAGCAGCGCTTGCGGGGTGGCGGCAGCAGCGCTTGCGATGGGCCACAACACATGGTTCCATCAACCGGATGCCAGGCTTCAGCAGCATCACGGCTGCTGCGTGAGCGTGTGCTGCGCAAGCATTGATGCTGATGGCTCTGCATGCGACCCCACTTTGCGCAGGTGGAGAAGGAGCGCGACGCGGCGCTGGGCAACGGCGGCCTGGGCCGCCTGGCCGCCTGCTTCCTCGACTCTTTGGCCACGCTCAACCTGCCGGCCTGGTGAGGGCTGCCATCTGCAGCCAGCTGTTGTTGTGAGCAGCAGGATGCGGCGGGCGGCGCACTGCTGTACGTAGCTACGAGGAGCAGAGAGCAGCTGTGCTGTGGTGCCGGGAATCATTGCAGGATGCTCTCGGAGTTGCTACTGGCGGGGCACGCATCCCTCTGTCTTGCAACCATCTTTGCATGCGCAGCGAACATGTGTTTGCTGGGGCACTCCCGTTCTGATGCAGGGGCTATGGCATCCGTTACCAGTATGGCATGTTTAGACAGGTGCGCAATTTGCAGGTTCCCCAGGGCCAATGGGGGCGTGCATGCCGGTGTGCAGCAGCCCTGGAATTTTTTTTATTTTACTCATTTTTATTCTGCATCTTTCTGTTTGTTGCAGGTGCTGGTGGACGGCTTCCAGCACGAGCAGCCCGACTACTGGTGGGTGCCGCCCTGCCATCACCGCCGGCGTGCTGCGGTCTGCGGTGGCTGGCTGTGCGGCGCAGTGCGATTTTTAATGCGCTCAGCTGCACACCGCTGTTCAATTTGCACCTGCAGGCTGAACTTTGGCAACCCCTGGGAGCTGGAGCGGCTGAACGTGGGCTACCCCATCTCCTTCTACGGCCACGTGTCGGGTGCGTGCTTAACCACTGTCAAAAGCAACGGGGGTGTGATGCCGCACGGCAGTGACCCTTGCTACCAGCAATTGCCCATTATANTATGCACTGTCCCCTCCTGGGTGCAGTGCACGACGAGGGCGGCCGCCAGGTGTTCCGGTGGAACCCCGGAGAGACGGTGACCGCGGTGGCGTACGACAACCCCATCCCCGGCTTTGGCACCAACAACACCATCAATCTGCGCCTGTGGGCCGCCAAGCCCGACCGCGAGTTCGNACCTGCAGGCCTTCAACACCGGCGACTACGTGCAGGTGTGCGGTGGTGCAGGGAATAGGCAGAGTGAAAGGTTCGTGAGCAGCTCGTTGGTGGGTCGAACTGCGTCGCAGCTGTTGCACTCAACGCCACAGCTGGCTGAGAGCTAGGTGCACAACGGTAAGCTGACGCTTCCGGCACCCTCTCTCCCCCGCTCCACCCCCTCCGCAGGCCATTCTGTCCAAGCAGCGCGCCGAGACGCTGTCCTCGGTGCTGTACCCGGACGACCGCACGTATGAGGGCAAGGAGCTGCGCCTCAAGCAGCAGCACTTCTTCGTGTCGGCCACCGTGCAGGTGCGGCCTGGGCCATGCGGAGGGTTTTGCCTGTATCTGGCGCTTGCCACCTGCTTTGCCTGAGCTGCTGCCACTACCTTGAGCAAACCTGGCAAAACCACCAACCTGCCAAATGCTGTGCATGCTGTCCGCAGGATGTGGTGCGGCGCTTCCGCGAGAAGCACAGCGACTGGGAGGAGTTCCCGGACAAGGTGGCCTTCCAGCTGAACGACACGCACCCCACGCTGCTGGGTGCGTCCGCCGGCTTTGTGGCTGTGCTGCCGGCCTTGCCTGCTTGCTTACTGCTTGATGGTTTGTTGGCAGGGTGCAGATTGCAAGGCAGCTTCTGCACCATCTGCCGCTCTAACCTGTTCTTGGCCATCACTGCTGATATCTTCGCCTGCCGCCCGCTCACTGTTCCCTCCTGCAGTGCCCGAGCTGATGCGCATCCTGATGGACCAGGAGCGCCTGGGCTGGACCAAGGCCTGGGAGCTGGTGCAGAAGACGTGCAACTTCACCAACCACACGTGCGAGGCTGCAGGCAGCTGGGCGGGGTGGCAGGCAGGGCAGTGGCAAAGTGCTGCTGTGAGAGCTGTGTTGTGCAGGCATGCACCACCATACCGCGCTGCTTTGTGGGCTCGCATGTTGCCTGACATCCCCGCCCAGCCTACCCACTCACAATGGTATTGCAGTGTGCTGCCCGAGGCGCTGGAGAAGTGGCCGGTGGCCATGATGGAGAAGCTGCTGCCGCGCCACATGCAGATCATCTACGACATCAACTGGCGCTTCCTGCAGCAGGTGCGGCTGGTTGCAGTTGGTGCTGGGACTGGAGCAGCAGGGGCGCTTGGCAGCATGAGATTGGCCCAATAAGCCAGGCATCAGAAGCAAGCAAGCAGAGCAGCTCCAGCTCACCTTGCATCCCTCTTGCCTCGCCTCCGCCGCCCTGCAGATGCGGCAGCGGTTTGGCGACGACTGGGCGCGCATCGCCAAGCTGTCCATCATCGAGGAGACGGCCAGCGGCGAGAAGACGGTGCGCCTCAATCCTGCCCTGCTGTGTGGGCTGTGCTCCTGGGCAGCTGCTGCGCTGACCCCCTCCTATCAGCATTGAGTATGTGCGGGGCGTGCCTTGCTGCTCAATGCACTGGCGGTCTGCTAATGCCATCGCTCTTGACTTGCAACCCTGCAGGTGCGCATGGCATACCTGGCGGTCATCGCCTCGGCGCACGTCAATGGCGTGGCCAAGATCCACTCTGGTGGGTGGCCTGCCTGCTGCAGCTTGATAGTGGTGCTGCTCGCACCTGCCATCGGGATGTGCACCGCTGCCATCAATGAAGCCCTGCCCCCACTAACTTCCACCCTTTACATCCCTGCTGCGTGGCAGACATCCTGAAGCACGACGTGTTTGGGCCCTTCTACGACATTTTCCCCGAGAAGTTCCAGAACAAGACCAACGGGTGCGAGGGCCATCTAGTGATTCATTGCCGCCGCAGCGCCTGCTTGCTCTTGTGCTGAGACAGCAACGCCGGCCTGAGCCTGCTTGATCACACTGCCATCTCAACGTATTCACCCCCTTGCTGCTGGCCGCTGCTGCAGCGTGACGCCGCGCCGCTGGCTGGCGTTCTGCAACCCGCCGCTGCGCCAGCTCATCACCGAGACGCTGGGCAACGAGCGCTGGATCAACGACACGGAGCGGCTCAAGGTAGGGGAACGGCCTGCTAATCGAGAGGACTCACGAACGCACGCGCCCTGGGTTGCCCAGGTGGTCGCTCCGCTGCAACTGCACAGCCTGACTAGTGCTGACGCCTTGCACCCCCCTGCCCTGCGCCCCGCAGGACCTGCGGGCCCACGCCGACGACCCCGCCTTCCAGCAGCGCTGGCAGGAGGTGAAGCAGCAGGCCAAGGTCAAGAGCATCGAGCGGATTGAGCAGCTGACGGGCCTGCAGCTGCCCAAGCAGGCCATGCTGGACGTGCAGGTCAAGCGCATCCACGAGGTGCGGCGCTGGGGTGGG
Source organism: Chlorella ohadii (assembly GCA_025026875.1). Lineage (NCBI taxonomy): Eukaryota > Viridiplantae > Chlorophyta > Trebouxiophyceae > Chlorellales > Chlorellaceae > Chlorella > Chlorella ohadii. The sequence continues at coordinate 30,765 of JADXDR010000111.1, forward strand.
GTGGGGTGGAGGCCATTCGGCAGCGGGCTGCTGCTTCTGTTGTGAAGTGTTGTGGATGGAGGCGGGCAGCAGAGGCTAGCACATGGGCGTGCAACCCTCACCTGGCCCACCTGGGTGTTTGTCGATGCTAACACCCTTCCTCACGCACTCCTCCTGCCGCCCACCCACCCACGCCTCCGCAGTACAAGCGGCAGCTGCTCAACGTGCTGGGCATCATCCACCGGTACGACCGCATCAAGCGCATGCCGGCGGGCGAGCGGGGCAATGTGGTGCCCCGCATCTGCGTCATCGGCGGCAAGGTGGGGGTGGGGGGCGCTTGGGAGCTTGCGTGGCTCAGTGCTGCGGAGAGGACCGCTGGTGGGCTGAGCTGCCTGGTCCCCGCAGCCCCTCAATTTGTTGCTGGATGCTGACATCGCCATGCCTGCTGCCCTGGCCCCCGCCCACCCCCAGGCTGCACCCGGCTACGAGATGGCCAAGCGCATCATCAAGCTGGTGTCGGCGGTGGCCGACAAGGTGCGCAGGGGGCCGGCCTTCCATGCAGCAACACAAGCTGGGCTTCACAAGCAGCTGTTCCGCTTTACGCCATGCACTGATGCGCCTTGGTACTGCACCTCGCCACTCCACCATACNTCAATGCTGCCCCATGCCCTCCATCCCACGCCCACCCACACCCATTCCTGCCTTTCTCCCATCTCTCCATNCTCTCCCCTACTTCCTCCCCAGGTGAACAACGACCCCGAGGTGGGCGACCTGCTCAAGGTGGTGTTTGTGCCCGACTACAACGTGAGCCTGGCGGAGACCATCATCCCCGGCACTGAGCTCAGGTGCGGCCGGCCACAGGCGCCCCGCTGGCTTGGGGCTGCAAAGATGAGCTGGGTTGGCGCAGCACCTGCTGCCCATGTGCCTGTGTTGCCAGCCAGCTGAGATCATGCTGGGCAGTTGGCTATGCGGAACTGGGCCTCACAAGAGTGCACTGTGCTGCCCCCTCCGCTCTCATACGACCGCAGCCAGCACATCTCCACTGCGGGCACGGAGGCCAGCGGCACCGGCAACATGAAGTTTGCCATGAACGGCGCGCTCATCATTGGCACCATGGTGCGGCCCGCCATGTCCCTTGCAAGTTGTGCTGTTCATCTGGCGTGGCAGCCATGCGCGCGGTGTGAATGTGCAGCCTGCACTGCCCCAACCCGCCGTGCTGACTGGTGCCACATGTGCCATGCCCCACCGTTGCCCGCTTGCCAGGACGGCGCCAACATCGAGATTGCCGAGGAGATTGGGCAGGACAACATGTTCATCTTCGGCGCCCTGGCCGACCGCGTGCCAGAGGTGCGGCGCCATGCTGCCGCCAGACCTGTCCATTCTGTTGCTTCTGCCTGCCTCAGCTGCGTTGTGTTGCCTGTCTTGCTCATGGCGTGGCTGCTCCGATGGCTGCCTGCTCTCCATTAGTGTGCTGCCCTATTTTGCCTGTCTTGCTCATGGCTTGGCAACGGCTGCCTGCTCTCCACTAGTGTGTGTGCCAGTGGCATGACCTGCCATTCCTTCACCCCTGCTGCCCCGTGCAGCTGCGCAAGGAGCGGGCCGAGTACAAGCCCGACGACCGCTTCCTGCACGTCGTCAACATGATCCGCACCGGCCAGTTTGGCTGGGCAGACTGTGAGTGGGCGGGGCCAGGCTGTGAGGGCAGGCTGCATGGGCTGTTTAGAGTGCTCTTGCCGGCGCGGCCTCCTTCCAACCGTCAAACAATGCAAGTGTCTCGCTTGCAATCCACCTGTGCCTGCCCCCCGCCTGCCCCCTCCCAGACTTCCACCCCCTGGTGGACTCCATCACCTACTCCGACTACTACCTGCTGGCCAACGACTTTGTGGACTACATCACCACCCAGGTGCGGCTCAAATGCAGAACCCGCAAGCAAGATGTTGGCAAGATGCCGCCCGGTGGGCTGCCTCCCTGCTGCATGTCTTGCGCTGCATGCGCGCCCCGCCCCGAGTAAGATGCCTGGGCCTCCTGTTGAGCCTCCCCCTGAAGCCCCACCTGCGCACTGCCCCGCCCCTGGCTCTTTCTTGTCCCTCTGCAGGACCGCGTGGACGCCGTGTACCGCGACCAGGCCAAGTGGACGCGCATGTCCATCATGTCCACCGCCGGCTCCGGCTTCTTCTCCTCCGACCGCACCATCGCTGAGGTGCGAGGGGATGCTGGGCTGTGCAGGGCTGGCGGAGGCGGAGAGGCTGCATAGAGCGGCACAGTGTGCACGTCAACCGTTCCTCTAGCTCCCTTGGTTGCCTGAGGCAAGTTCTGGTGCAGCACAGTACGTACCACCCACACACACTGACCCAGCTGCCGGCCCTCACTCTGTTCCTCCCCTGCGCAGTACAACCGCGACATCTGGAAGTCGGAGGCGTGCGTGGTGCCCACCTCCAACGAGTGAGCCCGCCGCAGCAGCAGGAGTTGACGTGCGGCCCTGCACCGCACGTTGCACAGGAATGATGGCACGCCGCCCATGCCCGGGCACTGCCCCTAAATGCTCGATACCCAAATGCCTCCTCTTAGCGCCAATTCCTTCAGCTGTAGCCTGCCTGCGCTCCCTGTGTCCGCCTCTGCCCAGCGCGGCTATGCAACACTGCAGCCCTGCCCTGCCTCCCAAGCTACCTCTACTTTTTTGCGTCTTGTTTTGCCAACGGACGACCGAATTGGACATACTCGTGCAGGACAGTTGCCTGCTGTAACATTGACTGTTAGTGGCGGAAGTACGGCAGCACAAATGTGGGGGCAGCGTCATGCTCGCGGCACACCGCGGCTAGCCGCTCCTGGCTCCATGTATAGCCTCCCGCGGCTGCTGTACCATCTGTTTGCTGCTGCTGCTGCTGCTGCTGCTGCTGCTGCTGCTGCTGTGTNGTTCGCCCCGACTGCCGCCAGCTGGACATCATCCGCGTGGATGCCGCCCAGCACAAACACGCTGCCCACGCCCGCTGCCTGAGCTCCGCCGATGTCGTGCTCCAGGCTGCGAGGCAGAATGGGGTGGGTGGGCCATGCGGAGGGCAGTCGTTCACCCCGCTGTGTCATGACAACCTCCAGCCACTTCAAAAATCCATGGCAGAGCAGCTGCAATGGACCCAGCCAGAGGCACGCGAGAAAGCAGGTGTGGTCATTCACCACAGCAACAGGCAAGCCTCACCTGTCTCCGATGGCCAGCACCTGCTCTGCTGGCAGCTGCAGCTGGGCAAGCGCCTCTCTATAAATGACGGGTGCAGGCTTGCCCATCAGCACCACCTCGCCACCGAGCGAGCTGTAGTGCCGCGCCAGCGTGCCGGGCATGGGCCTGTGAGGAGGGGCAGCAGGGAAAGGAAGGCGCCAAGAATGGGACAGCACAAGTTAGCATCCCACAGTGGCCGGCATGGTGCAATGGTGTGATGATGGCTGCACCTGCATGGCTGCCTCCAACAAAGCGCCGACCGTGTCCACCAGCCTCCGCCTGCTCTGCCACGCCCACCTGAGCTCGCTGCCCGCCACGGTGACGACATCTGGATTGGCCACCACCATGGGCAGCCGCCGCGGCGCGCACTGCTCAAGCAGCGCCCGCATGCCGTCCAGGCTGCAGGGCTCGGCGGCGCTGCCATCGGTGCTGCGGCCCAGCGCCTCTGTGCCATGTGCCAGGATGAACTCGGCTTCCTGAGGGTCTGCAGTGACCTCCAGGCCAAGGCCCTCGAGAGAGATGGCCCCCCGCTGACCCCACGTGAAGTGCAGGCAGCGGCGGCCCAGGCCCTGCCACCAGGCGTCAGGCCGCTCGGTTAGATGGCGATGCGTCACCTCTCCGCTCGTCACCACGCCGCAGAAAGCCGACACATCAAAGCCCATGCGCTCCAGGTTGTGCAGCGCGCCCGCGGAGCCTGTGAGAGGGGGATCATGGCGACGCAAGGGTGGCGGGCTTGCGAGTGCGAGCATGCACCTACACAGCTGACTGGCTGGCAGATATGCAGCAAGCAGTTCCTGCTCCATGCTAACTGCACAACACTGCTACTTTGGGCCCAGCTCACGGCGGCTGGAGTTTGAGATGATCAACAGGCGCATGCCGCGCTCAGCCAGCTGTGACACTGCCTCGATGGCTCCCGGGTATGGCTTCGTACCATCGTGCAGCACACCTGTCAGGGCATGGCATGATGGGGCAACCAAGCTGGGCCCCCGGATTGCAAGTAGGTGAGCGCTGTGCTGCTGGCCGCACTGCGACTGCCTTTGCCCCAAACCACGCCTCAACTCACCAAACTGGTCCAGCAGGGCACCGCGGTAGGTGTCTGGTAGCTGCTGCAGCGAGCCCAGAGCGGCCGCTGGCCGAGCGCTCATGGCGGCGGCGCTGGCGGCAGCGGCGGCAGCGGCCTGGGGTCTCTGCTGTGATAGCCGGCCAGTACCTGCGACTCGTGCTGCCGGCAGGGCCTGATTGCACACTGGCTGCGGGGCGATGGGCGAGGCTGCAGACCTGGTGCAAGGCAGGGCCACCAGGGCGGCCATCGGGTGCAGAAATGGGATGATTCTGGATCACACAATTGAACTTGACAGCATTTGCGGCCAATCGGGTGAGGAATGAGGAGCCAGGAGCCCAGCATGCCACATCAGCCTTGAAACTTCGCCACACTGTACATTTCGTCGCCTGCTCTGCTGANTCATACACGCAGCGATCGGGATATTGACATCGGCACTCCCGCAGCCAGGGCTACGCCTTCTCTGTCGCCGAACCACTTGCGAGCAGCGCGCCAGCAGCAGCAGGAGGCCCAGCGGCTCGTCCCTCGCATTGCAGCAGCATGGCGGCGGAAGAGGAGAAGTACATCCTGGGAAAGCAGGGCGAGCGGCGAATGAAGGGGCGAACAATCACCGTTCCCGTCGTCACGGGCACCTGCGCCTTCTATCTTGGCAAGAAGGTGGGTCACGGAAGCCAGTGGCCTGTGCCGATGCGGCGTGTAGGCCCGCAATGGCACAAAGGGGCTGCTCGAAGCCGCCGCCCGCCCGTGTCGTTGGCGGTTCATCTCCTCAAAGCGAATGCTTGGCGTAGCAGTGGCCTTGAGGAGTGCTGGTACTTGTCACACAAGCCGAGGCAGGGTGTTTGCACTGCAGCAGGGCGCATGTCGATTGCCAGCCTCACCCCTAAGCCGCGGCGGCACGCTGCTCACATGCTGCTGCCGCTGCTCATGCCTTCTGCACATCCACCCGGCTGCAGGCAAGCGAGTACCAGAGCCACCGATGGACGGTGTACCTGCGCAGCCCAAGCGGCGAGGACCTGCAGCACGTCATCAAGAAGGTGGGCGGCAATGGTCTCGCACTGGGCCGCTCACGACCTCTGCCGGCCCCGTCCTGCCACACCTGCACTCCGGAATTGCTCCAGCGGTTGCTCAAGCGTCTCGCTCATTATGATGCTGCAGGTCACATTTGTGCTGCACGAGTCGTTCCAGAATCCGAGGCGCGATGTGGAGGTGAGCGGCATATGCGGCTCGCCTTGCGAATGTGATGGGGCAGTTGAGCGAGAGCTGCCAGCTGTCTCGTTTTCTGCCCAGGCACTGGCATGGGAAGGCACAGCTATCTGCAGTGACGCACGGTGCCAAATGCTGAACACGGGGCAAGACCTGCTCAGCTGATGTCGCTTTGTCCCCTCGCCCACGCAGGTGCCGCCGTACGAGCTGACGGAAGTGGGCTGGGGCGAGTTTGACATCATCGTCACTGTGCACTTCCGGGTGAGGCTTGCTGCTGCCGCTTTTGGGCGGTGCCGTGCGCTGGCTCTTTTAGGCGGTGCTGCTGCTGTTCAAGCCTGTCTGGGCGGCACCACCTGCAATGCTTCCCACAAGCCTGCTCTTGCATGCCCCCTGCCCCCCCGCCCCAGCTGACGCACCGCCCGCTTGTTCCCCTGGCTCTGATGCCCCANCCGCCCCYYCCGCTCCTCCGCCTGCACAGGAGGACATCCGCGAGGCGCCGCTGGAGCTGTACCACCGGCTGAAGCTGTACGACGACACGGGGGCNGGCCAACCCCAAGAAGCCGGTGAGCCGGTGGTTGAGCCCCAGCTGTGCTGTGTATGGACCCTTTGCCTCCATTTGCGGACTTTTGCAAACTCGTATGGCAGCGGAGTGGTGTGCGGCCATTGAGGGCTGCAAGCGCGGTGATGCAATGGGCCGCCCTGAGCAAGTGCGCCCGCATATGAACTCCATTCTGCCTGCAGGTGGTGCAAGAGGTGTACGACGAGATTGCGCTGTGGCAGCCGACTGAGGACTTCTTCAATCGATATGCCACCCACACAGCGCGGCCCTCGCCACCCAGCCAGCTAGCGCAGGTAGGCCGGTGGCGCTGGCATGGGTTGTGAGGGCAGCAAATTTCAGCTGGCGTGTCCTGCCACCAGTGTGCGCTGGTCAAGCAGAGCCGCTGGCCCGGCACCAAGCACGCTGCCTACGTCAGTCCTCAATACATCAATGCTGTGCACCTGCCTCCTGTCCCATACTTTTTCGCTGTTCTGCCATCACTAGTGGGGCTGCGGCTCACCGTGCCCTGCTGCCTGCCCACCCTCTCCGTGCTCCACCACCCCAGTTCTACACCGCGTTCAACCCGGATGCCGAATACCAGCGGATACAGCGGGCGCGGCAGCGGCTGGCCCAGATCCGGGCCAACGTGGAGAACACGGCGGCGCAGCTGGAGGCACAGGAGGCGGCGGGCGCGGGGTGGGCGGGCTCGTAGCTGCCGCCTGGTAGCTGCGGCCTGCCGCCTCCTGCCGCCTCCCCTGTACAACACCGTGTACTGCTGACTGCGTACTGCCGCCCTGTGACCTGACCACGCGGTGCTTCAGTGGGTGGGTGAGCAGTCACAAGGGCAGCAGCGGGGGGATGGCAAGTTCGAGTCACAGACAGAAGCAGCGGGCAGCAGAGACCAAGGGAAGCATCGAAACAGAAAGGGGGTTGCCGGGTCAATTCTGGGTCAACCTGCCTTGGTGCTGTCCAGCACCCAAGCAAGGTATGAAGGGCTGCCGCCAGTCACGTCTACTGCCGTCACCTCGCATATATCGTATGGGTGCAAGCTCTTCACACGCTCCGTCAGCTCCGGCAGCAGCTGCTTGCGGGTCTTGATCTGTAGGCGGAGGTGCGGGCAGGAGCATTGCACGCCATCAGCTCTTGTGCCGTGACCTGCACTAGGCCTGTGGTCACCAATCAAGCCTAGCTGCTGACGCAGCAATGTCACTGCAGCCCTGCCGCACCTTGAGCAGCAGCTCCTGGTCGTTCTCAATCTTGCCCTGCCAGCTGTAGATGGACTCCACGCCAGGGATGATGTTGACGCACGCCGCCAGCTTGCTCTCAACCAGGGAGTTGGCAATCTTGCGTCCAACATCTGCCGAAGGTACAGTCACAAACACCAGGCTCACGCCGGTGCTGCTTGCTGCTGCGCTCATGACTGTGCGCTGCTGCTGCACTGCCGATTGCCGCCGCACTGCAGGTGTATGTGCAGGTGCAGGAATGGAGGGAGGGTGAGAGGGGCAGAGTGCACCGAAAACGTAAATCTCACACCCCTTCCTTGGATGCTTGCTGGTTGCGCCAACTGCCAGGCACAACCATACACCTGATATGCCAGGTTGAAACTGCACAACCATGCAATCCACCTGCCACAAGCGTGCTCCGCTGATAGACGACGGCCCTGCTGCTGAGTGCCCTCAACATGCGACTTGCCTGCACGGGAGACGAGGGTGGTGCAGGCGGCGATGACAAGCAAAGCAAGCGCAACCCGCACAGCTGGGGCCAGCACCATCTACTGCGCAGGCCTGCAAGCATGGGAGCAGAGCAAAATGGGCGGGAATGCTTGCAGCACGGTGGCCCAATGCAGGCGGCGGTGACGAGATGCCGCCGCGGCGGCCAGCAGGTGAGCGTGCAGGCACTGGGTGCGTCAATTGAAGCGTCAGGGAGTGAAAGATGATTCAATCAAGCCAGCAGCTCACGTCGTGCAGCAGGTTGGAGTGGCGCAGTCGGCACGTCGCACAGGCACCACTCCCGCKWYCCCCTRYGYGCCTTGGTGACGAACGTTGCACGCGATCACGAATGTCGCAGCCAACTGGGCCTGCCAGACCTCCCGCCCGCTCTTGCCGGGCGGCGGCGCCAGCGAGGCGGCAGCAGGCTCAGCCTATAAACCACAGCCAAAGGTAACTCCCCATCCACCCAGGCTTGACGTTGTGTCAGTCTCCTTGATTCACACAATAAACTGTGTTACAACGACTTGGGGGCACTGGCCAGCGCTGCTCACCGCCGCACCGCAGCCGCAGCCACTCGCTGCCGTGCCGCGGCCAGCTGTGCATCAATGTCTGCCATGCGGCGCGCACCGGCGGCTGAGGCCCGTGCCTCCTCCTGCTCCTCCTCTGCCAGGCGGGCGGCCAGCTTGTCGGCCTCTGCCCGCCAGGCGGCGGCCTCCGCGGCAATCACAGGGACGGCGCTCAGCAGCTGCTCCAGGCTGCGGGCCAGCACTGCCGCATCTGTTGCAATGCCCGCCACCTGCTCAACGAGCGCCAGAGCGTCCCGGCTGCCCGGTGCTGCTCCAGCCGCCAGCGTGCTGCGGGCTTCGCTGCACTGCCGCGCCAGCGCCGGCAGTAGGTTGTCCACCCGCCGGAACACCACAGATGCCTCCGCACCCAGGCCTGCCTCGCTGTCGGCTGAGCAGTGGGCGGCCAGCCCCGCCGGCTGCGCATACCGGCTGGCTGCGCTGCCCATGGTGGGGCCGCCTCGGTTGCTGGTGCCGGTGGCTGCCCCCGCCAGCATGCGCAGCATGGCGTTGGTTGCCTCCGGCTCCAGCCCTGCCACTATCTTGGACGGCCGCGCCGGCACCGGCTGCCCGAGGGTGCTGGAAATGGCCTCCACCAGCTTGGTCAGGTAGGAGAGCTTGGCCTCCTTGTCCTGCAGCAGGAGTGGGTGGGGTGCAAAGGGCCTGAGTGCGCAGTCAGGCGCCGATGCCCACAGAGGGAGGAGCCAGCAGCGCCATGCATCGAAAGCTGGCACAGGCATGGTGGGGAGCAAATATGTGCATGGCAGGACGGCGGCAGGCGCTTGAACCAGCTCACCATGGACCGCGGATCCAGCTCCGCTGCAGTGAACAGGCCTGGGGCTGGGAAGTTGCTTGACTGCTGCACCGCCGACACGACATCGTGCAGGAAGCGGAAGGGAGGGCGCGCAAGCAGCTCCGCCGTCAGGCGCGGCTTGCCGCCCGGCAGCAGCGGCTGCAGCGCGTCCACAGTGGTCTCCCATCCCGCCGGGGGCTCGGCCATGGCCGTTGGCTGCCAGCTGGCTGAAAACTGATGGGGTTGGGGGCGGGTTGAACAGAACGACAACTGCTGCTGGCGGCGGCGAGGCTGCTGCTGCTGCCGGGACGCCTTGCAGTTGCCGTTGCTGAATTCTTTCGCTGGGCTGGTGCGCGTGCGCCGGGAGGCCGAAACCACGAAAGTCAGCGGTGCGCAAAGCACACAGCAGCGACATGAGGCCAAGCAGTGCCTAGTCGCTGCCCCGCCCGACATCGCGCTCATCTGTATGCAAACGGAGTCCTGAAGGGTCGTGCAAGGCGTCTGAAGTGCAGCTTGAGTGCCTCGCAGCGCACCTCCCGCCCTCCCCTTCCTCCAGGCAGCGACATCGGCATGGCGTTCAGCTTTGGCGCCACGCCGGGGTCCTCGGTGAGCGCCCTGCTGCACGACAGCCCGCTGCGCTTGCTCTTGAGCGCCCCGGCGGGCGCTCCTGGATGCTCTGCGGGGCGTGGGAATAACCACATGATGCAGAGCGATCGATCGGCGCCCCCAGCTCTGCGCTGCCGGCCACAGCGGCGCCGCCACTGCTGCCGCCTGCTGCCGTCTGCTCGCCCTCTGCACCCCGCTTGCGAGCCCGCCCTTGCCCTGCCCGACCTGGCATGCAGACGCCGTCGTTCAGCTTTGGCAGTGCGCCGGCGTTTGGGGCCACCGCCACGCCGTCGCTGCCCAAGGCCACATCGACGCCGCTGTTTGGTGCCGCCTCCACACCCGCGTTTGGCGCCGCATCCACACCAGGTGCTGCCCATGTGGTGGGCTGGCAGGCACAGGCATGGTGCGAGTGGGTGTGTCATATGCACAGTGCCTGCGTAGCCGTTGAACTGCGCTCCTCACCCCCTCCTGCAGGCCTGTTTGGCGCAGCCAGCTCCGCCGCCGCCTCGCCCTTCTCGTTTGGCGGTGCAGCCAGCGCGGCCGCCTCGCAGCCATCGCTTTTCGGTGCAGGACCAGCCTCCACTCCATCCCTGTTTGGCGCAGCACCTGCCTCCACACCCTCGTTGTTCGGCGCGGCCTCCACGCCAGCGGCAGGCGGCTTTGGCTTTGGTGCAGCCTCCGCGCCATCAGCCGGCAGCCTGTTTGGCGCGCAGCAGCCGGCGGCGCAGCAGGCGGYGGCGCCSCTGGCGTTTGCGGGGGCGGCCCCCGCGGCGCCAGACCTCAGCGCCATCCGCGAGCTGGAGAGCATCAAGGACAGCTACGTGGCGGGGTCCACAAACCAGCGGTACCGCTTCCAGCACCTGCTGCTGAATGTGGTGGACAACCCGGCGGCCCGCGTCAAGCCTGCTGGCGTGGATGAGCTGCAGTGGCGCGAGGCGCTGCAGCGCGCTGGCGGCGCCGACAACCCAGACCACCTGTGGCCGGTGCTGGCGCACGGCTTCAAGGACCTGCTGGCGCGGTGAGGGGTGTGGGGCAGTGGGCGGGCGCATGGAGGCGCATGGCGGAGCATGCTGCTGCAACAGCGTAGGTGCTCATGTGCACCGGGGCCCTGCTGCCCAGTTGGAAGGGGAGCAGGCGCCAAACCGGTCCAGCCCAATGTGCAGCCGCCTGGCTGGTGTTTTGGTGGCTTGCCATTGGCTGCCTGCACGCCCACCAGTTGTTTACACCTACGTCGTCTTGCTGCTGCAGGAAAGCTGCCCAGGATGCGGCAATCAAGGAGCACAGTGAGCGGCTGGAGAGCCTGCGGCAAATGGCGGCGCAGCTGGCCAGCCGACAGGTGCGCTGAAGTGTGTGCCTGCCGACAGGCTTGCGGTGTGCTAGGAGATGCTGTTGGTGTCATGCGTCGCAGCTGCTGATCACCTGCACTTGCACCTTTGCAATGGGCTGCAGGAAACGGTGCTGAGGGACCAGCTGGAGGCGGTGCGGCGGCGGCATGTGCAGCTTTGCCACCAGCTGCTGCGAGTGCTGCGTCATGTGAGTTGCTCGGTGTTTGGCAGTGCGTGTTGGTCCCAGGGGCTTTAGCATGCAGCTCCTGCATCGTGCGGCCAATCCCTCGGCCCATTACCCTCAAACGCTGAGCATGTGTCCCTTGCCCGGCATGCCGTTGCCCTGCACAGGTGGATGCGCTGGAGGGCCGGTTTGCGCAGGCTGTAGGCTACCGCGGCGCCACTCCTAAGGAGGTCATGCAGCGCCTGGCGGCCCAGCTGGGCGAGATTGAGGCGGCGCTGGCGCCCTCGCCAGCCAACGGCGGCGGGCTGCAGGTGGGCTTGATCTGTGGATGACGGGCCTTGCTGGTTGTTTAGCAGCAAAGGGGCTTCCAAGCTTTTGCAGGAATGTCAGCGCATCTTTGCTTGCTACTGCATTCTTGCTGAGCCTGCCTGCCTTTGTCCTGTGCAGGGCAAGGTGAAGGCGCTGGCGGCAGCGGCACGGCTGCGTGCGGGCGCCCCTGGCGGCGGCGGCGCGCTGCCCGAGCTCGAATCGCAGGCGAGCTGCATTTGCTTGTTGCATTGGGGTGCAGATGTGAAGAGACTCGGCGCCCTGCTTGCAATTGCATGTTTGAATAGCTTCGCAGTAAATAGCAGTAGGCAGCTGCGGCAAGCTGGCCATAGCCGCCCTGCCTAACAGTTGAGCACCCTTGTCCCACTCCAGGTGGAGGCGGGTGCGCTGGACCAGATGTACGGCATCCTGTACCAGTACACAGAGGCTCTGGGCAAGCTGAATGAAGTGCTGCGGCGGGCGGAGCGGGATGTGGGCATCCTGGAGGTGAAGGCCAGCGAGCGCGGCTAGGCAGAACGTCACATGAGAGCGCACAAGCGCGGTTGGCCTGCAGAGTGCATGCCATGCTCGGCAAGGCACCGCCCATACCTCGGATGCAACTTCCTGTAAAAGAGTGGTGCTTGGGTGGCTCGTGCAAGAGTGAAACAGGTCTCCTGGGTGCATTGCCAGAAAGGTGGCGCAGCGTGGCGGCAGCTGGGGCGCTGGCACACATCAGGCAGCTGCAGGCCGCGCATATTTAGCAATGGACATGACACACTCTCAATTTGCAACAACGCGGGAATGGCTGCTGAGGTACGCTGCCAATGGCCGCTTTGTTCAGCGGCTGCCGGCCGCGCCGCCAGCTCAGCTTGCATTTCAAAGTTGGGAGCCCTGCAGCGTCCCGATCGCATTCTCGCGACCTCCTCGCTACCATGGAGGGCGAGGGCAGAGCCCGGCGCACGACGGCGGGCACCACCCGCGGCCGCACGGGGGCCAAGTCGGCGCTGCAGGAGCTGGCGGAGCTGCGCAAGTCGGGCGGCAAGCGGGTGGACCGGTTTGAGCTCAAGGAGGAGGAGGCTGTCTACGATGTGGTGGACGACGCGGAGTATGCCAAGCTGGTGCAGAAGCGGCGCGAGGAGGGCGGTGCGTGGGCCGAGGATGCTGGGGGCAGCGATCGGAGGGCGATGCAGGTGCAGTTGCGCGCGCAGGAGGCCCATCAGCCTGCCCGCCGCTCCCGCCCGCTCACCTGTTGCCGTCTGCCGCCTGCCGCCTCAACAGGCGGCTTTGTGATTGATGAGGACGGCCTGGGCTACGCTGATGTGGGCGAGGAGATTGACTNGGGGNCACCGCCNGAGGAGGANGCANGGCGGCGTGGAGGGCGAGGGCAGCGGCGGCAAGGGCAAGGGCAAGAAAGGTGCGCCTGGCTGCTGAGGGTGGGCGGCTGCATGCAGCAGGCAGGGCCAGGCAGCCTGTGCTGCCACCTTGTACTCATGAAACACACATTGGGCACGTCAGCACATCCGCCCATGCCATGTCGCCCAACTCCATCCTGCGTTTGGCTSCCCACCCTCCCCAGCAGGCGCGGCGGGCGCCMARCGCMRGGCGGCCGCSGAGCCGGKGCCTGGGGCGCGGGCGCGCATGCAGAAGATGTTCCAGACAGCGCAGGCCAAGGCCAAGCCGGCCAAAGTCCCGGTGGACGATGCCTCGGCGGATGCTCYGCTGGACGACATCCTTGGAAACCTGGATGGTGGCGCCGCCGGCAGCAGCAAGTGCGTGCGGCACATGGGGCCGGGCTTGCCACTGTGTGTGACAGTCGAGTGTCCAGCCATGCTGCCTGAGAGCAGAGCGCTGCGAGCAGAACACTGCGGCTCCAGAGCTGTCCAGTGTTGTGCTGCTGCTCAGGAAAATTTCATGCATGCCCTGCTGTTGTCCCTCATGCAGGCCGGTGGCCAGGCCTGCAATGCCGGCGCGCAAGCCCGCCGCGGTGGCGCCACCACGGCCCGCTGCTGGCACGCCCAAGTCCGTCAGCTTTGCTGCGCAGTCGGCGGCCAAGGCACCCATGGCGCACCGGCTGAGCAGCGGCGCGGCGGTMACGCCGCCTGCGGCCCTGGCAGCAGCCAAGCCGGAGCCGGAGGCTGAGCCGGCTGGCGGCGATGTGGATATGTATGATGATGAGCCTGGCATGGATGTTGGCCTGGATGACAGCTCGGAGCCCATGCTCGCAGAGGAGCCGGCTGCTGTACAGCAGCAGCAGCAGCAGCAGCAGCCAGCGGCAGCGGCGGCGGCGGCTCAGCAGGACGCGGAGCGGGTGCAGGCCCCACAGCAGCAGCAGCAGGCGCAGCAGGAGACGCCGGGCGGTGAGGCAGCCGCCAAGCAGCCGGCAGGCGCTGGGGGCAAGACGCCCTGGCGCACGCCCGCCCCCGTGTTCAATGAGGCCAAGACGCCCGCCACCTCCGGCCCCGCCAGCGGCTGGCAAATGATGTACCAGGAGGAGGGGGAGGCGGCCGAGGGCGAGCCGGGCGCAGGTGTGTGGTGGGAGGTGGCGCCTGGGGGTGGTAGAGCTTGCAGGCCGCACGTTGCGCATGCATGGAGGGTGCATGGGGGAGGAAGAATGAAACAGTCTCGTGGTGGCTCACTGCTCTTGCTGATGGCGTGTTCCCGCCCTGTCGTGCTGCAGATGCGGCGCCCGAGGCAGCGGCCGAGTGGAAGGACGATGGCAGCCTGCCCCTGGACAGCGAGGGCCAGCTGTGAGTGGGTGGTGCGGGGCACATGCGACTCGGGAGGCGCTTGTGCTGAGCTGGAGTTCTGTTGCTGCAGCCGGCACGTGGCGCGGTTGCAATTACCCGCCAGGCGTTGTTACAAGCCATATTATGTGGTTGCCCTCCACTCTACTCCCTCCATGCAGCCCCTTCTACCTGCTGGACGCGCATGAGGAGCTGGCGCAGCCGGGCGTGGTCTACCTGTTTGGCAAGGCAAGCTGCTCTGATGTGGTTCAATTGCTACATCTGGCTGGGGCAGCATGCTGCTGGCAAGGCAGCCATGGCCTGCACAACGGCCGCGATTGCTAAAGCACCCTCCCAACTGCCCATGCCTGCAGGTGCCGCACAACGGCCAGCACCTGTCCTGCTGCACCGTGGTGCGCGGCATGCAGCGCAACCTGTTTGTGGTGCCGCGCGAGCCGGTGGGCAGCGAGGAGATTGCTGAGCTGGAGGCGGCAGCCGCCAGCGACCCGGCAGCCAAGAAGAAGCTCATCCCCCTGCTGCACGTGAGCGGGCAGGGAGGGCGGGTATGGGAGCGTGGGCGGCTGCGGTAGGACGGCGGTCGTAGGCAGAGCAGACCAGCAACAAAGCAGGCTTGCTGGTTTGTGCGCACATGAGCAGAAACCACACGCAGCCCTGTGCTGCAGGAGTCAAACCTTCCCACCTTCTCTCAACCTCTACGACCTGTTTCTGCCCAGCCTTGCCCACCCGCCCCTCTGCCCGCAGCAAGCCTTCTCTGAGGTGAAGGGCGAGGTGCGCGAGCTGCTGGCCAAGCACCACGTGACCCAGATGACCATGAAGCCGGTGAAGCGTCAGTACGCGTTTGAGAACACGGCAGTGCCGCACGGCAGCCAGTGGGTCCTCAAGGTGGGCTGGGGAGGGGTGGCGGGAGGTGGGGGCAGGGCTGGCGCTGGGCATGTAGGCCTGGAAGTTGTGGGCGAATGGCCAGCAGAGCAACAGGGGTTGAGCCTGGGCTGTGCCTGATAAATCGGCTAGCTCCGCCCCGCAGGTCAAGTACCCCGCCACCCAGCCGGCGCTGCCCGTGGGCCTGAGCGGCTCCACCTTCAGTGCCATCTTCGGCGCCAACCAGAGCATGCTGGAGGCGCTGACGCTCAAGCGCCACATCATGGGGCCCTGCTGGCTGGCTGTGCGCCGCCCGCGCCGCGTCGCACCCGAGGCGCAGGTGCGAATTGAAGGGGAGTGCGAGGGCGCTGTGGTTTGATGGCATGGCTTGCGTGCTGCTTGGCCAAATGCAACCTCTCAAGCGCTGCTCCAAACGTATCCCTGCGACCGGTTCTCTTGTGCAGGTGTCCTGGTGCAAGCTGGAGGTGGAGGTGGACTCGCACAAGGCCATCACCGCCAACCCGGGAGACAACAAGTGCGCCTGCCCTGTGGCCNTGCTGCCTTGTTGGTTGCACGTGGCGGAGCGCCCTGCCTTGTTGTGGCCTCTGCGCAAGGTGCCGCCACGTGTCTGGTGGCACACTCTAATGACCGTAACTCCACGCTGACTGACCATCTTACCTCGTCGAGTCACTGCCCCTGGCCATGCAGGGAGGCCCCGCCCCTCACTGTGGCCGCTGTGCACGTCAAGACGGTGCTCAACCCCAGCTCTGCGGCCAACGAGGTGGTGGCCGCCTCTGTGGTCTACCTGCAGCGCGTGCGCACCGACGGCCCCATGTCACAGGTACTCCCCTGCCTATCACACGGGTTGTGTGCATTTGGTAGCCAAGCGGCTTGCTACTTGCAGTCAAGCAGCTGCCCCCTCGAGCTGTGCAGCATTTGTGTGCAAGTGACCAACCTGACTTTCGCATCGCATCTGCCCGCAGGAGGAGTGGAACAGCGCGGCGCACCTGCGCCACTTCAGTGCGCTGCGCAAGCTGGACAACCAGCCCTTCCCCGCAGGTGCTGTTTCTCGTTCTCGCATGCTGGCTGTGCTGCGCTTGTGTGTGCACGGGTGCGGTGCCTCCAGTTGCATGTGTGGGTTGGGCTTGCAGTGATTGGCATGCTTTTCCCGCTGGCACAACTCTCCCAACTTCCCCTCTGCCTGAGCAGGCTTTGATGCCGAGGTGCGCAAGGCCAACCAGTCGGACATTGGCCGGCGCAACGGCGGCGCCATGCTGTCCATGCAGGTGGGTGGGGGAACCAGGAGGTGTGAGGGCACCCCACAACATGACGCTGGTGCTTTCCAGATGCCTTGCCATTCCGACTGCATCTGCCACTGTGGTCTGCCCTCCACCTGGCAGCCACTCACCTGCCCATGCACCCTGCCCACCTTGCCCCGCAGCCCAACGAGCGCGCGCTGCTGACCATGCTGGTGGCGCGCCTGCGCCAGATCGATGCCGACGTGTTTGTGGGCCACAACTTTGCGGCATTCGACCTGGACGTCCTGCTGCACCGGCTGCAGCACCACAAGGCACGTGGGGGGCATGCAAAGTGGTTGCTTGATAATGTTGCCAGCATAGCAGGGTGGTGCTTGAGAGACTGGAGGGTCAGCATGGTGGGCAGGTGTGGGAATGAGACGCCAGCCTCCTTGCAACCTGCAACATGGCTCTTGCCGCGCGCCCCTGCCCCTGCAGGTGCCCAACTGGAGCAGCCTGGGGCGCCTGAAGCGCAGCCGCTTCCCCAACCTGGGCGGCGGCGGCCACCAGTTTGGCGGCGGCGCAGGGGCGGGCGCGCTGTCGGGTGCGTGGGCCGCCTGCGAGTGGGCCACGTGCTGCCTTGCACTGCGTGGCCTAAACCTCATGGCATGAGCCTCCGGTATGCCATTGTATCTGAGCTGATATGACACAATCCTCCGCCCTGGCCCTGCAGTGGTGGCGGGCCGCCTGGTATGCGACACCTACCTGGCCGCCCGGGACCTGGTGCACGAGGTGCGCTGACTGGATTTTGGCTGGTTGGAGCGGGTGGCTGAGTTTCGTGCCTGCCCACAATTCCAGCCTCTGGAGCTTCCCTGCCGCCCACCTAGGTCGCTCAGCCCCTACCACCACCACCACCACCACCACCACCACCCCACATTGTCCTCCCTATTCACAGGTGGATTACASGCTGAGCACGCTGGCCCGCAACCTGCTGAAGCAGGAGCGCTCGGAGCTGTCGCCCACCGACATTCCGGGTGCGTGCCCGCCGCGCCAACGTGCTGTGCTGTACCTGCGACAAGAGGCTGATTGGGCAGCTGGAGAACCTCGCATGGCCCTACAAGGCAGGCGCTCTTCAACTGCCTTTTATCAAACGACAACAACCGCACCCCTGCACCCCTGATCTCTCCGCCCTCGCAGCCAAGTACGAAAGCGCCGCCAAGCTGCTGCAGCTGGTCCGCCACGCCGAGTCGGACGCCTGGCTGGCCCTGGGCCTCGCCTTCTACCTCTCCGTCCTGCCGCTCACTCGCCAGCTGGTGCGCCCCAGCTGGGGCTTTGTGCTGCCTTGGGTTCAGTCAGCTGCTCGCTTGGCTCAGGAAGCTTTGGGGCGCAATGCAGACTGGTGCAATTGCTTCTGCTTCAGCCCTCCACCCACCCA
>JADXDR010000111.1:48651-60318 GCA_025026875.1 Chlorella ohadii
GGCCTCGCTGTCTGGCTCGCTGTGGGGCAAGGCGCTGCTGGGCCAGCGCGCGCAGCGCATCGAGATGCTGCTGCTGCACGAGTTTTACGACAAGAAGTTCCTGCTGCCCGACAAGCTGTCCAACAAGGTGCAGGCTGGATGGGCTGGATTGGGGCACCGCCGGCTGCCGGCTGCTGCGCTGTGTGGCGCTGCCGCAAGCAGGGGTTTGAGTCAGTCGTGTGTCGGGCGTGCAAGCAGCGTTATCGATGGTCTCCATGGCTGTGCAACTTGCACTGCCCTGCAGGAGAAGGAGCGGCTGGCCAAGCTGGCGGCGGCCGAGGAGGGCGAGGAGGGCGAGGAGGAGGGCGGCGCGCCCAAGAAGGCGGGCGGCAAAAAGTCCAAGGGGCCGCAGGTGCGGTTCAGGGCGAGAGCATCTGTAGAGATGGGTGTGGTGAGGTGCAGGGCCTGGCCCGCCTGCTTCACGGTCAGTCATTTGCCTGGATGGCTGCGCTGCTTACTATGTGTGCGGCATGGCCCGCCTGCCCTCTACAACCTCTGCGCCTGCACCTGCTTGACCCTTCCTGCTTGACGCCTCCTGCTGCCCCTCCTGCTGCCCCCTGCCCACAGTACGCGGGCGGCCTGGTGCTGGAGCCCAAGAAGGGGCTGTACGACCGCTTCGTGCTGCTGCTGGACTTCAACTCCCTGTACCCATCCATCATCCAGGTGGGAGGGTGGGTGGAGTTTTATGTGGGGTTGATGGGTGTCGGTCATTTGCCTTGGCTTGCAACCAGCCTTCCTTATTGCAAGGATGGGATGCCAGCAGGTGGCAAAGCCAGCACAACTGCTATCTGTTATACTCGTGTAAAGCTGCATTGCCACCTACCCGCTGCCTGCGCAGGAGTACAACATCTGCTTCACCACAGTGGTGCGGCCCAAGGTGCGCGCTTATGGCCAATCAGTCATGCTTATGTCCAGGGTGCTTGGCCAAGATTTGATCGTGTGCGCAAACACGCCTCTGCCCATCCTCCCTTCCACCTCACCGCGCTGCCCTGCCGACCCATTTCTCCTCCTCACACCCTACCTGCCCGCAGGACGGCGCCATGGCTGCACTGCCCGAGCCGAGCGAGGAGATGGCACACCTGCCGCGCGTGATCCGCACGCTGGTGCAGCGCCGCCGCACCGTCAAGGACCTGATCAAGCGGGAGGCGGACCCGGTGGGTGGTTGTTGTGTGGGTTGTTGTGGGTGGGGGCAGGGGAGGGGAGGCTAAACATGGTTGGTCAGGGCAGGTGGTGTCGTGTGGTAAACTGGTGGGGTTCAAGGGTGGCCAGTACGCCTGCGCATGCCTGTGCACGAGTTCAAGGCAGAATGGCTCACCCAACACCAACCCGCCCCATTCTCCTACCTGCCCCCGCCTCGCCTCCAGGTGCGGCGCCAGCAGCTGGAGATCCGGCAGCAGGCGCTCAAGCTGACCGCCAACTCCATGTACGGCTGCCTGGGCTTCTCCAACTCCCGCTTCTACGCCAAGCCCCTGGCCGAGCTCATCACCGCACAGGTGCGCGCAGTGCAGGGCTGCCTGGCCTTCTCCCTGCACCCCAGGTTGCACCTGTGACCCTTGTGCACCTCCGACCTTGCCTCTCCTGCCTTCCTGCAGGGCCGTGAGATCCTGCAGTCCACCGTGGACCTGGTGCAGGGCAGCGTGGGCCGCGAGGTGCGCTTGCTGGAGGGCTGAGGTTGCGCACTGCCGCTGCTGTAGGCCGAGGCTGTGCACCGGGGCGGACACGTTGCTGCACGGCTGTTGGTGCGGCCAGCAATCATCCCCAACAAGCCCCTCCTCCTTGCCTGCCTATGCCTGCCCTGACCCTGCCCCCTCCCCTTCCCTTCCCTGTGCCACCAAGCGCAGGTGATCTACGGCGACACCGACTCCATCATGGTCTACACCGGCTCCGAAAACCTGCAGGAGGTGGTCAAGCTGGGCCAGCAGATCAAGCGGGAGGTGCGCGGGGCAGGACTGCGGCAAGGGGCATGCGGCAGGGCGGGTGCTGGTTGCGCCGCTGGGGGTGGGTTACTTGCGGCACGCGCTCCCTGGCGCCTGTGGAACTTGAAGCCGGCCGGACAGTCTGTGCTCTTTTCCAACCCATCTGCACTCCTGCTCCCGTCCCGCAGGTGAACAAGCGGTACCGGCTGCTGGAGATTGAGATGGACGGCGTGTTCAAGTGCATGCTGCTGCTCAAGAAGAAGAAGTACGCCAGCGTCAAGGTGGAGGTGCAGGCGGACGGCACCACCACCGAGGTGCGCGGGCCGCCCAGTTGGGAGTAGTATGCGTGGGAGGGCAGGAGGCCGCTTCAACCTCGCACTCTATGCTCCTGCTGAAGGGCAGTGTGCACACCTAATACAGCTGCGATTGCTGCACATGTGTGGCGCCAGGGCGGCCCGCTATTGAAGAGTAGAGATTGAGTGCTCCACACCCTGCTGTGGCCCCCTTGCCGCAGATCATGGAGCAGAAGGGCCTGGACATTGTGCGACGCGACTGGTGCCCCCTGTCCAAGGTCAGGCGGGCCTGGCAGAATTGCACGAGGGGTTTGCAACGCAGCAGTAGGATCCCCCAGCCACTGCACTGTCCTCTGCTATGTGCTGCAAGTGGGTCGCCTTCCGCACCCAAATCCACCCTCATCACCCCTCATCTCCTGTGCAGGATGTGGGCAACTTTGCGCTGCGCGCCATCCTGAGCGGGCGGCAGCGCGAGGACGTGGTGAACGACATCCACGAGCACCTGGCGGACGTGAAGGACAAGGTGGGCCCTTGTGGGCAGGACAAAGCGGTTGAGCAGCTGGGTGGGCCACAACCGGGCTGGGCAGCTGGGCAGACGTCAGAGCCAGGAAGGCAATGAGCTGGGCAGCTGGGTGGGGCTGGGCTGGGGCGGCACAGGCGGCACATGGGCGACCCAATGACAGCTTCAAATCAATACTGCACCTGCTGTTTCCTCCGTCTCCAATGTGCTCCCTGCCAACCACCTCTCGCTGCCCCCCACCTGTCTCTGCTGCCCCAGGTGCTGGCGGGCCTGGTGCCGCTGAACAAGTACGTGATCACCAAGCAGCTGACCAAGAACCCCAGCGACTACCCCGACGCCAAGAACCAGCCGCACGTGCAGGTGGCGCTGCGCCGCCGTGCGCAGGGCAAGCAGAACGGCGTGATGGCGGTGAGTGGGGAGGCAGGGTGGGCGGGCAGACACTGCAGAGGGGTGGGCTGCTGGCTGCTGTGCAGGGCCCGTGACCTGGCTGGGTGGTCGATGCTCAAGGCTAGGGCCCCTGCATGCGCATGATTGTGTGGCTTGTTCCAATAGCCTGGCCCGCAAGCCCTGCTGCCCACAACCGATGTGCTGCCCTTTACACCACAGGGTGAGACCGTGCCCTACATCATTGCCTGCGAGGTGGACACAGAGGGCAACGTGGTGAGCCACTCTTGATTGCACTGCACTGCTGAGGGGTGGTGCGCCGCTTGCATGCAGCTGCCGTGCTGCATCCCGCCTGCTTATTTTTGCAACATGTACTGCATGGGCTCTCGCCACAAGCGCCCCAGCTGGCCCACCATTCCACCTGCATCCCTACACCCATGCACGCTCCCTCCCCGCAGCTGCCCCCCGAGTCCAAGGGGCTGGCGGAGCGGGCGTACCACCCCGAGGAAATCAACGCCAACCCTGCGCTGCGCGTGGACACGCAGTACTACCTGGCGCAGCAGGTGTGTGGTAGGCAGCCGCGCAATGCACAAGGGGTTGGGGATGCAAGGCGGCCAGCTGTCGGTGTGTCAGGAAGGGCAGGCGAGGTTGCCCTGCCGTAGGGAGACGTGTGTGGCACTGCACTGGGATGGGAGCAGGCACCTGCCTTCAAGCCTGCCCACACACCATCTTTTGCTGCCTCTCTGTCCTTGCACAGGTGTTCCCCGTGGTGTCGCGCCTGTGCGCGCCCATTGAGGGCACCGACGCCGGCCGCCTAGCCGACTGTCTGGGCCTGGATGGCTCGCGCTACCGGCAGGCAGCGGCGGCAGGGGAGTCGCGGGAGGATGCCCTGCTGGCGGCGGCTGCCAGCCTGGATGATGACGACCGGTGAGGGGCATGGGTGTGCTTAGGGGCCCCTGTTGGCTGGATGTGTTGCCGAGTGGCTTGGAGGGAATGTTTCTTGCTGGTTGGTTTGCTGGTGGACACCTGAGGATTCCTCCCTGCCCCACCTACCTCCTGCCTCCCCAGGTACAAGGACTGCGAGCCGCTGCTGCTCACGGCGCCCAACGGCTCGCAGTTCAAGTTTGCGGGCGTGCGGGAGCTGCTCAAGCCGGGGGCCATTGCGGTGGACACTGCCCTGCTGCCACCCGATGCCATTGGCGCGCCAGCCACCGCCGCCGCAGCGCCGGCGGTGCCACCGCTGTCGGCGGCGCAGGTGTGCAACCAGCTGCGGTTGCACATGCGGCGCAGCATTGCGGGGTACTACGAGGGGCAGCTGCGCAGCGATGACGACATGACGCCATGCGACACGCGCAATGTGTGCCTGGCAGTGCGGGAGGATGCGCGGCCGGGCACCGTGCCCCCCGACCCCCGCTGCACAGGCCACATGCGGCAGGTGGTGTCGGAGTCGCAGCTGTACACGCAGGTGGGTGGGTGAATCGCTGGGTAAACAAGTGGGTGTGTGGTGGGGGCACAGGGCAAAGCGGTTTGGGTGCCCCCGCCGCTCTGCAACATGCAGGCACAGCAGGCGATTGCTGCTGGTTGCCAAGTGCAGGCCATTCAACTCCCCCTTCTTGCCCCGCGGCCCTGCCCGCAGCTGTCCTACATCCACCGCCTGTTTGATGTGGAGGGCCTGCTGCACTCGCTGGAGAGCCCCGAGGCGCGCGAGGCGGCGGAGCAGAAGCTGGAGCCCATCAGGTGGGCATGGGCGATCCAGGACCGGGCTGGGCTGGGGACCATGCAGAAAGCAGGCGCGGAGCTGCACGGCCAGCCGGGTCACACTCAATGCTTGCATGCTGCAACACAGTAGCTGTGGGCGGTGTATGCTGCCTGCACATCTTCAGCGCATGCGCAATCGCCCAGCAACCGCCGTCCCACATGCAGGCCGGTGCTGGATGCTGGGGCGCGCGCGGCGGCGGCGCTGCGGAATTCCAGCGCCTTCCGCTGGGTGGACCTGGGCAGCATGTTTGGCAAGCTGGCGGCACCCACGGCTGCAGCACACTGACCCCTCCTTGCATGACCTGACAGCTCTGCACACCTTGTGTGCTGACTACACACTCCCTGCCTGCTTCTCACTCGCTCAATTGTCCAGCATGCATCTCTCACTGCACAATTGACTGCGCACGATGCAACCAGCCTGTTGTCGCTACAGCAGTGTCACAGCAGCTGAATAGCAAGGCCGTGCTTCAGCTTGCCTTTGAAGGGATGGGAACCACGGGCAGACCGCTACATGCAGCGCGACCGAGGCAGGTGGCAGATGCCTCCATGTGTGGCCGCCGGCAGCACCGCCCTGCATCCCGCCTCCAAACCGCAAAGAATCTTTTTGGGCGGTCAGTAACCCACCGAAATTGCCCGCTTTTGGGAGCCACACTGCCAG
Source organism: Chlorella ohadii (assembly GCA_025026875.1). Classification (NCBI taxonomy): domain Eukaryota; kingdom Viridiplantae; phylum Chlorophyta; class Trebouxiophyceae; order Chlorellales; family Chlorellaceae; genus Chlorella; species Chlorella ohadii. Next base: position 54,220 of record JADXDR010000111.1, read on the forward strand.
CTGTGGGCCGCACTGCAGTGCACTGGCCAGCTGGCCGGGCAAGCCGCGGGCTGGAGGGCTATAAACTCGCCCTTTCGCCATCGGACAGTATCAAAGAGCGCTGAAGATCCCGCTACTTGCACGCAAACGACCTGCACGCAACCCCGCCCGCTGCCGCCCAGCCGGCCGCCTTCCGCCGTCAACACTGCGATGCGGCCTGCACGCCTGGTCCCCTTGTTGCTTTTGGCACTTTTTGCTAGGTGAGATGGTGGTAATGGGCGCTGGGCAAATATACCTGCCCCACTCCTGATTTCTGGACACAATTGTGTTGACACCGCCGTCACCCATGCCACCTGTCGCCCCTGCCCTGCAGCACCGCCGCTGCATCTCAGGATTCCTGCAAAGATGCACGCCAGCCTGCTGTCTGCTGCGCACACAAGCTGGTTAGCGGAGCGCCGGCCTTGGAATGTGACAGCATTGTCGGCAGCGCCAGCCGGCGTCGCAGCCTGTTGACGGGCGGCTACTGCAGCAGCTTGGCCTGCCCCAAGGAATGCTGCATGGAGATGGAGCGTGCAATTGCAGAGGGGCTGCCCGTGCAACCGGACCCAGACTGTGCAGCAATCATGAAGTGCGGCGGCTGTGGTTGCCGTCAACGCCGCGGTGCCCGCCGGCTTGCACAGGCGCATGGCTGAGGGCGATGTTGCACACCTTTCATGACCCGCTCTTCATACTTTGCGAATGCTCAATACTCATGTGTAAATCTAGTGATGTTACTCAGCAGGGTCAGGCCACTTCAGTCGCAAGGCATCACACAGCTGCGCTGCTATGCCTCCACGGCTGCGCTGCCGGCTGGCACGCCGCGCAGTGGGAAGCTGCCCACTGCGCTGCCGCCGGCAGCTCCCCGCAGCGCCTGCTTGTCGGCAAATTCGTTGAAGTTGAGGCGGGTGACCAGCTGGCGCAGGGCGGGCGCCCGGCTGCCCAGCTTGCTGCTCTGCATGATCTGCAGGGCAATGGGGCAGGGAAAGACGCGGATTGTGAGGCTGTTTGCTTCATCTGAAACTCCATAGCCAGCTAGAGCATGGCATAAAAGATTACCTGGTACAGGATGCGCTGCTTAAGAGAGAACTCGCGGGCGATGCCACGCAGCGCCTCCGCGGCCGCCTCCACACCCGTGCTGCCGTCCGCCAGGCGCTGCAGGGCGGGGTGGAGAGGGCAAGCAGGGGCAGAAGGCAGGTTGAGTCAGCGACGCAACAGCAGCTGCAAAACNGAACAGAGTGGGGAANTGCAACTGGACAACCAGGATGGCTGCACCTGGATCAGGGTGCACAGCTCGCGGCACTGCCGCAGGATGCCCTCCAGGTGCGCCATCAGCTGCTTCATGTCCAGGAAGGCCTGCGCGCAGAGCAGAACAAGTGGCAGTGCGTGAAAAGCCTTTGGGCAGGCACCTGCCCTCAGCAAGGCGTGCAGTTCAAGCCCTCAGCTTGNGTCAAGCAGCGCCTGCCCCCGCCAGCCGCACCTGCGACACCAGGCTGTCCACATACTGCCGATGCGCCGCATCTGCGGCNGCTGAAGTCGCGCGCGGCCGCAATGGAGGCACGCAGCTGGCCAAAGGAGGCATCCACCACATCCATGGACAGGTACAGCACCATGTTGTTCTGCAGACGGACCGAAAAGAGGGGGCTATACCTGCCTTCAGCAATGCATGCAGCAAGCAGGATCAGCCAAGACGACTGTGCACAACAGTTCACACCCTGCAGCGCCCTGCGTGCAACCCGCCCTGGGCCACTACAAAGTGCTCACCACAAAGTGGTGCTGCTGCTGCCGCTCCTGCCACAGCGCGGTGCGCAGCGCCGCCGGCAGGCGCGGCAGGCTGTCGTCCTCGGGCTTGCGGTGCTGCAGCGCCTGCAGCAGGGGAGGCAAAGCAGGGCACCCGTTAGTGCATCACATGCAGGCACAGCAGGGGACCTGCAGTAAGTGGGTCCCTGCACATGCAGGCACAGCAGTGACCTTTTGGCGGCCAGGCACGCCATGCAGGATGCCGGGGGTGCAGCGCACCTGGAGCGTGGCCCAGGCGCCCTCCAGCGCCAGCTGCACGCGGCGCAGGCGGAACATGTGCTGCCACAACGCGCCGTACTTGCTCATCACCTGCGCACGGCACGCATACAAGGGCTGAGATGTGCAGACGCATGGCCAGCACTGCTCATTCTCCTTGCTCAAGCAGCCAGCCTGGGGTGAAGGCACATGCTAGCTTGCCCCACATGCTGCTCCCTACCAGCTCTCACCCCCACCAAGCACCTCCCACCTCTGGCGGGAACAGCAGCTGCAGCGGCCACTCCACTGCACACTCCAGGAAGAGGCCGTCCCAGGCGTCACACCGCGGCACGCTGATGGTGCTGCAGCGTGCTGGGTGCCACACCGGCGCGCCGCCCTCCGCCTCTGGCAAAGCCGCCTGGTCGGGCGGCATCCAGTGCAGCGTCATGGCGCCGAAGAGCGCGTCCATCTCAGCCGTACTCTTGAGCGCCGACTGCTGGAAGGCCAGCGCAATGTCCGCCTCGGCTGTGTTGGGCTTGGGCTCCGATGCCAGCAGCGGCTGCGCCTGCAAGCAGGCAAGCGAGCGGTGTCATGCCAGCTGGTTGTGGAGCTTAGCAGCTGCAGTTGCAAAGTCACACGCACGGCACTGAGCAGCTTGCAGCTGCAAAGCCACCTGCACGTCCCACAAAGCAGCCGCGGCACAGAGGATGGCAAACAAACAGGGAGGCGCCGAGAGGCGGGCTTGCCTCGTCTAGGAACTGCTGGTAGAAGTCGCCGCGGCCCAGCAGGAAGTAGCTCTTGATCGCCTCAAACTGGCCCAGCAGGTCGCAGCGGTGCTGCACCAAGTCCCACAGCAGGGCCGACACCTGCAGGGCCCGGGGTGCAACGCGCACATACGATGCAGTGCCCATCAGCACCTGTCATGGCCAGCCAGATGGCCCGACGCTGGCCACAAGCCTGCCAAGACTTCAGCCGTCCTGCCAGCCAGCCCCCTCAGCAAAGGGCGCTCGCCTCTGCCCGCACCTTGGCGCGCATCGTCTCGATGCAGTGGTCAAATTGGACGGCGGAGAAGGCCTCTTGGCGCTGCAGCGCGCGCAGCGCCTGTGAGAAGCCCAGAATCTCGGCATGCGCACGCAGCGCCTGGTAGCTGGCCGCTGCGCTCATGGGCTGGCGCAGCACGCGCACCGCCTTGCCGATGAACAGCACCGTCTCGGCGGTGGGCAGCGACACGCCCGGCGGCAGCGAGTCCAGCCCCGCCACCTGCAGGGGGGCGCCAAGGGGTGCCCAGGAGGGCGGTGGGCGGCACGCCAGCATGCACAGTGCGCAGGCACGAGCCGCAGTGTGTGCACTGTTCAGCCAGAAGCATGCAGTTGCCCATGTTAGGTGCCGCGCCAAGCACTACACCACAGCAGCAGTCGACTGCCACGGCAGCCCAACCCCCCTCGCTCACCTCGAACCCAGCATGCCACTCCAGCGGCTCCCAGTCCAGCATGGCCCCCCCGCCAGCTGCGCCGCCATCACCTAGACGCAGCGGCGACGGCGACGCTGCAGAGCGGCGGGGGGTGCTGGCGCTGGTGCCGCCCGCCCGCCGGATGAAGAACTCGCCTGCGCGGTCCAGCAGCAGGCCGTGCACCAGCCAGGACTCCAGCTGCTTGAACAGCACCTGGCGGCAGTGCCACAGCAGGCGCTGTGCACACGACTGCAGCGCGGGCAGGCCCGAGTGGGCGCGCAGCGCCAGCTGGCGCATGATGGCTGCGCCCACCAGTCCGCGCCCCTCCACCTCGCCCACCANGCGCCGCCGCCTCGGGCAGCAGCACCTCCCACTCCAGCAAAAACTGCTGAACCGCCAGCAGCGGCGGCGCCGCCTCCGCGTGAGCCAGGTGCGCCTCTACGGCCAGCACTGCAGATCGGTACACATCCAGCAGCTCCGACACGCCGTTGGCCAGCGCCAGGCGGTACAGGCTGCAGGGCACGGCTGCTGCTGCACCCTCGGCCGCCGCCGCTGCCGCCGCCTCCACAAACGCCTCGAGCGCAGCATAGTGCGCCCCAAGGGCAGCCAGGCGGTCCAGCTGCGCCCTGCGTGAAGGGCCGGGTGTGCAGCATCGTGTGAGCTGTGGCTGTTGATAGAGCAGCACGGTGGCGGCAGCAGCGGCGGCGGCGGCGGCGGCGGGGGAGAAGCGAGGCGCGCGCACTGCAGACCAGACTGATCGGCAGCTCCTGCGCATGTGATCAAAGGCAGGCAGCGGGCCGGGCGGCTCGCAGAGCAGTGCTTTGCCCGCCGCTTCCCCTGCCCCGCACCTCTCGGGCGGCGTGCACCAGTCCACGGCATCGGCTAGCACGATCGACCCATCCTGGCGCCGCAGGAACGCCTCCCCGGTGTGCCCCACGAGCGCCAGCAGCAGCTCCGGCAGAAGATTGGCGTAGCCTGCCTGTGGCATTGCTAAAGTGGCTTGATCGCCGCGCAGGCCAATGAGGGCTGGTGGGCGAGCCAAACAGAGGTGCCTCTCGCTTGAAGCGCGCAGCAGGCACAGCACCCGCATGGGTGGCAGCACCCACAAGGCCCGGGAGCCCCAATCCGCCTGGCAAACGGTGCCCCAGGCACCCCGGCAATCAATGCAGCCAGTTCTGGCTTGGGCTCGAGCTCGCCCGCTCCACGCCGCAGCAGCGCTGCTGCTGGGGCTCCCGGCGACCCTTGTGGCGTCCCCACTGCTCGTTAGCATCGCCATCTTTGCGGCGCCGGTGCTCGTGCCCGCCCTCCTCTTTTGTGCGGTGAGTGCTCGGGCAAATTGGCCTCAGGCGCCGCGCTGAGCGGCCTGGGTGCAGCCTGGGCCATCACCAAGCCACCAACCAATCGGGCCATCCGCCCTGCAGGCTCTCTGGTGGCTGACGGACGCGCTCCCGCCCGAGGCGCCGGCAGCGGCGGCAACCGCAGCGGCGGCGCAGGGTGAGCTGGGCAGTGGTGGGAGGGCACGGATCAGGCAGATACCGGCACCGAATTAGCGCTAGTTGTACCAAAGTCACGCTTGTGGGTGCTGCCCGATGCGGCAGCGTGCCTCCGGCTAACTGGACGGTCCTGTTTGTTCAACTCGTCGTGCTGCAGATACGCCCGCGCCACCACGTGCTGCGGCGCTTGACCCAGCACCCACACCGGCACCAGCTGTCCTTGCGCCAGCTGTGACTGCGGCAGCCGCAGCTGTGGCAAGCCGGGAGGTGGCGGAGACGGCTGCGCCTGCATCTGAGCCTGTGGAGGCTGCGCCCCAAGAGCCACCTGCTGAGGCGGTTGCGCCAGTGGAGCCCGCTGCTGAGGACGCTCCTGCAGCTGCCCCAGTCGCAGTGGAGCAGCAGCAACAGGAACCTGAGCCGACGCCCACTGAGCAGCAGCAGCAGCCAGAACCGGAATCGATCCCTGAGCAGCAGCAGCAGCAGCCAGCAACCATGGCGGCCGCAGACCCGCTGGCTCCTGATGCGGAGCTGCCGCCCGTGCCGACCTACAAGGCATGGGCGGACCCGCTGACCAAGTCGGAGGCGTTTGATCAGCTAGAGGCGCTGATGAAGGTGGGCAGCTTGCGAGGGTGCAAGCTGGGCGTACTGGCTGGAGGGCTGGCAGGGTTTTGAAGRCGRGCGGCRTTGCCGGACMGCAGGCCTCTGCACCTGTTTCAGCAGGCACATGGCAATCCCTGCTCAGCCCTCGCCTGTGCCCGCGCGTGCCCCTGCCGCAGGAGCGCATCATCTTCATTGACGGCGCCATGGGCACCATGATCCAGCGCTACAAGCTGGAGGAGGAGGACTTCCGCGGCGAGCGGTGAGGCGGGGGTGGGGTGTGGGCGGGTGAGAGCTCACAGGGCAGTCCTAGGGCTGTGCTGCAAGCTGGGCTATGCCCGCTTGGTCTGATCAGCCCTGCCCCCTGCTGCCCCCCTGCCTCAGCCCCATGCTTCGCACACCCACCCAACCCTCCCATTTCTTCCACCACACCCTGCCGCAGGTACAAGTCGCATGCCCACGAGCTGAAGGGCAACAACRMYKTNYTRKTKCTSRSGMSGCNKGWSGTSAWKSARGWKAKCCACMMCNKYGKRSMTGGMRGSGGGMGMC
>JADXDR010000112.1:0-21722 GCA_025026875.1 Chlorella ohadii
AACGGGCTCGCTTGCTCAGCAGCTTGCAAGCAGACCGTGCTTCCCCGGCTTCTGTGAGCATGCACTGAACGACCCACAGCATGCTGTGTTCATGCTGTGCTCATGCTATGGTCGTGCTGTGCTCATGCTGTGCTCATGCTCACCCGTGATGTCTGCTATGTCCGCTGTGGTCAGCCGCTGGCGGATGCAGCAGGCGTAGGCAAGGCACTCGCACAGCACCTGCACGCGCGGCATGGACGACATGTGCAGCAAGTAGGTCACAGCATGCACAGCACTGCAGTCTCCCCTATGCCACACAGCGTACCGTGGCGATACTGCCACGCTACCCGCCAATCCGCCGCCAACTTCGCCCCTGCTGCAACGCACCGTCTGCTCGCGGGCCACCAGAGCATTTCGGTCCGTGGCTGTCAATCACTGCTCACAGCAAATACCAATGTCCACCATCCCACCACGCACCGTCTGCTCGCGGGTCACCAGCGCGTTGCGGTCCACCTCCCGCCCGTGGCTGTCAATCACGGTGGGCAGGCGGCTGCCGGGCTGCGCCTCCAGCTGGTTGTCCTGCAAAGGACGAGTGAGCGAAGTGGTACAGCTCAGCACCGGCATCCATGCATCAGCGTTGGTGCGGCAAACAGACAATAGCTAAACCATACCCAACCTGGACTGTAGCCCACCCGCAAGAGCTCCACCAGCAGCTCACACAAGTAGGTTCCCCTGAAAAAGGTTGCCGGGCAAATCACATACAAAACAGCTTGCTTACCCGCACAAGCTCCACCAGCCGCTGCACCAGCATGGTGCGCCCGCCCAGCGACTGCGACAGCAGGTCTGCGTTGAAGGCGCAGATCACGGCATACAGCTCCGGCGGCASMCRGMCGSCNGNCTSNTCGNNCCGRMNCYMKAKCTNCGAKAMGYSWYGTYMGCAGGTTTGGCTGACTTAATTGATTGCAGCAAGAGCACCCTATACAGCTCCGGGGGCAGGCTGTCGCAGCTCATGACCTGCAAGAACGCACAGAAAGGGGCAGGTTCGGAGGAACCATGCTTTACCGAATCAAGGCAGGTGACTGCATACAGCTCCGGCGGCAGGCTGTCGCCGCGCATGACCTGCAAGAANTNGCAACGGAAAGGAGGAGGTCTGGAGGGGTCATACTTTTTACCCAATCAAGACAGATCGCGGCATACAGCTCCGGCGGCAGGCTGTTGCCGCTCATCACCTGCAGACGAACGTGCAGGCAGGCAGGACAGGGTTTCAAGGCAGCGCGTGCGCACAGCGTAGCAGGGGAGGGCGTGGCCTGTGCAACAACCTGCATGTCCCGCATCCCCGCTGCTCACAATCCCCAACTGCTACGGCTCCCCACCCTGTACCTGCGCCTGCAGCAGCAGCCAGAGCGAGGTGAGCAGCCCGCGCCGCTCCTCAAAGTAAATGCCGGCGCCCGCGGCAGCCGACACCTCTCCCGTCTGTGGCAGGGAAGAAACAAGGGCGGCAGGAGTGGGTTGGGCGGCGGACCCGGGCCTGCCGCAAATGCCAGCACCGCTGTGCAGCATGTGCACACACCTCAACCTCTTCCAGCAGCAAGCATGCCGCCCAGCCGCTGCCATCAACTCCCTTCCTGCCCTGGGACACTGCTGCCCCGCACACCACACACTGCATATTCCCAACCCGCCAGCCTGTGCCAAGGTTGGCACCCCTCCCCTCCTTCCCGTACCTCCTGCAGCGCGCCCTGCACACACATCACTGCCAGAATCTCATCCAGCTTCATCTCGTCCGACAGGAGCAGCGCCTGTAGAGCATTAAAAATGGGCATGTTTCAGCACATGCACACAGGAAGCAGGAGGCATGGCCGCAGCAGCAGTGGGCCAAAGGCAACCAGGCTGTGCGTGCCGCAGCAAACAAGACTAGGCGCGTTTGCAACACGAGCCTCCAAGCAACAGGGCAGTCCAGCTCTGCAACACCTGACAAAAGAGGCAACACGAGCTGAAGAAAGCAGCGGTTTGGCTGGCCCCGCACCTCCCGAATGTCGGGCTCCGGGTCCAGCACAACTGGGCCGCTGGGCAGCACAAGCTTGCCGCTCTGCACCGCTGCCCGCGACTCCGCATTGGGCTCCTGTAGATAGTGCACCGATTCAGCAGCTGGGCATCGCCGTGAGAGCCCAGGGCGGCAGGAGCGAGCGGCAGCAAGCGGCGGCTGGCGGCGGCGCCCACATGCCCCCGAGGGCCGGCGGCTCATTGCCGATGGCAATCAGTACAGATACAGAGCACATCGGGCTGGCCGCCGGGTGGGAAGAAGCCTCCAACAAGCAGCACTGCTGGCCCGACCGCCCCAAACGGCGACAGCCGGCCTCGCGACGCATCCCATGCGCTGTATCTTGCCTTGTATCTAAAGAGATTCAGGAACGAGGGCTTGGCGCGCTGCAGCGTCTGCAGGAAGCTCGCAGCGTCCACTTCCGCTGCGTCGCACAGCGCCGTCTCGATGCGCTGCAACAGCTCCCGGAAATTGGTGTCGCCGCCCTCCGCCATCGCTGCTGCCTGCACCGGACGAGCCGCAAAGTTCAAGCCATAGGCTCCCGGGCCGCTGCTGTGTAGCTCAAATAGAGTGTATGCGTGCGATCTGTGCAAAGCACACGCCGATGCGGCCGGCAGATGCACTGCCCCACTGCCGCCGCCCGCGTGGCGCGCGGTGCTGCGTAGCGGTCAGCATTTTGCGGTTGTGTTGCTGCAGGCTTGAAGCGCCAGGCTGGATTGCTGCTCCCTGCAGGCCATCACACCACTGCAGTCTTCGAGTGCTGAAATTTTGAATGATGCCGAAGCATTGCAGAGCACTGCCTGCCGAAAGGCAGTTTGGTTCATTGACGGCAGAAGTGGTGGTGAGCACGGAGCACCACAGAAGCAGGGGTGAGGACTAAACGGGTTTGACCAGCACTGCCGCTGCCCTCCGAGACGTGCTCAGGAAACAGGGGTGAGCAGTGCGACGTGCCACGCACGCGGCAGCACCGCCCGGCAGCCGCACAGCTGTGGCGTCAGCCGCTGGGGCGGGCCGCAACCTGCAGCCGCCAGCAGAGCAGCCGCAAGAGCCTGCTCGGTTTGTCAGCTGGACGGGCGCATGGGTGTGCAAGTGCGGCCAGCAGCATGCAGAGCTGAGGGAGGCGTGTGGCTGCGGCATGGAAGAACCCTGCAGGTTGGTTAGGTTGGTTGCCCTCCCCTCCCCTGGCTAGTCTGCACAGTCCTAGGTCACTCTGCCACCAGGCTAGCTTGCTATGTTGCTTGGCAGGGGGCCTTGCTGGGCAGGTGTGCAATGCGCCAGGGGCTGCAGCTGAGTGCTTCTGCCGTGCAGGCCCCTGCTCCCACCTGAGAATGACTGTCGGCATTCCAGTTCCATNTCCCCCCCNGTGGGCGCTGGTTCTAGATCTATGGCGAGCCATGTGCAGGGAGGGGCGACGGCCCCTGCAGCAAGCCGCACCTGCTGTTTGCGCTGCCCGACCGGCCCAGCCCGGAGGGACAAACACAAGCTGCGCCCCAACAAGTAAGCTTGTGGGCGATTGGTCAGGTCGAGGGCAGTTTATGGCCTCTGGCCTGCAGCGATGCACGGGTCAGGGCAGCATAACACAGAGGGATGTAGCTTGAATCAGTCGACACACACTTAATGGCTGAGCATCCAGGTTGAAAAGCAGAGCCGCAGCACCCACCGAACCAGTGCAGCAACAGGCGCAGCAGGCAAGGCACCTGTGAGCAGCATGCACCTTGACGCGGCAGCTGTTGCCGGTGGGTGGCGGCTGGTGTGGGGCGGGTCCATGTGAGCACCCGSCGMGCAAGAAATTCTGCTGCTTGTGGTTGAAAAGCAGAGCTCTGGCACCCAAATGCTTGGGGCAGCGGCGGCAGCGGCAGCCTGGCAGGGATAAGGGGATCTGCTCAGCTGACGTTTGCCACCGGCACCAGCGGCAGCAGCTGGTGTGGGGCGGGTCCATGTGAGCACCCGCTGTGCAAGAAATTCTGCTGCCGGTGGTTGAAAAGCAGAGCTCTGGCACCCAAATGCTTGGGGCAGCGGCGGCAGCGGCAGCCTGGCAGGGATTCATGGTCCATAGACGACGTCCTAGCTCCCTTGCCGCGCTTGCGGCGCTTACAGGAGCAGAAACAGCCATATCGAACCTGTTGAAGCATGCAGTGAGGGACCATTTCGGCAGCGGCGTCTCCTACAGCGAACGCGATGGCCGACCGGCGTCAGCAGCGCCGCAAGGCCCTGCGGGAGGTGCGCCACACGTTATAGGGAGCCGTGCGACGACATTGCATCCGCTTGAGACCAGATGGTCGCTGCGCTCAGCTGCCGCCACCCGCCGCCGCCACCGCCGCCGCTGCTCCCGCGTCCAATCATCCGTGCTGCTCCCCGCTCCTCTGCGCAGGTGTTCGACATGTTTGACAAAGACAGTAAGCGTACTTTGTCCGAGTGTTGAGGCTGGCCAAAAGCAGCGGCATCAAATCTGCTCAGCCATGCGAGCCAACGCGGTGCGCGCCGGACGGGCAACCCTCACCCCTATTTGCCCACACCTCCTGCAGGCAGCGGCACGATCGACGCTCATGAGCTGCGCGCTGTGCTGCGTGCGCTGGGCCAGTTCCCCACCGCTGCTGAGCTGGCGGAGCTCATGCAACGCATGGATGCCAACCAGGTGCAGGGCAGAGGGGTTTGCGTGTTTTTCTGCGAGGGCAGGGCACCCTGCCGGTTGAGGGGCGGCGCCTCGCAGAGCAGAGATGTCAGGGTGCCAAACAGCCGCGTTGTGGGTTCTGCCCATCAAAAACTGTGTGGTCGTGTTATGCCTGATCTGTTCACCAGCCTGCCCTGCCTGCGTCCACGGCTGCAGGACGGCTCAATCTGCTTTGACGAGTTTGAGGCCGCCATGGCGGGGCAGGCGGAGGACGAGGAGACGGAGCGGCAGCTGCGGGAGGTTCGGGTGAGGTGGTTGGGCTGGTCGCGTTGGCGGGGCTGGGTGCGGGGCCGGGGCAGGCTGATTTTGACATGCCGTGCTGCTGCCCAGCAGTTCTCAACACGGGTATGTGGGCCCTCTTTGGCCGCTGGAGGTGTTCAGCATGTTTCCCTGCCCTGTTGCTGCTGCTGTGACCTCTTTGCAAATTATGTGCCCTCATCGGCTGCAGGAGGTGTTCAGCCTGTTTGGGGGTCCTCGGGAGCAGCTGTGTCCCCGCACTGCTCCACCCTTACATTCCAATTGTGACATGTTAATTACACGTAACCCCCTTCCTCGCAGGAGGTGTTCAGCTTGTTCGACACCGACCACTCGGGCACGCTGTGTGCCGACGAGGTGCACAGAGCTGCTGCACTTGTCTGCTGCACTTGTCTGCTGCACTGTGCGCTGCCGCCTGGTGTGCTGCTGCACCGCGCTGTGCTTGTGCCGCTTGCTTGCTGTGCTGCCACCCGCATCGTGGCGTCCGCTGATGCACACCGGTGTGGGCACGGTTTGCGCGCCGCGTGCTGCGCTGCCGCCGCCTGCTACGGCTGCTCACTTTGGGTGCACTGCCTCTCCNTGGGTGCAGCTGCTGCGGGCGGTGAAAGTTTCTCGCAGTCTGCTCCACCCCTCCCAATGCTGAAACCATTCCGTGTTTTCAACTGTATGCGCTGCAGCTTCAGCGGGCGCTGAAGATTCTGGGTGTGGACATGACGTGCGGCGAGGTGGCCCTGCTGATATCAGAGGTGGACGCCGATGGGGATGGCGAGGTGGGTGGGTGCTGGCAGGTTTGCGAGGTGTATGCGCGCATCCTTCGGAGTGGGGATGTTGCAGTTGTGCCAAGTGTGCGCTTGCGAAACATACAAAGCAGTGCCCAGCCTGCCCTGCCCCTGCCATCTGTGCGCAGATTTCGTGCGACGAGCTGCTGGCGTACGTGCTGCAGTTTGAGGAGGGCGGCGGCGGCAGACCAGACGACCCTGGCGGCAAGCACTGAGCGGCCGCGGCTTGGGCGCTCTGCTGCTGCTGCTGCTGTGCTGCTGCTGTGCAGCCAGCTTCGTGTATCCTGATTCTGTACTTGCCTCGCCCCTGTACTCTACGCACTCAAAACTGATTGCTACACTGCGCATGAGTCTGCCCACATTCCACCCCATTTCATGCAAGCACCCAGCGGCTGCTGTAAGCTGTAACTCATTCAGCTGCCCTCTGCCTGCTCACGCCGCGGCCTGGCCAGCAGCAGCGGCCACCGCATCAGCAGCCTCCTGCTCAGCAGCGGCAACGCCGCTGCCGCCGCCCGGCCGCCCCGCCAGGTGCCCCTCGTACGCCTGCAGTGCCGCACGCAGCTGGGACAGGTGCTGCTGGTAGCGCTGCCGGTCCGCCTCCATCTGGGTGCTGGCGTCGCGCAGGCCGCCCCGCAGCATCTCCAAGTGCTTCTGCAGCAGCGAGTGCTGGCCCGCGGCCTTGTCGGCAGCGCCCCGCAGCTCGGCGGCAGCGGTCGCGGCGGCCGCCGCCCGCGCCTCGGCCTCCTGGGCGCGCTTGGCAAAGTCTGCACGCTCTGCAGCAGGGGTTGAGAAGCTGGGCGGGCTCTGAATCGGCTCCTGCAGGGCGATCCGATTCAAGCGCTTTTGACGACTCCCCGGCCCAAACGGCGCCCCTCACCGCTCTCCACCTTCTTGGCCTCTCGCTCCTGGGCCTCCAGAGCGTCCCGCTCCGCGGCCAGCGTGAGCTGCAGCTCGGCCGACCGCTGCTCGAATTGGGCGACCTGCTGGCGGGCCAGGGCCCACAAATCGCCGCCTTCAGAAGCCATGGTGCGCAGGTGGATGACTCCGGTGCAGGCAGACGATCGGCAAACAGCTGGCGGCGGCGGCGGCGGGCACCCGCATGAGGGACGGCGGTTGGCGCTGCATTGGGTATCGTGGCAGGAAGATTGCATTGCCTGCGATCTGCATTCCAGCATCTGTTGCTGCACGACCAGGCGCACATCTGAGCAGTGTCTGCAACCATGCCGCCGCGTGTGTACAGCGCGAATCAAATTGCCAGCAGGCGGCACGTCCTCCCGCCACAGCGCCCCGGCGGCAGGCCAGGCGGGGGTGTGATGCCTGCCACCACCTCCTGCTTTACTGCTGCAACCAACAGCCGCGTACGGTGCCAGTGCACATGTCCGAGACAGGCCCATTCTGCGGCGTCACTCGCAAGCCGGCAACCCGGAAGGCGGCACAGCGCGGCGCAGCGTCGGCGGCAACGGCCTGGCCTCAGGCCCTGTATTTCCACTTCTTCGCACCCTGCCGCCCACAGCCGCCTGAAATCCACCGCCTGATCGGCCCCAAACACCTCGAGTTGCACGCAGCGCCTATGCCTTCGGCGGCAGCACAGCTCAAGCGCCCGGAGCGCTCGGCGTCGTTTGCATCGCTGCCCGATGCGGGGCAGCCGCGGGCCAAGCGGCAGGAGCGGGCGCCGGCAGAACCCCAGGCCGAGTTCGACCACGCCGCGCCTCTGCTGCCGCCCCTTGGCCTGGAAACCAAGTATGTGGATGCCTGGGAGGCTGTTGGGAGGGGCAATGGGCGGGGCTGCCCAGTCGGACGGCATCTCCAGAAGCTCACCTCCTGCTCGCTGCAGCCAAGCCTGCCCTGGATGACTCCCTCTGCTCTGCGTCACTCGCACCCTCCCGATCGCGGCCTCGCAGCCCCAATTGCCTCCCAGCCCCCGCCGGCGCTGGCGCCGCCGGCGCTCCCCGCCACCCTCCGCTCACCTACCCGCCTGTCTGCCGCACCTGCTGCAGGACGGCCTTCTTTCGGCGGCTGGGCGCCCGCCTGCGGCGCGACCTGTTCTCTGTGGCCCACGACTTCAAGCAGGACGGCCTGTACGTGTACAAGCGGCCCGTGCGCAGCGGTGCGTTTCCTGACGCAGGCTGAGCTGTTGCAATGCACGAGCGCTGCCGCCGGAGAGGATGCCTGGTTGCGTTGCGCTGCCAAACCGCTGCTGGCACTTGCAGGCGCATGGTGACCAAGTGGTTTTTGAGACCTGCTCAGGAAGTTGCTTCTGCGCACTGCTGCACCCTGGGTTTGCCCTGAATCACATCGGCTGGCTGACTGCAGGCCAGGGCACGGAGCGCGGCGCGCTGCTGGCCGCCGCCGGGTCGGTGTTCCACCATGCCGTGCTGTATGTGAAGCACGGGGACGAGGTGCGCTGCGCCGATNGGGTGTGGCGCTGATGGACTGGCCAGTGGGCTGCCCGGGGCGATACAGCCACCTGCTGCTTTGTGCAAGGCGCCCACTCGTGCACACCGCCGCTCGCCCTGCCCTGCCTTTCCTCTGCAGCTGACGGCACTGGAGTTTGGCCCCGCCAATGGAATGGACATCACTGAGAACATGCTGAGCGAGGCACCAGCAGGCCCCGTGCTGCTGCGCCCCGCGCCGCAGCCAGACCCTGCCTGCCTGCCCATGCTACACGTGGACCTGCCGGTGCACGCCCTGCAAGATGCCGTGGTGCAGCAGGTGGGTGGGCTTGCTGCCAAATGGTCAGACGGTGCTGCTACTTGGCTGCATGAGGTGTGCTGTTGGGAGAACACCCTGCAGGACGGAGTGGTGCAGCAGGTGGGTGGCTTGGAGGCTCCATTCGTGGCAACCTGCTGCTGCCGTCTGGCTGCTTGGGTGCACATTCTGAGTTGGGCAGCAAGGCAGTTTGCACCCATGCGGCGGTGGGGGAGAGGAGCAGATCCCATCCAGCCCCCAGCTCCCAACAGCAAAGCATGCCGCCCAAGCCTGCTCCCCAATACTAGTCTAGTCTAGTCTTGTTACTTTTCGCCAGCCCCTAAGGGCCCCGCCGAGGCGGTCAGCTTGTACCAGGCCCCCATGAAAGGGTGGGGGCCACAGGTTGGGGGAGCAAATGAAGCCTAATAGCGTGCATTCCAAGCGGTTTTTTTGCTCCCCAATGCCCGCAGGCGCTGGCGTTTGCGCAGGCGCCACATGCCCAGGTCCATTCCAGTCTCCAAATGCCCATGCCTTCCTGCAAACACCAAACCTGCCGCAGGCACTGGCGTTTGCGCAGGCGCAGCCGTACCACGCGCTGCGCCAGAACTGCATCTGCTTCGCGGACTTCATAGCGCGGGTGAGCACAAGCAGCTGCTGCAGTTTGTTGCATGTTTGAGGGCTGTGTCAAGGCAAGTGCAGCAGAACTGCATTTGCTTCGCTGATTTCATGGCTCGGGTGAGCAGCTGCTGGACCATTGCAGTCTGTGTGCTGTTGTCCTGACTTTGACCCAGCTTGCTTTTGGGTCGCGCAGCAGGAGTGAGGCAGAGCTGCCGCTCTCAGGACTACCTGCCCTTGATCGCACCACCCCACCTGCCTGCTTCGAATCCGTCCGTGCAGGTGCTGACCGGCGGCGTGCTCAAGGGCGCCCCGCTGATCTTTGACCTGCTGGTTGGCATGGTAAGCTGCTTGCCTTTGAATGGTGGGGCAGCAAGTGTATTATATTTTATGATATTCACTTGCAGCCACATTCTGCGGGGCCCAGTGCGTACACAGCACCAACGTTCTACTTGCTTGCCTGGAACACTCTCATTGCCGTCCCTGCTGACCCAACCCCTACCCACACTGTGTGCCCCTGCGCAGGTGCCCGCCGCCGACCCACCCCTGCTTCAGCTGCTGTCGCTGTTCCAGCTCAGCTGGCACGATGTGTGCGACGGTGGCCGCCTGCTCCGCGCCTTCCTGCAGCAGCACCCTGGTGCCGTGCTGCAGCCGCCGGCTGGCGCTGCCGCCGGTGGCAAGGCGGTGGGCAGCATCCTTTTGGAGTCAGAGGATGGCATCCAGGCCTCGTTCAGTGAGGCAGGCACGGCTGGGGAGCCTGCAACAGCTCAGCTGGGTGCTGGTGCCGGCGTCCCAGCGGCCGCCCCCAACCCTCTGGCAGCCCTGCTGGCCAGTCTGCTCCCTCCCCAGCCTGCACTCCCTGCCACGGCGCTGCAGCCTGCAGTTCTGCCTCCGGTGCAGCAGCCCACTGACAGCAGCGGCTCAGATGACATGCATTTCGGCAGTGTGGGTGCAGAGCCAGGTGCCACGTCAGCAGGTGCCAGCCTGGCAGCTGCCTCCGCCTCTGTGGCCAGCAACCTAGCCAGCCTGGCCAGCACCGGCGACAGCCGCACGCCTCGGGGCGGCGTGAGGGGCCTGCCCGCCCGCCCGCCGCGCGGCCGCCCTGCTAATCGCTGCTGAGCTGGCAGCTGAGCTGGCAGCTGGCTCCGACTGCCCGTGGCGCTGGCACTGGCCAGCAGCCATGCGGCGCTCCTCAGGCGCAGCTTGAATCAGCATCCCGAACCAGGCGGCGGCGGCGCTTGCCCTATCAGCTGCCATAAGACAGGCGGTCTCAGGACTCAGCCTGCCTGCCGCCGCCATCGAGCGCACCCTTTGATTAAACCCGAACGTTACTTCCAAGCGGACAGCCCCAACCCCTTGCACAGATGCAGCCCACGCTGCCATCTCAAATCTGCCCACGCGAAACCAAGAAACATTGGCCGTCCTGGCTACCTTATGCCCACGCATCCCCCGAATCCTGCTTTTGACAGCCCTTAGTGAATCCCATGCAATCCAGTTTTCCTTTTCGCTGCACCCACCCGCACCCGATTTCATTCCATCGCACCGCATGCCCCAGCCGCCTGCCGCCACGCTGTCCACGCAGCGCTCAGCCCACCCCAACGCACTCCTGCTTCAATCAGCCCAGGCCCCCCAGGCACCCCCAGTTTTCGGCATCTTGAAACCCTTCCTTGCTTGCTCAATCCCTGATGAGGACAGTTGGTGCTGCTGCGTGGTTTCCTCTCACCCTACCAGCACAGCTCCCCAGCTTCCTCCACGTTGGCGCGCGTGCACTCCGCACTGCTACCTCAACCCAAAGCCACCTTCATTTGCGTTTGCTCTTTGCTGCCCCTTGCCTCAGTGTGTCTGTCACCACCCCGTGTCACCCTCACGTTGCTGGTGTTGCGCTCATTACAGCTCGGGCTGTGTAACACCAAACCTGTACTCAACACGAGAGCACAGAATCAGCGGCAAGGCCGGCGCCCTGCCCTGCCGTCACGTCGTCAGCTGCCGCGCCAGTGCCCGCTGCACGCTGGGGGTGCACACCGGCCGCAGCTGCGGCGCCGTGCTGCTGGCCAGCTGCGCCCGCGCCTGCAGCACCACTGCTTCGAAGTGATCCAGCGCCTGCTCGAGCTCCTCCTTCTGTTCTGGCCGGCTCTCCAGCACTTCGGCCACATTGTCGCCGCCCACCGCCTGGAGCGTGGCCCAAGCCATGGTCAGCTGCTTCTGCAGCAGCCGCGCCTGCGGGCAGGGGTTTGCAGCGGGATGGTTTGCCAGGTTGTGGTGACATTGCGGGTCGATCAGTGGAGGAGTTCAGGTGCAGGCATCCTGGAGAGGGCGGACTCCAGAGCGGCTGGACCTGTGCAGCCTGGTTTGCCACCCAGCATGCCTCCACATGTGACCATCCACATCCCGTCGGCCGGCGGCGTCCCGTTCCTCCTACACCTGCCCCCACCTGGATGTGGCTGGGCGTGTGTACGGCCAGTGAGAAGGTGGGAAGCGTCACCACGATGGTCCACAGCAGTACGATGCCCGACACAACAAGGCCGTACCACCAGCGGCCCAGCCACAGCGAATAGATGCCGCCATTTTCGGCGTTCACAAAGGAGCACGACTCCGGGCCAAACTGCCTGCACAGCGGCAGGGGCGCAAAGGCACAGGTTGCTGTCGGCGTGGGCAGGGAGGTAGAACATGCAAGCTGCGCCGCGCAGGGCAGGGTCCGCTGGAGGCAGCAGGCCATAACTGCCTCCTCGATTTGAACAGTCGCATGTTCTGGCACGGACAGCCAGCTCGGGTGAGTATAGTCAAGACACTCCCGCCTGCTGCTGCTCACCATGCGGAAAATGTGGTGGTGCTGAAGATGAAGGAGCACAGAAACAGGACGAGGCGCACGGGGATGCGCAGCAGCTTGTACGGATTGAGCGGCCGCCGCCACTGCGGGTAGGGTGGAGGGTGCCATGTCATGCATTTCATGCGGGGGCAGCAGAGCAGCTGGGTGCTGCTTTGGCATGGCCGGCGCGGTGCCGCAGCAGCAAGCTGCGACTAGCTGCCACTGCCAAGCAGCGCGGACGCCGCCTCAACCCAGCAGCAGCAGGAAGCAACAGCAGATTGTCGACGCACCGGCCACCAGCGGGAGCGGAGGCGGCGGCGCTGGCCGCCACCGCGGCAGCGGTGCCGCAGCAGCGCCACGAGCGCCACATTGCAGGCATAGGCCAGCCCGCAGGCCAGCACGACTGCAAAGTTGCCTCCCCAGCCAAAGACTGCCGGCAGGACGGGCGGGCAGGCATGGCAACCGGTTGGCAGGCATTGGTCAGCAACTTTGAAAGGTTTGGTGGTCGACTCCCAACCGGGCATGCACTGCCTCAATGCGCTGCGCAGTCTCATTCTGATCCCATCACAAAACCAAGCCAACATGCCTGCCCACCCACCAGAAACTCGCTCCAGCAGCAGCGAAACGATGACAAACAGCGCGCTCTCCAGGGTCAGCCCCACTGCGGCAGGGACAGACAATGTGCGTACGTGTTGCGGAGCACTACCTGCCCTGGCTTGCAACACACGTGGCGCATGTGAACAGAGCAGGTCAGCCAGCCCCTTCGGCTCCAGTACTGCGACCCCAGACCAGACCCCAATCTCACCAAATGAGGCCAGGTCGTTCTCTAGGCAGGTGGAGATATAGTCCAGAAATGACTGGGGCCCCAGATGCGAGCCGGCAGCCCCGTTGTGCGCCACACCGCCGCCACCGCTCCCTGCACTGCCGTGGCCATTGGAGTCGTGGCCGGCAACGCCGTGGTGCCCTTTGGCTCTTCGGCGCCCCAGGCTGCCGCCAGACTGGCGCGTGGCCTTCACGAAAATGGCCCTCATTGCCAGAAAGTCGCGGCGCAGCACTGCGGCAGCGGCGGCAGCAGAATTTGGGGACAGCCGGACCCAACAGGTCTGGGGTCAGGTACAGAAAGCACAGAAAGTGACAGCGCAGAGCCAAGAGTAGGTTAATGAGAACAGCGAGGCAGCTCAAACCACACCTGTGTTGGGCAGCAGTGCCTGGAGGCAGCAGATGGCTGCCTCCCGCAGCCACGCAGCCGCCTTCAGCAGGACGCCGCAGAATTTCCTTGCACCAGGTTGCTGCTCCACTGCGGCAGGCAGCCCCTCAGGGCCGGCTCCCTGCCCAGCCTCTAAGCAGTTGGCAGCTGCGCCTCCCAGGCTGCCGCTGCTGCCGCCATCACTGCTGCCGCCCAGTGCAGCTGTACTTGCGGCCTTGCCTACGTCGCTCATTTCCTTGGTCTCCTGTTGCTGCTGTGCCTGATGTTCCCACCGCTGCCACTGCAGGCGCACCCTCAGCTCAGCCAGGCAGATGACCAGCACTGGAGGGGGAGGGGGGAAGGGCGAGGGATGGGGTTCGGCTCAAGGGCGAGGCTTCTTGATCTCCACCACCATGCAGTCTCATGTTGCAACCGCCGCCGCGGCAAGGGCCACGCCATGCTCTCCCTCCTGCCCCCCCTGCCTACCTGATACGCTGGCCTGGAAGAGCGCCAGCAGGAAGACCCAGACGTCGATCTGGTGCAGCACGTGGGTGCTCAGCGCTTGGATGCTGCCGTCGGGGCAGTCGCCCGTGAGGAAGGGGCCCGTGCAGCGCGTCTCTCCAGAGCCGTGCATGGGCAGCATCTGGAGGGATGGGGGAGGGGCAGGGCTGGTGGATTTGAGTTTGGCGGCAACAGCAGTCGCAGCGGCGGCGGCAGCACAGCCATTCCGCTGTCGGCATCCCGGCAGCAGCAGCGGCAGGACCAGAGAACGGGGCAGCGACCCACCTGCGTCACATCGCCGCTGCTGCTGCTGCTGTACCCGCTCTGCTCTTCGGCCACAAGGTACCTCAGCCGCATGAGCTCTTCTTCCTCACTCGCGCTGAACAGCTGTGTGAGGCGGCGGCGCTGGCGCCAGGGACCGCTGAGNCCCCGGGTTCAGCTCGTCGTGCACCTGACTGCAGGAGCGGATGCCCAGTGGGGACCCGGCGGGGAGGCGTGAGTGAATTGACCGCTGGGTCTTGCATCCGGTTGCTGTGGCAGAGCCCCCTTCCGTCCAGCAGCCAGAGCACACTAAGTCAATCAACTGAACTCACACGACGCCGCCCTCATCAGCGGACGCCATGGCGGCCACAGGCTCCGTCAGCAGCTCCGCCACGGTCGGCACGCTGTTGTTGGTGGCGTCGGCCTGCGGGGACGCACAAAGGGTGGCTTAACTTAACTCTGGTATTGAATCCGCCCCGCAGCCGCTGCGGAGCAGGTGGCACCAGGTGCAGCCTGGGGTGGCCAGGCCCTGAGCGGGCACGAAGCCAGCTGGTGGAAGGGCAGTGAGCAGGCTGCTACCACTCCACTAACACCTGCGGCCCTCCCTCCTCGTCCTCACCAGCACTTCTAACGCCCGCCCCACATCAATGGCAAAGTGCACCGCCTCCGCCTGGCGGTAGGGCTGCAGGAGATGGCAGGGTGGGAGAGGGAGGCATTGGCAGCAGCGGGCCAGCAGGCGGCGGCGGCGACCATCCCTGTACTGTGAATGCTAAACGCTCATTGTGGGCAGGATGGCGGATAGAGCCTCGCACCAGGCACTCCTCGCTGAGCCGGCCGCTGGCACTCGCATTGGCGTAGCCTGCGACATGAGATTTGTGCTGCCAAAAGTTAGCTCGTAGCTTGGCATGCACAGCAGTGACAGCAGGGGCTATCCTGCACTGCAACCCCCTTGTGCAACAATACCGCTGCTCCTGTGCAAGAGGGGCAGGGCTTACGCCAGCTGCACAGCGCCACCCGCCTGCATAGCTGGCCGGGTCCGCAGTGACGTCGCAGTCGCAGTAGGCCTTCATATCCACATACGAAGTGAGGCACTGGCGATCCACCTGCAGCCACAGCAGGAAATGGATGGCAGTGGGCAGAGCAGGGAACCCGAGCAGCCAGTTGAGCAGGCACGTGGTCTTGACGCAGCCGCCCACCACACCTGAGCACATAGGCTCACGCCACGTGTGTCGGCCAGGCTGCAAGGCAGGGCAAGCGGCAGGAGCAGCATATGTGCATATCTGTCACAGCTGGCTGGCCGGGCAGTGATATGCAGGAGAGCAGCACATCTGTGGTGTGTCGCCTGTGCTGCCATCCACGTGCAGATGCACATACAGTACATCAAAGGCGGCTAACATCATCCAGCTGGCCAGGGCCACTTGCCAGCAGGGGCAGCCCTTGATGTTGTACAGGAACGTCCACTCCTGGAGGCCGGTGGAGTAGGGCACTGCGCAACGGGGCCAGCAGGCAGGGCACACATGGCAGCCTGCCGGAGGCTTGCTGTGTGTGCTAGGGCATCATCCCGCCCCAACCTGCCTTGCCCGTGACTCCGCAAATGCCCCTGATGATCCTGTGCACCATGCCGGGCAGCTGGCGGGCGCCTCACCGCACACGTGGGAGATGGGGGTTGAGAAGGCCTCCAGGATGAGGCCAAACAGGCCCAGCAGCGTCAGCTCAAACACCACCACCATGATGGCCTTGGCTGCAGTGCAGTTAGCAGGAAAAAAAGGTCTGGCGTGACATGGGCGCGACATGGGCGTGAACTGATGTGGCTGGGCACTCGGCCACTCAGTGCCACGGGGCAACGAGCAAGTGCATGGTGCAGGTGGCGCTCTGCTCCCTCCCAGCGCACCGATCCCATGGCGGCCGCGCCGCTCAAAGTAGTGGGTGCAGCTGTGCACCACCTGCATGGATNGCAGCGGCATGGCGGGAGGTGCATTTCAGGGATGGCGCAGGCAGCCCAGCTGGCGGAGCACGAGGCACGGTGCTGCAATTGTCTCTGGTGTACTCACCACTTCGACCAGGAAGGAAAAGACCACGAGACAGAGGAAGATGATGGCCAGGATCCAGGTGGGCACCTCCAGCACAGAACCAGCAATGCCCTCCCCCTCGGCCTGCACTGGTAAGGGGGCGCAAGCGGCGGCGGCGGCAGCGGCGGCGGTGGGCCCGGGCGTCAACGGCCGCCTGGCAGGCTGATGACGATCAAGCATGCCCCCTGCATCCATGTGGACGCACCATCGCGGCCCCTGGGCGCGCACGTGCCCACTTGTTCGGGCACACTCCACGAGCGCCCCGCCTGCGCCTCCCGGCCACGCCTTATCGCATTCAGGCCCCAAATTGGTTGTTGGGAAGACACCTGAGGCCCGCTGTGGCACGCGCCGAGAGATCTCCATGGAAATACCGCCAGGTGGCCCGCCGCCGCCTGTGCAACTCTTTTTGGGACCAGCATTGCTTAGCTTGCAACGCTTGCAAGGGACTGAATCGACTTATCATTACACTCTACCCACACAAGACAACACAGAACGCTGCTGGGGCGCATTGCTGCTGCCTGCTGCGACCGTCACGCCGCCGCCCCGTCGCCTGCCGCTGGCTGCAGCCGCCGGCGCAGCAGCACGGCATCAGGGGGGTCGAGCCGCTTGTAGTAGCTGCAGCATGGCGGAAGGGCGATCAGAGTCAGGGGCGGAACAGCTTGTATGTTGTTAGCAGCTTGAGGAGTGGGCGGGGAGGCGGCATGGCCGCATGGCAGACGTCAGTGAAGGGACCAATCATGGCGAGCACGAGGGACAGGGAACCCCAAGCTGCTGCACCGCCTGGCCCTCGGCGCACCCCGCTATTGTCTCTGCGACTTCGAAGCCGAAGCGCGAGTAAAACTTGATGGCCGCCTCGTTGTTCACCTGAGTGACAACGGTATTAAAGCATGATAAGAGTACAGCAGGCGTGCAAGGAAGGAGCCACAACCAGCAAAAGGCTGCACGTGCAACCTTGGTGCACAGCTGTACATGTTGAGACATGCGGGTATGCTGAGGCCACAGCAGGCACAGGCTCCAGCTGGGTGCAGGAGCCTGCTGCTCGAGCCTGTGCAAGATCAGCGGCGCTCTGCCCAGCAGTGCTCACCTGCACGTGCAGCACCGCCTCTGAAATCTCCGGCAGGTTGGCGGCCACCGACTGCAACAAGTTCAGACGCAAGGGTGCAAAAAAATGGTTCAAACAGGCAGGATTGTAATGCAGGCGGTCGTGCCACCACGTGACGTCACGCATACCAGCAGCAGCTGCAGCAGCAGGTTCAGCAGTGCAGTGGCAATGGCAGTTCACCCAGGCCTCAGCGCACCTGCAGGCAGCGCTCCAGCAGGGCGGTACCGGCGCCCATGCCGCGGTACGGCGCCAGCACGCCCAGCGTGAGGATGTACAGCTGCGGGCCCTGCAGCACAGAGGGTCAAACACGGCTGAAACAACGTCAAGCACAGCTGCACAGCCGCAGCCCACCGCATGCACATCACCCTGGCTCGTGGTGCAGGCGCAGTGCTGGCCCCACGCCCAGCTCCTTGCAACGGCTCGGGGCGCATGCACAAAGTGCTGGTCCAAGGCCATTGCGCAATGGAAAGCACCCTAGGCAATGAGTCCCACCTGCGGCGTCTTCTCAAGCCGGCAAGCAATTGCGCCCACCAGCACATCGTTGTGATACGCCAGCTGCAGTGGTCGGTCGGCAAGAGCGCATGATGTGGGATGTGGGGAGCACCGAGCAATCCATGACATGCAGGCATGTCATTCATTGCACGCAGGAGTGGAACAGGAACCGCCAACAGCACATGCGTGACATCCGGGCATGCCAGGACGCAGGCTTCAACAGCAGCATGAACGCTTCAGAAGCAAGCGCAGCTGCTGCTGATTCAATCGCGGCTCACATGCGTGACATCAGGGTACGCCAGGATGTCCTTGTACATGCGCTCGGGGTAGTTGATGGGGAAGATGGCCCGGTTCAGCACCTGCGATTGATTGATTGATCAAGGAGGGATAGTGATTGAGTCGAGCGGTCGGCCACAGCAGCTGCGATGGCGGGGCTTGGCAGCAAGGGCAGTGAGGACAGGGCGACCACATTAGCAGAGGCGGCAGCAGCAGCTGTTGGTTGGAGCTTCACAGCCTCAAGTCATGTGAATAAGCTGCCTGAGTGGGGTCAGGGAGAAGGCAGGACGAAAATCAATGTGTTTGTTTGGCCCTGGGAGAATCAAATTTGGCCTCAGGCCACCTTTGTGAGGCCGAATCAACAAGCAGCGGCCCTAAAAAACAATATTTTGAGAAGTTAGTTGGGCCATTACCAAGTCGATTGGCCCAACTGAAGCTACTGATGAATGTACTACTTAACGAGGCGCATTCAGTTGGGCCAATCGACTTGGTAATGGCCCAACTAACTTCTCAAAATATTGTTTCTTAGGGCCGCTGCTGGTTGATTCGGCCTCACAAAGGTGGCCTGAGGCCAAATTTGATGCTCCCAGGGCCAAACAAACACAATGATTTTGGTCCTGCCTTCTCCCTGACCCCACTCTGCCTGGTGTGCGGGCATGATTCCGCGCCCTGCGGCAGCCGCATGCAATGCTATGCACCAAGACACCCTGCGGGCTCAACGCCCAGCAACCCACCCGCAGCTGCTCGATGTTCTTCTCAGTCACCGGACCAAAGGACAGCGAAAGCTGGCCACGCCCAGCGTCGCCCCCATTCTCGGCCATGGCTGCTTTGCGGCGGCGGCAGCGGCGGCGGTGGCGGCGGCAGCGGCGGCGGGCGACAGTAGCGGCGGTTTTCTGCTTTGCTGCTAGCGCTGAAAGGGTGCAGGAGTTGTGACGAGTTCGGGCTGCAAGCCCAGGAGCCGCTGGCGGCTGTGTGCAAGCGGGCCTGCTCGCGAAGTGAACGGCTGGGGCTGCGGCGCAGGGATCGGAGTTGCGATCCAATCAGCAACTGCAATGCGTGGGTTGATGTGCCTTTGCAGGCAGCATTTGGCGTGCTGGGCGCTCGGCCAATGGGGCGCACGCCCATGCGCAAGGTCTTCAGCTTGCAAGCGGCCGCTGACACTTGAATGCATACGATCCGTCCATCCGGTAGCCATACGCAGCAGCAGCGCACACCTGAAGCCAGCAGCCATGTCGAGCGCGCAGGCGGGTGCAGGGGAGCAAGCCGCTGAGGGGCTGCAGAGCCTGAACATCCAAGACCAGGCGGAGGGGCAGCAGCAGGGCGGGGAAGCCAAGCCCACCGTCATCCTGGTCATTGGTGCGCTCTGGCCAAGGCTCTGGGAGGCCGGTCGCCGTGTCGAGGAGTGCACACTAGTTGTAGGAGTGCKATGCATGCGCCCTTGCTGCTGKCCTTGKGTGTTTGCTGCCGCCGCCGCCGCCGGCCGCCTGCCGCCGCTGCCGTGKGAGCGCKGCCGGCCCTTGCACACCCGCCTGCGCAGGCATGGCGGGCAGCGGCAAGACGACCTTCCTGCAGCGGCTAAACGCCCACCTGCACGCCAAGCAGCAGCCGGGGTACATCATCAATCTGGACCCGGCAGTGACGCACGTGCCATACGGAGCCAATGTGGACATCCGAGACACGGTCAACTACAAAAACGTGCGCGTCCGCTTGGTTGCTTGGTCAGCAGCTGGATGATGTGCAGCATGTGCAAGCAGTGGCACAGGAGCAGCTGTCCGTCTGCAGCATGTGCAGCAGCAGTGCCGGAGCAGCGGCATAGCAGCGTGGCACGTATCAGACGGGGCGCGGCTGGCTGTGCGACAGACAGGCTGCCCATCAAGCAAGCAAGCATGTGCAAAGTGGACGCTGTCTCGATTTGTTTTGCCACACGTGCCTGCCCACTTTTATGTATTGCAGGTCATGAAGCAGTACAGCCTGGGCCCCAACGGCGGCATCCTCACCTCCCTCAACCTCTTCGCCACGCGCTTTGACCAGGCCAGCTGAAGGGGTCTCGAGCCGCTGCGGGCTGTGGGTTGCGCAGCTGTGGTCAAAGCCAGCTGTGACACAGCTATGCTTTGCAGCCGACATGCCAGGCTGCCGCAGCAGGGCCAGCTGGCTCGGCACAACGTTTTGACTGATGCCGCTGCCTCCTCTGCCCCCCATCTGCCCGCAGGTCATTTCGCTTTGTGAAAAGCCTCGCGACCCGCCGCTGCAGTTCATTGTGGCAGACACTCCGGGCCAGGTGGGCGGGCGTTTCATTCAATGGCTAGCTTTGTGGCCGTCCACTGCAGCCTCTCAGTCGCCGCTGCTGCCGCCTCTGCTGCCCTGTTCAGTAGCTGCCTGTCCTGAGGCGCGGTCGCTGCGTTGTGGCAGCATCGCCCTGAAAGTTCAGCAGCTGCTGCAGATTGGCGATGCATTTCTCCCTTGACCGCCTTGCTGCCGGCCCCACGCCGCCGTGCGCCGCTGCCGCCCCTGCCCTGCCTCAGATTGAGATTTTCACGTGGAGCGCGTCGGGTGCCATCATCACAGACGCGTTTGCCGCCTCCTTCCCCACCATGGTGCGCCGCTGTGGGGGCCAGCTCAGCTGGCATTTCTCGCTCTCCTTCCGCCTGCTGTAGCTGCCCAGCGTCTGTGCATGCCTGAACATGGTGAGGGCAAGCGCCTGAGCACTGGTTGCCACCACCATATCTGCAGGTTGCCTACATCATCGACACCCCTCGGTGCGTCGGCCCCCAGACGTTCATGACAAACATGCTGCAGGTGCGCCGAGTGTGTAAAGGAGCGGTACAGGCAGGGTGGGCGGTTATTGGGAGGTGTGTGTACGGGCAGGCTGGGCGGCATGTGCGGTGGCCTGGCACGGCCCGGCATCGCTGGCTGGCTGGCCAATTGCATCGCTGGCTGGCTGGCCGATTCAGCTGCCTCCCTCTGCCGCCTTCTGCTGCCAGGCCTGCTCCATCCTGTACAAGACACGGCTGCCGGTGCTACTGGTCTTCAACAAGGTCCGGGACAGGCACTGTGCTGCCCAGAGAGCTGGCGCTAGGCTGTTGGGCTGGACTAGTGCCTGCATGCCTGCTTCATCCAGCTGCCGGCGCCGCCAAACAGTTGCCATCCCGGCCGCAATGCAGCGTTGCCTGAAGAAGGACCGCCCTCCGAAATTGCAGGTGGATGTCGCACGCCATGAGTTTGCGCTCGACTGGATGGCCGACTTTGAAAACTTCCACAAGGTGACTGCTGTGCTGTGCTGAGCTGCAAACACCTGCTGCTGGAATTGCCACCATTTGTGCACACCGTACGCTGTACATGGCTGGCTGGCAGCGTTTGCATGCAGTTTGTTGTGCTGTGCCCTGAGGCCGCCCTTCTCCCATGTGCCAGCCTGGCTCCAGCCGCCCCATTTTGCCTGCCTCTCCACCCTTACTGACACACAGGCGCTAGACAGCGAGCAGAGCTACGCCGCCACGCTGAGCCGCAGCATGTCGCTGGTGCTGGAGCAGTTTTACCAGGCCATGCCCGCCGTGGGTGTGTCGGCGGTCACAGGTGAGGCCTTGAGGAGCGGCCTGACTGAAGGGTGGTGGTACTTGTTTGTCTAATCTGTGCGCTGGCCATGCATGCAAGGCTGCGCATGTGGTACCTGCGGCATTGTCAGCTTTGCTGCGACCAAATCGTGCCAGTTGCATGGCCGACAGTGACAGACAGCCCCACACCCTGGTTCAAAACCCTTTCCGTGCCGCCCGCCACCTGTCCCCCGCTTTCCAGGCGAGGGCATGGACGATTTCATGGCGGCGGTGGCCAAGTGCGCGGAACAGTACCGCACAGACTACCTGCCCGACCTGAAGCGGCGGCAGCAGGAGCGGGCGGAGCTGGAGCAGCGGCGGCAGGCGGCAGAGCTGGAGCGGATGCGGGCAGACCGTGCAGCAGGCGGCAGCGGCGGCGGCGGCAGCAGCGGCGGGCCCGGGCGCAAGGTGCTGGAT